>VZRR01008444.1:842527-889482 GCA_013398015.1 Oreocharis arfaki | reverse complement strand
GCTAAAATAAAATTCTTGGCAAGTTTTGGGGGTTTTTTTTGTTTTTTTTTTTTTTTTTGGTTTTTTTTTTTTTTTTTTTGAGTACTTGGAAGTAAATTGCTGGAGGTATTTTTTTTAAGGGTTAATGCTATGAGCAACAAATAAGCATAAATATCATTAAAAATTTATTGAAACCTGAAACCAGAGTGGTTAGTGAACAAAGTCTTGCAGGAAATCTAACACTGATGTAACCAAGACATAAAATCACTTTGGCCTATGTTGTTTGGCACTTGACCCTTAGTTTGCCTCTTGAGTTATTTTGTCACTATCACTTCCTTATTATGACTACTGTATGCATCTTTGTTTTTGTTGTCCTGTTTCTTACCCTTTTCTCACCTTTAGAAGGTAAGCTTTCTTCCACACCCTCCACCTCTACCTTGTACTAAACCCCAAAAAAGCATGTCTGTGGGTTTTGTGCTGTGTGCAGACTGTGTGCTGTGCAACTTCTTTGTGTGCCAGCTGTGACACTGGCATATATACTTATGTATATACACACCAAGTTGTAAAAGGATCCTAACAGCTCTGTCTAGCTGTGTGTAGAATTGGCTGTCACTAAGAACAGTAGTTGTGAGCTGATCTGCATTAAGACTCTTTCTGAATCTGATTAGAGATTTTACAGCACATTCTTGCTGAATGCTTTTGTGTTAATTTATGTTATGAGTCTCTGTAGTGACAAATAAAGGGTCCAGTCATGCAGGAACGAGCCTCCTGCATGGCCAGAAAGCTTTATTAAGTCAGGAATTTTGTCTCTTCCATAGTGTTTTACCCACAGCCTGCCTTCGGTTTAGATAGTTCATGTTCTTTAGGTCTAGGCCTAAAACTGCAGTCTTGTATGTGTACTTCTTCAATTCAGTTTTATTTTTGGATTTAAGCTTTCTTGTATTTTTTGAAATACGAATACAGTTTTATTTTACACAAAAAAATTTGGAAATTTTTGTGGTAAAGAAAAATGTTGCAAAGAGTTGGCAGTTGAGGCTTAGGTAATTCTTTCTCATCTTGCTAGTGAGGCAGATTAAGAAGGGTTTAATTAAGAAAACAGTTGGTACATTGGCAGTATTTCCTAATGGAAAATGTTGGTTGTTATGCTTAATGCATAAATAGGTTGTGTGGGTTAGTATAATCAAAGTATCATTCTGTTCTGAACTGAAAACTTTTTAATTGTATTTTGTTTTTGAATTAAGGTATGCTGATGATTTGGAGCACTAGCACTGGGCATTAATCAAACAGTGATGACCAAGCATTTTAACTGAAAAATGCAGTGGGATGAAGGAGCAGAAACTAGTTTGCTAATGGCCATAAATTACAGACCATATCCTGTATTTGCACATATATCCAACAGTTGACTTTTCTTGCTGGGAGGGAGATGAAGGAGCTGTTTAGTTGTAGTTGAGGTCACTGTTGCATGCATGTTGTGCCTGGTGGTCAAAGGAAGGATTTTCCCCATGCTTTTCTGGAATAAAGTAAGGATTTGGGGATGCCCAGCCTTGAATTGTTATCTGTGTAGTACATGCTATTGCTGATGTTGGACTTCATTTTATGTTTATTACTCTAGCTTGAGTTATTTATACCTTAAACTATCGCAATCCGTCTAGAAATAGCAGAGAATGAACAAGGTATGGAGCCAAAGTTGTAGGATTTTATGAGTCGTAGGTAAACTATTTTGTTGGTCTTTCTAGACTCTGGAATGCACATTATTGTTACTGGATTGCAATAATCTCTGCTTACTCTGGATTTAAAAATAGTATGGTGCTTTAGAGTTGAAATACTATTCTTGGACAAAATCTTGGGGAATAAAATGGCTTTTTTTCATTCATAGCTTTGAACCTTTTTTCCTTGAATTTTTCATTTTACAGAGGAATTTAATTTCCTCTTATACATTATTAGTATCTATTTTAAAATAAATTTGAAGTAATACTCAATTCAAACGTCTTTCATTTCCATGGAATTGGAGGAAGTTAAAAGTTGGAAGAAGCTGAGAAATATCTAATATCTTGCAGGATTGAACCCTGAATGGTGACTAAGCTATCTATCCTGCCAGAACACTGGCTTTGCCTATTTCTTCCAACATTGCCTTCTTTGGTCATGAAATGCAGATATCCTTAGACTAGACCACTTTATTGAGTCAGAGGTTGTGTTTTACATCCAGCAAGGAGTTGTGTAGGATTTCTTTTGCTCTTTTGCATAGCAGAGCCAATATCACCTGCTCCATGAATGAGTTCAAAATTCTTGGTAGTGGTAGAAATGATGCATAAAAGTGTCTTAAATAATACTTGCTTTAGGAATTGATTTGGAAGAAATCTAACTTGCCCTTTTCCCTTCAGACAGCATTGCCCTAGTTGTTTAACTTGATTAATTGAAGTTGTTTATCTCTTCTGAAAACGTAATAGTGCTGATTTTTTTAATGAAATTCCTTTTGCCAGCAGGGGAATGAGGAGGGAAAGAATCAATTTTTGCTGATAAAACAATATAAAATTTTTTTGCTGGATAGCTGTAGGATTTAAAAAAAATTTTCACACTTGCAACTGATATTCTGTTGGCAAATCCCAAAGAGTTAAGTTTTAAACATATTTAGCTGTTTAGGGAGTTATAAGGTGTTTAAACAGCTACAGAAATCAGGACTGTCGAGACACTTTCAAGCAGGGAGACCTTGAGAAAGTTGCTGTTTTTTTAGATTGATTGTTTCTGCTTTTGTCTTCCTTCTTCTTTCTTAACAGCCTGAATTAGTGGGTAAGTCCAAACCTTTCAGTATGGCTACACCTTTGTTGCTTGCCAAGTATCTGGCACCAGACAGCTCTGGCAGAAACAAAAGTGCTGTACCAACAAACCTAGTTAAGGATGCATTCTGGTTTCCTATTGCGTTTCTCGGCTCACTGCAATGAGAACTCCTTATCAGGCTGAAGCTGAGAGGGATTCCTTGGGCTGTGAAGATGGGAAACTGGTGCCTTAAGAGCAGTTGTCTTGAAACACTTCAACTGCTACACCAGGATTTCACCAGCTTTTTTTTAAACAGGAAAGGGTATGGTATTTTGCCAACATGAATGCAGAGGCACACGGGATAGGAAGACTTACCCTGCAGAGCAGTCCGGTTAGGTAACTTCGTATGATAGGGCAGATGGACACTGTTGCTGCTTGGGTAGTGCTGGCAATTGCAAACTCATGGATGCAAGAGCTGGAACTCCCATGATTTTGTCCTCAGATGTTAGACTTTAGATTCAGAGGCTTCTATGTAATTCTGCTGAAACTGCAACTCTGCAGGCAGCTGAGACAACACAAAAGCCTGTGAGAGTAAAAAGGGAGGGGCAAAGACAATTTTCCCAACACTCCTTCTCTCCGCCCACACCTATCATCTCATTGACACAATAAGAAACATCTGTTGCCTTTTAAAAAATTCAGTTAGTTCTTTGTTTCCAATTATTTCTGGGTAGACAGGCCTGAAGTAGACCATTCATTTCGAACTAAAGTGGCTTCAGCCCGATACAAAACAAAAGAGAACTCTAACACCTACCTTCATAGGTAGTAAGATTTATATATGCATTTGAAAACTTCAATGAATATTTACTTGTCTCTTATCATACATTAAATACACAATTCTTGAGCTGTAGAGAAGATGACTTTTAAAATAATGAGCCCATCCCCCATCCCTAGCTGCATATCTTACCTTTTGGAAGTTTTTTCAAACAGGTCCTGACTGAGATCAGAGATGCAGTTTCTAGATTTGAGACCCAGTCATCCAGGTGAAAATAATTCTGCTTTTGGTGTTCTCTCTCAGGCTGTGATTCAAGAGCCTTTAAAAATATTCAGCAGTGACACTTGACATTTTAGGAAGTTGATTGCTGAATTGTATTATAGCACCTTATGAAGCGCTGACAGGCCAACATGCCTGAATAAAAATGCCAGATTATTCAGTGTTGTATCTTTGAGACCATGAAGAATGAGCAGCTCCACAAAAATGTGGCATTTCTTTAGTGTTGTCAGGATAGCACATCCAATAGCAGATACTGATCACTGATGGTAGTAGGCTCCTCTTCAAAAGGTTGGACGTGGGCAGTCTGATTCAGATGATAACGTGAGAGCCAGGCTTCTTTTTGTCATCTGTGTACTAGTCATGGGATATTAGATGCATTTCAAATCATTTCCATAATAAAAAGCTATTTTGGCTTTTCCACAGCTTTTTACTTAGGTACTTGTTATTGTTTTCACTGTCCTTCCAGTTATGTAAGATGGAAAACCTGTGGCCTCTAGTGGAGAGATGGCACATGAACAATGAACAGTGTGCAGAGAAATCAGAACTGGGAGGTTGTTTCTCCTGCAGCCGGAGGTGTTGGATAGTAGTGCCATAATTGTGAAAAAAACAGCTTCCTTGCCTCTGGCAGAGGAGTTCAGAGTTTTAAACAGTCACATGTAAATGCATGTGTTTATCTCTAAAGACATTCAACTCCGTATCTGACACTTTCAGAAATTAGCTGGTAGTCTTATTTTTCTGCAAACAGTAACTGTTTGATTTTAAGCAGCAGAGCAGGTGAAAAATGCAGGTGTGCAGCCTTTTACACTGAATAAGTAGTAAAATTCACTGGCCAATTTCCATCTCTGGAAAGCTTACTCCAGTTACATTACAACTTTTCTACGTGGCCTGATGTGAAACGGAACTAACTCCAAGATGTGTGCTTATTAGAGCTTCAACTTTAGAAATTAAAGCACTAGTAAATAAAGAAACAGAAAAATCACTAAAATTGCATGCATAATTTTTGCATTTTGAGTGAAATGAAAATGTCTGTTCTAACTGGAAAGAAGCAATTATGACCTGCTAGTTTGAAAGTGGATTTTGAGCTGCTTATATGAATGTGTTTTTATAAGTAGAGTCTGCTTTATAGAACTTTTGTCAGCTTTGGCTGTGTTGATTACTTGTGCTTTGTTTTTTTTGTTTTGAGAATCATTTTGCTGGTTTCTCTTTTGTAAAGGACACTGAAGCCATGAAGAGAGCTTTAGCCTTGATAGATTCAAAGATGAATCAGGCAAAAGGTTGGCTGAGAGATCCAAATGCACCTCCAGGTAATAGTTAAACAAAAATAACAGCATAAAGTATTTTGATTTTTGAAGGCCTTTATTATTTCTGTTGTTTAAGACAAAATTGTCTTTAAGCATTAATAACCCTTACAATAGTGGATCATTCTGAAGGAGCATGTATTTATTCCTTTCTTTGAATACTGGGAATTGGACAGGTTGTGTCTAATGACCTAGAAAGCTTTGCTGCTTCTCAGTGGTCTAAAAGAGATGCATTCTGTGCAGCACACATCCCATAATTTGCATTCCAACAGTAAACTCAAAAACTTATGAATTGAATTGAACAGTACTTAATTGCAGCCGTGGCTAATATTTCAAATTCCTTCTTTTGTATTTTCAAATTTTTGTAACTTGAGATTTGCCTCACAGTCTCTTTAAGTGTTTTTCTTTCAGTCTTGACATAAAATTTTTAATATTAAAATCTGCCATAAATACTCTTAATTGCAATCACCTTGACTTATATAAAGGGTTTGTTTACCTCCGTATGTATCTTTCAAGCAAATAATGTTTGATAGAGGCCTGTTCCATTTGGTTGTTGAAAGACCTTATCAGATGAACTTTCTCTGAAATCAAAGCCAAACTATTACAGTTGTAAAAGTTGGATGTGAATAGTTTTTTGGTGTATGTCTCAGTTTTTGATAAGTGTACCTTCATGACTGAAACGAATGCAGTTCCTATGTTGTGACGTGATGATGTCAGGAGTTTTCTTGTACATGTCAAGGAATGTCATTGTTGTTGTACTGACTGACCCTGTGTCCCAGGGGATGCTGGTGAGCAGGCCATAAGGCAGATCCTCGATGAGGCTGGCAAAGCAGGAGAACTGTGTGCAGGCAAAGAGCGCAGGGAGATTCTGGGCACGTGCAAAACCCTGGGGCAGATGACCGACCAACTGGCCGACCTCCGGGCTAGGTAAGGCTCCTGCTTGGGGTGGACACTTCTCCAGTTCTATTAAAATGTTTCTTCTGAACTTGCACTTGTTACTTCCTAACCTGTGGGAGAGCAGGCCGGAACTATATTTTACCTTTTTTACTTCAGTCTCTTCTGATAAGAATAATACGTTTTAAGAAGAGAGATGTTAATTACATAACATGATGATCAGAATTGCTCAGATAGATAATTCTGAGTTTGCTTGCTGTCAAACACATAACCTTCCCCCAAATTAGGCAGAAATGAAATTTTAAACTCTCCTGTTAAATCTGTTCTCCTAAGAGGATATACCCCAATTACTGTAAGATACATGGATATTCTATTGCTTAGGTGGTTTTTGGGATGTTAGACCACATGTGGTGGTTGTTGTTTATCCTACATTGACAAATTCTGCTGAACTTTGTGTGTCACATGGTTGAGGCAGCTAAGACATTTTATATTCTCTTTTTTTTTTTTTGACTTGCTGTCCTCACTTAGATGTGGTGAGACTTTAAGTCCTGCAGATTCTGACTCTGCTACAGTCTATAAATGAGAGAAGAGGCCTTGTCCTGGGTACTTTAATGGAACTGTATCCTTAAGTAGCCTTACTTTGTGATACTGAAAAAATGTTTATTCTTCTGAGAATGCCAAATGTCACATACTGGAATAGGGAAAATAGGCTCTTCGTTTTTATCTCTTCTGTTCCTCAGTTATTTTTTGTTTCCTTAGGGAGGAAACAAAATCTGATTAAATACTGTACCTCTCGCAACAATTGCTGGGAATACTCTTAAACAGATTTCGTTGCCTCTTCACTAGAAAATAGCTTTTGTCAGTCCTGAGCTGAATCTGTGGTGCTGTTTTTGTCTTGGGCAGAGGACAGGGTGCTACACCCATGGCTATGCAGAAAGCCCAGCAGGTGTCCCAGGGGCTGGACTTGCTCACTGCCAAAGTGGAGAACGCAGCCCGCAAGCTGGAGGCCATGACCAACTCTAAGCAGGCAATTGCTAAGAAGATTGATGCTGCTCAGGTACCACTAGTGATTAATAAATACTTCAGAACATGGTATTGCTACTGTTAGAGCTGTTACACTGAACTACTGTATTATTTTGAAACAAAACACTTGGTAGGAGGAATGTAGAGGGGATACTTGCTTTGACAAAGAAAAATCTTTAATTCAGTAATTTAAAGCATACTGTGAATTTCGCTGTGGTTGATGATATTTTTTGGTAACTTACTTGGCATTACTAAAAATTTCAAGGTTATTAAATTGAAATGATGGAACACCCTAAATTTGCATATGAACTAATCTTATTAAAGAAAAGAATAGAGGAGTTTCAGATTGAACAGACTTATTTGTGGATAAAACTAGAGCCCTTTCTTTGGGCTCTGTTTTGGGAGTGGAATTCAGGATTTAGAACTTTGTGTTAATGACAGAAGGAAAACGATGTTAATGAAACTGCATTTTCTTTCAGTTGATCCTTTATTTTTGTAACTCAGTGGCCATCAGTGGTCAGTCTCTTACCCAGTGATGATTATCATGGTCATCAAATAATGAACCTTCTATTTATATACCTTATCTGAATGTGTATATGTGTCTATTATTATCAATATATAAAGATACATTAATATTATATAAGTATCAGATGAAATGGTAATGGGTTATTTTAGGAAGAGGTCTGTGAAAATACCCCACTGGGCTCAAGAGCATCTGTTTCCATTTTTTTTTCTGAAAGTCACATCATCAGTCTCTAAAGGCAGTGTTTCAGTTTTGCTTCTAAAATATTGTTGGCAAATGTTGAGGGGAGAGAGAGAATGTAAAATCTTTGGGTAGATTTTATCTAGTTTGACTTTTTTTTCAAAGCATTGAAACTATGAGGCAATAGAATATTTTCGTGGTACCTAAAAAACAGAAATTGCTTTTGAGAACTATTTTCTGTTAAATTTAGTTTTGAAGGCTGTGTTGGTACTTCTTTTTCTATAAAAGCATTTATAGAATAAACTACTTTTTGTCCTCACTTATACACATCTTCTTTCTATGAAGAATTGGCTTGCAGATCCTAATGGGGGCAGTGAAGGAGAAGAGCATATTCGGGGAATTATGGCTGAAGCAAGGAAAGTTGCAGAACTGTGTGAGGAGCCTAAAGAAAGAGATGACATCCTTCGTTCCTTGGGGGAAATCTCTGCTCTGACAGCCAAGCTGTCAGATATGCGACGACAGTAAGTATTAGTTTTATCACCATTAGTTTGTTTGAATTTAATGTGCAGTTCACAATGCTGAGCAGGATCAGAATATTGATGATTAAAATAAACCCTTTTTAGTTGTTCAGCCTGCTGATTTCTATCTCAAAGCCTAACTTGCACCAGCTTCCTTAAGAAAAAGGTAACCAGAGATGTATTACATAGAAGTATTTTCTTTCTACTGCCTGTGGAATATTTGACAAGCAAACTGAAGCGAAAAGTGAGCTTGTTTGCACTGTCAAAACAACAAGGTAATGGGAAATGTAAGTTTGTTTATACAGATGGATGTCATCACTGTTTTTTGTTAAGCAGTTTCCTAAATTTCAAGGTGGAATATCTACCACTTCCATCACTGTCAGTGTTCTAAGCTGTAACCACAAACTATACAAAAGATAAGACTTTCAGAAATTATATTTCTGTCCCAGTTTTGCAAAGAGGCCGCTTGAGGATGGAAGAGGAGAAACAGTTATTGTACAAACTTTTATCTTCATCGAAGCCTGGTTGCAATATAGCAATAAATATTTCTCCTGCTTCATTAGTTAGTTGTTTTAATCAAGTTTTTATTGAGCTTTAGCTGCAGTAGGTCTTAATGTGCTACCTTTTGTCAAGTTTATATATAGCTTTTGGTCTGTGGCTGCTTACTTCTCTGCTTGTAATCTGTATGGCATGATTGCAGTTGCTCATAAGACAGCCATGGAAATGGGAAGTCAGTTCCTACCCCAGTACTGGCAATGACAGTATTATGCCTTTCCCCACCTCAGTGCTGTGCTGAACATATTTAATATCCAGGTACCACAGCAGAGAATTGCTTCTCAACTTGAGTCTCAACTCAAGTGTCAAATTCAACCTTATTTAACAAGATCAAGTACCTTTCATTGTGTCTTCCTGCTGAATTTGAGACAATCTGTAAATGATCTTTATATGACTATACTCTTTTTTTTTTTTTCAATCCTTAGTGGGAAAGGTGACTCTCCTGAGGCCCGTGCTTTGGCTAAGCAAATAGCTACATCACTTCAGAATTTACAGTCCAAAACAAACAGGGCTGTAGCAAATACTAGGCCAGTTAAAGCAGCTGTCCATTTGGAGGGCAAGATTGAACAAGCTCAGAGGTGGATAGACAATCCTACAGTTGCTGATCGGGGAGTAGGTAAGTGTTTCTCTGTGATTTTCCCCCCAGCTTTACAATCAAACTTGTTACTGATTTTTGTGATGGAAACTACTGCTCCTGAGATGCTGAGGATGCATGGAATCTTCACTGATGTGGAGACTTGAAGATTTATAGCTAGGTCCTGACTGCAATTATAGAATTAAGCTGGCCTATGATTCTCTTTGTGTCCTTTCCTAAATATATGACTATACTCTGCTGTAAGGGAGAACATGTGCTGTAAAGAAGACAAGATTGCTCCTTGTTTTTCTTATTATGCAAATATTGTATCTTGAATTTGAATTTATACCTACTCCAGCAAATTGAGTAATTAAGTCCTTCAGAGAAGAGAAGAACACTCATAAACCTGACCTAAAAGTATTACTTCTTCTATGGTTTCTTGGTTATCTGAGGAGAATGCCAATAGTTAAAGAGAAAGGAGATCTGATAATCCCAGTATGCTGTCAATGAGCATATAACTCTGGTTCAGGAGTTGCTGGCACTTGGCAGGATAATCATAAGAAAAGTAAATTAAGAATACAAAAGATGGCAGCAGTGCTGAGTGATTCTTGGATAGTCTGATGCTATGACAACTTCCTAAGTAGTTTTAAGGTTGATCACAAACTTGGATTACTTGTGGGTTAGCATTAGCTTAAAATTATTCTTCAGTAGGTCTTTGAGTTCTTTTAGAAGAATACTGCTATTGTATTATTGAAAGAACAGAGAATTACATTCCCGTGAATGAGCAGGAAGCATCTCTAAGTGAATGAAGGAAATTACCCACGCTAAAAATAAATTTTTTTACAGAAAAACTTTCAACACACTGTGGAGGCTTTGTAAGGTGTTCCCTACCCCCACTGTCCCCTCCAATCCAGATTATTTGACACTTCTTTTGGCTTCTGGCATTCTGGGAGAGGACATTTGGATTTTAAGTTATGTTTTTTACTTGTCTTTTCTTCCCCTCTTGCTGCTCATCTTCTAACAATGTGAGGACGAATTGCAGTACTTGGAGTTTGCAAGTGCTTTCTATTGGAGTCAACAGATTGGTTATGTAGAAATACCTGACAGCTGCCACGGTTAATTTTTGTCAGACCACTCTAGTTAAAAAGAGTGGTCTAGCAAGAGTTGGTGAACTAAGCAAAAAGAACCTGGAGACAGCTGAACTCCTCTGTGGTTTTGAACTGTAATTACTGAATGATAAACTGCAGAAGAACTTTTCTACCACCTAGACAAGTGTCCTTAAACCCCCAGGGTTCTGATGCGTGCGTATACGCGTGCAGTCCTTGGCGGTGCCTCGGGCTGCGTGCCGCTGCGCGTTAACGCCCGGTGCCCTGTCCCCCTGCAGGCCAGGCAGCCATCCGCGGGCTGGTTGCCGAAGGCCGGCGTTTGGCCAACGTCATGATGGGCCCGTACCGGCAGGACCTGCTGGCCAAGTGCGACCGCGTGGACCAGCTCTCTGCCCAGCTGGCCGAGCTGGCTGCGCGAGGGGAGGGCGAGTCCCCGCAGGCCAGGGCGATCGCTGCTCAGCTGCAGGACTCGCTCAAGGTAAGGACTGCTCTGGTGCTGGATGGGCTGGAGCTCCTCGCTGCTCTGAGGAGGCCTCGGGTGTGCGAGGCGTCCGTGAAAACAAGAGTGCAGCTAAAGACCTGTTGGTTTAGCTGAGGTGTTTAAAGCAAACTTTCTAGAAAGGCCTTGTTATCATGGCATGGGGGTTAGTTTCAAATGGACAATTTAGAAGGAAAATTTAGTCTCTCTTCAAATAGTGTGCTAGCATTGCAAATTTGAGGGGCAAGGTCTTGAATCATGCTGTTCGTAGCTTCTAATGCCGCTTCAGGGAGTGGTATGTAAGCTTTGTGTAGTTCAAATTATGTAAAAGGTGATTAATTGGTCGTATTTCTAAGGTAATTTTATCTTAATGTCTGCCATTGGAATAGGCATTTTTCTTGTAAGAGAAGGTTTTATGGGATTTGAACCCCTAATACTTTATATCCCTCTATCATATGCTAATATTTTCCGCTTTTTTAAGGATCTTAAAGCACGAATGCAAGAGGCAATGACCCAGGAAGTTTCTGATGTTTTTAGTGACACCACAACTCCTATTAAATTGTTAGCAGTAGCAGCCACTGCTCCCTCTGATGCTCCCAACAGAGACGAGGCAAGTATATCCAGGTGGTCTTCTCTTTCCATGTAAAGCTTCAGTTATTGTTTGATTTTACCTGAATTGGTATTTTGAAAAATGAATCAGTGTTCTGAAAAAGAAATTGGTATTTTTTTCTCAAGTTTGTGATACATGCTTATTAATTCTGACAACATAATGATTACTATGCAAATCTCTCTGGACTCCTGGAGACTGTGAATTGCATAACCCTGGAAACAGTGGTAACAGTAAAAACATTCAATAAATGGCAGAAGTGTCTCGCTATGTTGCTGGTACCACATGGCCTTCAGCGGGCTAAAAATTCTTGTGCAAAAACCACTGACACGCTCTAGTTGGTGGATTTTTATATCTCAGCATTACATAAGCTGATTTCAGTGGTCAAATTTATGCCAGAATGATCAACAGATTAACCCTGTTCTCTTGCTGGATATTGTTTCCTATACTTCAAGGCCACTGGCTGCACATGAAGTACCTAAAATGCAGTGTCTGGCAGTTCTGTTTGGCTAGTTTGGCTTTTGGCTACATGATCAAAATAATTCCCAAGGCTGTGGAGAATTCAGCTTTATGGCAGGATAGCTTTTTGTCCAAGTATTCTGTTCCTGGAATATCTTAAGGACTGTGAAAGGAGGTAATTTTTTTCCAATGTGAACTTTTAGGGTAAACCCCCTTATTTATTTTTCAGATATGGTGACTTTTGGATTACAGGTTTGAAGATGAATCTCTGAGCTAAAATAGTTTTAACAGAGTATTTCTTGCAGCAGTAGTCACCAGGAATTACTGAACTTCATACCATGAAGCTATAAAGTATATATATATATCTCCTTAGCTGTCCCACTGAGTTAGTAAAGAAGCAACTCTGGTAATGTAAAGATGAAAAAAATAAAATGTCTTCAAAGCTTTTGTGTCCTTTTGCATCCTCTCAGGATGAATTAAGTGGGGGTGTTATGAAGGTGTCTCTGACACTTTGAAAAAACTGTGTATTCTGTTAAGGAGGTTAGGGCTTTTTTAAATGCTTTTTTCTCTTCTGACAACCAGGTGTTTGATGAAAGAGCAGCAAACTTTGAAAACCATGCTGCTAGACTGGGAGCTACAGCAGAAAAAGCAGCTGCAGTTGGAACTGCCAATAAAACTACTGTGGAGGGCATTCAGGCAACAGTGAAATCAGCGAGGGAACTCACCCCACAGGTGCTTGCTGGGTTTGAAGGGCTGTTAAAAGGGCTGGGGATGACTTCTGGGGAATTTTCCTTATGTTTCTGTTCTTGAAGAAATATGTTAATACCCACAAGGAACACAGCACTGACACTCTTAAAAGGGGAATGGCAAATATTTGTATCCATGACACTAAGTAGAACAAAATGATTAAATGACATGTTTTGCTCTTCAACTCTTGCATAGAAGTGTCTGTTACATACTTGAAACAAAATTATTTTGAGGCTTAGTAAAATACATTAAGTGGAAAAAATGTTCCTTTTTTTCAAAGTAAACTTCTATCTAAGTGTTGGTAGTGTAATAAATATTGTACTTTAGTGCTTCCAAGAGTTGTTGATAAGATAAATTACTAGGTAATTGAAGTTCCTGAAAAAAGTACTGGTGCCAGCTAATTTCAGAAGTATGGTAGACCTTCAAGGAGCTGGATGTTGCACTAGAATTAAAGAACTAGTTTTTTAAATGTGGAGTTACACATCCAGTCCTGAAAAAACAAATGCATTTTCAAGAATATGTGTAATACTGATGCGTACTGATAATTAAAAATGTCTTCTGTTGGCAGGTAGTATCAGCAGCTCGTATCCTCCTGAGAAATCCTGGAAATCAAGCTGCTTATGAACATTTTGAGACCATGAAAAACCAATGGATTGATAATGTAGAAAAAATGACAGGTAAAGTAGGAATTTGTGTTGAAGATCTTACCTATGGCTAACTAGCTAGTATAGATTTTTCTCAATTTGTTTAGGTTGATGAAACATGCAAAGAATAATGACTGATTAAAAATAAGAGAAGTGGCCATGTGCTCTCTGATTCCAGGAATACGTATGTTACAGGGTACACAAAATAGCTGGCTTCTTATGTGGTAATACTGAGCTGTAGAGCTGTAGAGGAGCAAATCCTGCTGTAGTTCTTTTGTGGGAAAATCAGAATACTGTCACTTTTTATTGCAGCTGCTATTCTAGCAGTGTATCACTGTGACAGCTTGAGGTTTTCTTCTGTATAATCTTGGCATGTTGAAAGAGGACAGATAATTAAGTGAAGGAAAGAAAACACATTCAAAATATTGTAACAGCTCGATGAATGCAGAGAATAAGACAAAGCTACTGATGCTGCTTAGGCACTGAAAAGTTCAGTCCTTCCCAAGTGCAGATCCTTTGCAGTGACCTGCTGAACAGCTGACTGTGTACTGCCTCCTCCTTCATCCCAGTAATTAAATCCTGGGTGTTTTAAATCTCACTGCCTTGTCACTGTGAATCACCCCTATGTAAAAAGCACAGCCAGAGGGATATTTCCTTTGGAATGAATGGGTGAGTACCAAGAGTACTGAATATACTTAAAGAAATTTGGTGTGAAGAAAGAATCTCTGCTGCATTATGCAGTGTGAGGCAGTTCTTGACTGAAACAGCATTCCATGGTAGAGGAGTAGGAGCTTGGGGTGTCATTGACAAGGTTCACCATAGTTACTGTCACAGAGGTACAACAGTAGTACATTTGGGCTGATTTCCATGCCCTCCTCTGCTCTTCCCCACACCCAGTTTTAAAATACTTACTTTTCTGGTTTTGAACTCTCTGGAATAACAAATATCCCTTTCCACAGATTGAACTAGAATATTAATGTGTTTAACTTTTATTCTAGGGTTGGTAGATGAAGCCATTGATACTAAATCTCTGTTGGATGCATCAGAAGAGGCTATTAAGAAGGACCTGGATAAATGTAAAGTTGCAATGGCCAACATGCAACCTCAGATGCTGGTAGCTGGTGCCACCAGCATTGCCAGACGAGCAAACCGCATCCTGCTGGTTGCAAAACGGGAGGTGGAAAACTCAGAAGACCCCAAATTTCGGGAGGCTGTTAAAGCAGCTTCTGATGAGCTGAGCAAGACTATATCACCCATGGTAATGGATGCTAAAGCTGTGGCAGGCAGCATTTCTGATCCTGGTAAGGATTCAGTCAGCTAATTTAAAACGTGCCTTTTACTGACTGGAGATGATGTGAAGTAGTGCTCATTTTTTCTTATACAGCTCTGTATCTCCTTTCATGTAAATATTGTGTACACTTACATCTCAGAATGATGAAATCAAGCTCACCCCACTAACTGCTGCATCCTGCTGTTCTATGCCTTTGGCATTTTCAAGGAAAAAGGATTCAGCATTCTAGTAGGATATGTGATTTCATATCCTTAATTAGAAGCATTTGTTACTAGTTTTAAGTAGTATTCCTTTATATAAAAAATTATATAATTTTTTTAATTCTAAAAGTTGTTCAGGGAATTACTTCTGCTATTGATAGTGATTATTACTCACCCAAGACTTTATTTTATGCATGTTGCATATGACACTAATATTTCAAGTGTGCAAGTCCACTGTAAACAATTTGGTAGCTTTTAAACACAAACATAAATGTACTTGGCACAGTACCTTATAGGAGTAGTTTTTGGGGGTAGTGTTCTAAACATTACCAATTCTATTAAATTGGTATTAAACTGGTAATGGAATTTTTGTTTAGGTTTGCAGAAGCGTTTCTTGGATTCTGGATACAAAATTCTGGGAGCTGTGGCCAAAGTCAGAGAAGCCTTCCAGCCTCAGGAACCAGATTTTCCTCCTCCTCCTCCTGACCTTGAGCACCTTCATGTAAGTGCAGCTAGTTTGTTATAAAATATGCAGTTGCCATTGACCTGTGGATTACATTGAAATTAAGTATATTATTACTCCTTAGAAATAAAAGGTATTGTCTGGCTGGCCATGCATACAAGTAGCCTCAAGTCTGAAAAATACCAATCCAGCATTCAAAAGGAGAGATTAAAGCATGATATTTTCTTTAGCAGGATGCACTTGAAAAACTGGAAAAAGAGGTCATACAGTCATGTCTTGCCATGACAGCAGCCTTTACTCAATCTTTGCTCTATTTCACTGCATTGATGTTTGCCTTCCTTAGCTGACAGACGAGCTCGCTCCTCCGAAACCACCGCTGCCAGAGGGGGAGGTTCCCCCGCCCAGACCACCGCCTCCTGAAGAAAAGGATGAAGAGTTCCCAGAGCAAAAAGCAGGAGAAGCAATCAATCAACCCATGATGATGGCTGCTAGACAGTTGCATGATGAAGCCCGGAAATGGTCTAGCAAGGTAAGAAGTTGTTGTGTTTTGTGCTAAAAAGATTCTCTTCTATTTTTATTTTGAGGATCAGCGCGTTTCATCTTACGACAGTGTCTTTCACAGACTAAATAGTAAAAACACTGCTGTGGGAGGAACTAGAAACCCTTTCAAGTTCAGAGCGAACTAGGGTCAACTGTTCTAATACTTAGAATTGCTAGAATGCTTTATTAGCACACCCCAGGGAACACACATATGCCCTGTATGCGAAGCTGTTTGTGATCCTTGCTGCTGGTGTTGCCTAGAGAGGCACTAATACTTATGCCTGTGCAGGCTGACAAGCTGATTGCTGTATTTACGTGACTTTGAAAAGTCTGTATGGAAAAATCCATATGGATGTTGCAGATGCCAGCTGCAGGAATCATGAGCTGGCTTGTCTTAATTCTGGAAGAAGCTGCAAGGTACTTTGCAGTTAATCTGATGCATTTATGATGGGAAAAATGACCACATACAGGTGGCCTGGTCTCATGCTTTTCTGGAGTGAGTCACATTCTCTATTAAGGCTGAAATCCTGAATTTCCTTCCCATTTCAGTGCTATGACAAAGAAGTATGAATTTGTTGGTCTCATAAATGATAGTATCACTCTGTTTTGCTTTTCTCTTCTCTCTTCCCTCCTTCCCCCAAGAGCTACATTTTTCCTCTAGCAGAAGCTGAGTGCCGAGTAACAACTTCAGAGATTTAGGCTTCTGCAAGTGTGAATTAAAGGGTCAGAATTTGGCTTTTAAAATCTCACCGCTTCTCTGCACTAACTTAGGTGGTGAGTAAGGAGACACTTGAATAGCTTACAGAATCAGCTTCAGTGCTATGGGCTAAAGGAACATCTGTTTTGGAAGTACAGATAAAATACAAAAGAAGTTTCTGCAAATCTGTTTTTGGGTGTCTCTTATCCAAAATCAAAAGCTCTATTTCCCCTATACTTCTGGATATACCAAACACATTTTTATATTACTAAAGGGACAATACTGGAATGTATTAGTGATCTGAGAAGGTAATTTTGAGGCTAAAAGCCTTAATTTCAGTTTCCTAAAAGTGTTTTGATTTTGGAATCCCAGAACTGGTAACTTAACAATACAGAGTAGGTAATAAAATGCTTTTACCATATATACTATATGCATTCTAAATTAAATAGTGGAAAGCCAAGCATCAGTCCTTAAAACTCCTTGCTGATTATGAAAGAGCTCCAAACTCAGTGACTTTAGATTATAAAACACTTGTGTTCATTCAACACTGAAATGTGTTAATTTCTGCTTCTTTGAGACCAACAAACCAGTAAGTTAGCCTGGCAATTGTCCTTCTGTTTCTTTTTTAGCAGTATCATTTTAGCAATAGGAGTGTGTTAGGGGAAGAAGTTTTAAAAACATTTCTATAGTCTCTGAACTCACCTGATTGGCTGGAAAAAGGAATGATGGGCAGTGCTACTGAGGAATATGGGTTAGACCTGGAAAAACAGAACTATAAGGTCTTGCTCATATGAAGTCACAACAGACTGTGTGTCAGCTGTCTTTTGCCTTTTTGCAGAATCACTTTAGTCTGCTGGTACTTTACCTGTAGTAAAGTGGGGGGGTGAGAGAACAAGTACTTAGTGTTTTAAAGAAGTGTTGGTAACATTGATCATTCTTGTAAGAATGAAAATCTGTTTTTTCTCCTTCTTTACAAAAGCTCCTCTTCACTGAGGGGCTTCTGGGCTTTCATGTACTTCATTTTTATCGTGGAGCACCAGCTGAACAATGTCTATTGCTTTAGTTTCCCTGGCTTCCCCCTCATTTGGATAAATTAGAAAATGAGGGATATTTTTGATACTTTTCATTAGATTAAGACTTAAATAAAAGCTGCCTTTGAAGGTGAGTTGATTTGGCCTTACAAGTGTTACAACTTCCAAAATTCCTGTATGTTGTTGTTGACATAGATGGGGGTTTTTTCTATAAAACGCCGTATCTTAAGCAAAACACAGTTGCAAATGCATAGTTTTTGGTAAGGGTATCTTTACTTTTATCACACTTGGCTTCAGTTGAACAGATACATTTAGTAAACTGGTAGACAATTTTTGTATTGAAATGTTGCTGTTGTATTGATGCCTGTATTGTTATACCTCTCACCTCTTCCTTGAGATCTTCTCTAACAGAATTTATTTGCTTGAAGCCTCTCTTTTTTTTTTTTTTTAAGGTAATGGATACAACATATTGTGGCAAAACAGTATCATATGTTTCATAATCTCTTTTTTAATTAATTCCATTTCAGTCTTTAAGAAATGTAGTAATATTCACAGTATTCATGGCATTCAACATCATCTCTTCTTTTTCCAACCCAGTGTTGCTCTTTCACATGTTCTGTGTGGTACCTCAGTACTTGCTTCTACAGTGTCTCCCATCCCATCTCTTTTTGTTACTCTACAGCAAGCAGTGTCAGTGGTTTCTCTGTGCTCCTGCTGCTATCTGCTCTTATCACACATATGAATGGGCTTCCAAACAAAGCTTTGTATCTGCACAAATACCACAGTCATCAGCTGCTGTGCTTGCTCCTGTGCAGCCAGAAGGGCTTCCATTGAGACAGAAAATCCATTCATTTCATTGTTGACTTGCCAGTAAAATGTTGTTTTGTGGGTCAGCCTCTCTCTGTAGAAGCTGAATGCTCAAATGGAAAATGTTGCTGCATATTTGAATTGTAACTTCTTAATAGTTTTGGTAACTTTGGTCCACAGGTGAACTGTTTATTTCTGCTAATCTTATATTCCTTCCCGTCTTCCTCTTGACCTGATCCTAGAGATGCCTTCTCAGATGCTGAGGGGCCAAGAGGATGTTTTGGTCACTAAAACTGCTCAGTTTGTGCTCTTCTACCAAATTCTGCTTCTTGTACTAACTGTCCCCTGTTTCTCCACCCTTGCTGCCACCTGCAAAGCCTGATGTGACTGTGATTAATGAAGCGGCTGAGGCTGGTGTAGATATAGATGAGGAGGATGATGCAGATGTTGAATTCACTCTCCCCTATGACATTGAAGATGATTACGAGCCTGAGCTGCTGTTAATGCCAACCAATCAGCCCGTTAACCAGCCCATTCTGGCTGCTGCTCAGTCTCTACATCGGGAAGCAACCAAGTGGTCTAGTAAGGTACTCCCGAGTCCCTGGGGACTGATCCGCGTGCATCCGGCCACTTGGAACGCTGACACATTTGCATCACTCTTGATCCCTGCTGGGCCCCGCCATCCTGTATGAATAAGTGTGTCTGCACTTCATTTTAAGGACTGAGAGTGGCTTCACAAGTTTGCTAGATCTGTTTGTCAGTGCCGGATTGAAGCTTGATTGGGGTCACTTATTAATATTCAAAGACTTCCTCTCCCTTTGCATCTGCCTGGTCTTCTTTGTTATGGCAGTTTTCAAATTGTAATAGGGGTTGTCTTCCTCCCCTTCCGGTTCCTTTTTCCATTCACGTGGGCTACCTGGGAAGCCATGGTCAATGGTTTCTTAATGACTTCCGGATACAGCAGAGTATTCAGAATTCAAGAAGTCATTTAAGGTGTCTATTGTGCTTGGCCTCAGTTGATGCCATCAATTAACATCCCTTCCACCAAGGAATGGCCTTGTATGGCAGTGGTTATGGAAGAGACTGCCTGACTGCTGCTTGCACTGGGCTGTATTGCAAATGCCAGTCCTGAGAGAATTCTTTTCTGAAGAAGCTGCACTGAATGCTGTTAGCTGCTGAATTGAGATCCTGTCTGTATCAAACCAGTGGAAATCTAACATGAGGTTCAGACGTTCACGAGTTGCCTGTCTTCTAAGCACAAATGTTTGCAAGACTGGGCACTTCTCATAGCATGCTGCAACAAATAAGGTTGGTGTCCCATAACAAACAAAAATTAGGGGTGTGTGCATATGTATGTGTGTGTGTACTTACGTAGATCGTTGCACTAAACCATTTTAATAAAAAGGGCTTTAAAAATGTTCTTGTCGTTTTCAGATTCTGGTGCTTGGATAACTTGTTAGACACTGATCCTTCTACATGAAAACATGGAAAAGCTTTGTGTTATGTCATTTATATCCTACCTGTTTATAGTAGGAAACTGTTTAGCTAATAGGTCACAGTAACGAGTAGTTCAGCTGTTTATGTCACCTGTAAATCCCTGGGATGTCTTCTTGAACTTGCTTGTAGTGAGTCACAGAAGTGTGTGCACAGGGTAGAGGAGACCTTGGCTCAGCTGGGTTCTCACTGTGTCCTCTTTGCTCTGAACTTTATCCCCCATTATCTGTGGGATTATTCCAGGGGAAGAGTGTGCTAATACTTAAACTTACTCTGCTAATATTTCATCCACACAATAGGAATGCTTCAAAGCACTAAATAGGTCACTTTTGACTAACAACTTTCTGCAAAAGAGAATAATATAAATATACTAGATATACTGTCAGACTACTAACAATCAATCAGCTAGGTCTGCTTTCCCTTGCACTAGGTTTCTCTTTGGAACAATGTATAAGAAATGGGTTTGCCTTGGTCACAATTAATTCACATTTCAAATATTTCTCAGATGTAATTCTGTGACTGTAATTTTTGATGTACAAGAAATCTTGATTTTAATATAAGAAATATCGTTAGATTATCTTTTGAACTACCATGTTCTTCTCTCCTGGAGGCTTTATTTTAAAGGGAGAGATTGTATCAAAAAAGACCTTATTTTCAAGGAATAACTTTTAAAGAAGTAAAAGTTGCATCTCATTTCCACATTACAGGTGACAAAAGTTTTATGTGTCGGATTCTCTTCCATTTAGCCTTTAGCATTATTAGTAGCATAGCTGATGCTTTAACAACTTCAGTTTCAGATGCCACTGCAAATTTCATGCTCAACTGTTATGACTACAACTGGGTTAACAGGTTATTTAGCACATTTTTTTAAACTTTGAAAGAAGTCTTTTTTGGGGGGAAAATCTGGAATTTCAACTACTAATAACATGCTTTATCTTAAAATCTAGTCAGCAGAGCAATAACTCGTTCCATGGACAAACTAACACTTTACAACTTCTTTTTCAGTTTTGAAGTGAGTTTTTTCCCTGAACGTTAAGAAAAAAAAAAGTCAGAAACGTGTAGTTAGTACAGATCTTCCTGTTCCTTGAAGAAACCCCTTCTGTGTTCAGAAACAGTTCTTCCATCCTTAACTCCTTCAGAGTGTTCCTACCCAAACGTGCACTGCTGCTGAGCAGTGGCTTGCCAGCGTCCTGGCAGGGGCAGTGACGGTGTTGTTCCGTGCAGGGGAACGACATCATCGCGGCGGCGAAGCGCATGGCGCTGCTCATGGCCGAGATGTCGCGCCTGGTCAGAGGCGGCAGCGGCAACAAGCGCGCCCTCATCCAGTGCGCCAAGGACATCGCCAAGGCGTCCGACGAGGTCACCCGGCTCGCCAAGGAGGTGGCCAAGCAGTGCACGGACAAGCGCATCAGGACAAACCTCCTGCAGGTAACGAGGGAACTGGGAATGCCTCCAATGCTGCTTTTGCTGTTCCTCCCTCAGTGGGGGTGAGCACAGGAGTCGTGCCAGTAAATCATTTTACAATCCCTTGGCTTGTAAAGTTTTGTCAAGTTCTGTGTTTTTAGACCCCATGAGGGTGTGTGTGTGTGTGTGTATATATATATATATAAATGTGAATATATGTTCTGTAAAGCTATAATTTGATGTCGAAAGAGCTTTTGAAAAAATACTGTGCTACAAATACTGATCTGTCCGAAGTCTGCATTGTTTTGTACTTCATTCACTCATTCCTTTACATCGAAGAATAGTATGAGAAATGCATCACTTGGAAGTTTTGTCAGTGTCAGCCAAATGTACATACATCATGCTATTCCTAACCAAGCAGACCTTTGAGGAATATCTGGAAGAACAGAAAAATGTTGGCTCCGTCCCAAATATTCCCAAAGCAAGTAAAGTGCTACCAATATCCTACCAGTATTTCTCAAATAGTCTTGAAGGTTATAGGATCACCTCTATCTCACTCATTTTCTGAAAGTAAAAGAAAATAAAAAAGTTTATCTGAAAAAAAACGGATGCATAATGTATTGGTTCAATTTACAATGTAAAGTGGTTTTTATCCCTGTTAGGTCTGTGAGCGAATCCCAACCATCAGTACACAGCTGAAAATTCTCTCCACTGTCAAAGCTACCATGCTGGGCAGAACTAATATCAGTGATGAAGAGTCGGAACAGGTAAGAGGTGTAAAGACTAATGGTAGCATGGAATTGTTGATCACTTTAATGGAGACATATATACAACCTGTTCTGTCAGATGTGTTCTGGGAACTTGATGTTGAAGCTTACCTCGGCTGTTTAGGGAAGATAACTTTTCTACAGCACCTTGGCTTCTGGTTCAAACGCTACAGTTTGATAGAGGAACAAGGCAAAAAGCGACTCGGGTTCCAGTTTTGCGATGAACAACTTGTTAATTTCCTGCTTTGCCGGTAAAAAGCCGAGGGAAAGACTCGCAGCCACAAGACGCCGCAGGCTGGACCTGAGAGGGGCAGGGGCGCCCTCGGGTGGATTTCAGGGGGAACGTTTATTTTCCAACATCATCTCGAGCCCCTGCAGCTCAGTTACCTTCCAAATGCATCTTTTCAGGAGAAATGCTGAGGTTTGGCTTCTGAGAGAGGTTATTCTACTTAGTGACATTAAGCTTTTATTCAGATTTTGCACACATATACGGTGAAGAACAGGAAGGTTTTGTTTTAATCAGGATAACGCTTGCTGGTTCCCCGAGACAGTTACTTCACTTACATTTTCATAGTTTAACTCAGCAATTAGCAGACTTAATATATTTGTACTGGGGGTCTTTGTGCATAAAGAGTTTACATGCTACTGTCCTAATCATGGTATTTACTGATATACTGGAAATTCTTCTTTTTCTTGACAGGCAACTGAGATGTTGGTTCATAATGCCCAGAATCTCATGCAGTCTGTGAAGGAAACTGTGAGAGAAGCTGAAGCAGCATCCATTAAGATAAGAACAGATGCTGGATTCACTCTTCGCTGGGTCAGAAAGACCCCATGGTATCAGTAGATACTTGCCACATTAGTATTGTTTTCTGTAACATAAAATGCCTTTTTTTTGGAAACAGAAGAGTTATATTAACAGCAAAAGGTGCTGTATACATGAGCTTAAGATTAGCTTATGCCAATGCCCCATTCTAAGGGTATGAGTTACAAGATAATGCATTTCAAATGTCTTTGGAACACATTTGATATCCAACACCTCTAATTTGCTGCCAACAGTAGACAGTTCTTATAATTTAATTTTTATTTTTTGCTTTTCAAGATTCTCTTAGTGAATTCTGTACTCCCAGAAGCACATTTCATTTATGCACTGTATATTCCAGTAGTTTCCATGTGATGATATAAAATATGGACCTCACTTTAAGCTTGTCTTGAGAGTTTAGGACACTTGGTTACTTGGCAGTTTTTTAGGGACAATCATTGATGTAGAAACATTCAACTTTTCAACAGGATTTTAACTGGCTGTTCTAAAACCATGCAGAAATGATGGAAGGTGTGGGGTTTTTAATTAAAAGGGGGAAGGTGGGGCAGCAGAACAGTTGTAAAACTGAAGATTAAAACTCCGTGTCTGAAATGCTATTTTTTTTGCTTTTGATTCTTGCCTGGCAACAGTACTTTAACAGAAACTGGAGCTGTCTCTGTCCCCCTCCTGCCACCCTGTAGGCAGGCATTCCAGAACTCTCGTACTGTACTGAAAGGTTTTGCAGAGGATGTTAGTGCCACGCTGTTGACAGCTTGAGCCTTATGGCTGGAGACCTTAAATCATGGAACTCTTTCCTTGCTCAATTCAGCAATGTATTGAGCTGAAAAATCCTGGTTCTCTTAACCTAGCTGCATGTCCAGGATCAGAAAATGCCACATGCTGGCTCTTTTCTTTTTGAAAACCAAATGAGCACATGCAATTATTCTTCTTTCCTTCTTCCCTCCATCTGATGTAATTCCAGCCGCTCAAGGTGGAAATTAAAGATACTCAGCTAAAAAATACCTTTAGCCTCACTGCTCTTGTTTCCAACAATGCATAAGCTTTTTGAAACCTGAGCTCTGCAGGGCCATGAAAAACCCTCTTTGGGTAGTCTGGTGGCTACCAGCAAACGGTGGTTCCTGATGCTGCACATACCTCATTATTTTTACTGCTTGTGGAGTTTGGAGTCTCAAAATCTTTTTCCAAGTTCTAGTAATAGTGAATTGAACAAATTGTTCTTGTATCTTTAAAAAAATATCCCAAACAAAATGACAATGGTAAAACCCCCCAAACTGCTTCCCCATACTAAAATAGACTTGTGATGTTTTATCCTTCCATAATTGAATATGCCTTCATATATATATATTCATACACATTCATTTAATTGCCCCATAGAAAGGAAAACTTGTTTGAGTTTCTACATTTGCAAAGAATACTTGCAGACTTTTGCCTAAATCAGCACTGACCTCATAATACCCTCTTAATTTGCTGAGAATTGTTGCACGATCAAACCACTTTGAACAGAAGTGTCCTTGTGGAAAAATTTCAGTCTTAACAGCTCAAGGGAAGACACAGCACAGTCAGTTGTCCTCTACCTGCCTGCAACAGTGATTCTACCCTTGGACCTTCTCCCCTCCACCCCCTTCATTGCACTGTTATCTAAAAAGGGAAGTTCAGCTGTTGATAATACAACTGCCTCAAACTGACCTCAGCAAGAGAAGGCGCGTGTTCGTCTTGAATTTGCTCCTTGTGTCTGGGTATTACAAAGTATGTGGTACTTAGGAGCTTTCCTGAGTACTCTCTTCCTGCAGTTACCTGCAGCAGGAAGAGGAAGGAAGGGGTGCCAGAGCCTTAACCTGGATGCATTTGGTTGGTTTATACCAGATCTTTAACATAATTTTAATGTAGTAATTTCTATTTAATAGTAAATAACACTGAATAAGTAGAGATTATTTTAAAGGGATTTTCTAAATAGTCTTCCTGTATTGCTTTTCAATGTTCCTCACATCCCATAATTTCCCCCCTCCCCAATCCAGGCTTCTCTGTGAGGCTTTTTTTAATTATTATTATTATTTTAGCATCACTGTTTAGTTGCTTGAATGATATTAATGCAATATTACTAATGCCTTTAATACATAATTGTTTATGCCAAAGATCACTTTTTGTTTATTGAGGAATGTTTGCAGGAGAGTTATGAATCATGGTTGCCTTTGATATTCTTCCAGAATGTTTGCTCTAAGTTCTCAAACTGTTTATAGAAGCTGAGATACTTGTCCACCTTATGCAATTACTGCATTTTTGAACACTATTGGTCTTTGGACCTGAAGTGCAGCAAAAATTTGAGTAAGACCATGAATGTCACTTAGAAATGTTTTACCACTATAAAACTTCATTTATAAACCAAAATGTATTGTATAGTCTAATGTTTTCAACCTTTCTTTGGTTCTGTTAAAACAATAAAAATGCATTTGTACAAATGTCAGCTTCTGAGTGTTAATGATAACAGAGCGGTGGATGATGCTGTAAGAGCAGCAGCAAAAAGCTAAACCAAAGAACAGTTGTTTCTACATGTTCTGAACAGAAAAAAAATGCGGAGTTTCTCAAACAGGAGAAGATGAAACAAAGGGTTTTTTTGTCTTTTATGCCTGTCAAACTAGTAATTAAAGAACGTACTGGAAGCTGTGTTCAGTGGGAGGAAACAGGACATTTTCCTGAGATGTGATAATAATCTGCTGTCTTCTGAGAATTTGAAATGGGGTTCGCCTGGTCTTGTCAGTAAGGGAAGAACTGCTGCTCTGACCAGCATCTTGTTAATCCGAATTTTACCATCAAATTGAGTGCAAGGTGATTAGCATGAAACCACTGTTGTATTTCCTTCACTCCTTCACCTTAGAAACATCCCTTATAAATATCTTTTCTTGCAAAAAATTTCCACCAGCACACAATGTTCTGACTTGGTGGAACCAATGTTTGCTGGTACTATAAGACCAAATGTAGCCCCATAGTGCCAGAAGGCACCTGGGATTCAGTAATAATTGGTAAAATTGGGAGTTCTGTACTGTTCACACAGTTCTCTCCATATGTGACAGAAGAGGAGACCCTGACAGACAGCCATGTTGGTCAGCACTCCTAGAGCTGGACATGTGGAGAAGGGAAGATCAATACTTGGCATTGTAACTCCTTGCCAATGACATCCTCTGATTCCCTAAGCTCTACTCTTCATAGAGGTGCTGGGAAATTCTTTTTTTTAAAACAGAACAGGAACACAGGCTCCGTTCTGCAGCTGAGCTTCCTGTGCTTGGAGATAAAGCAGGAACCAGCACAGGTACAAGAACAGGTATCGGCCTTACAGTCCAAGGCCGTACTTGTACTTGACAAAACATCTCCATGCCCGGGCTGGTTTCCGAGCAGGTGAGTGCCGTTGTTGCTGCAGTGAGGTCTGGTGATGAGCTGGGAACAGCTTTTGTGCGAGCCTCCCTGCGGCCCGGGTCCCGCGGGTGGGCGGGGTTGTTCTGTCACACACGGGAGGCAGCGCTGGGCGCGGGGCTGGAGCTCTGACACTTCTTTGTGTCCTAGCTCAGGAACGGTGTCAGTTCTGAAAGGCCACGGGGCAGCATTTCCAGGCTGCTCAGACTCCAGCTTGGGATGTTATCAGTGACCTCTGAAGACAAGATTTCTTCTACAATTACAGTAACTGAAGGATGCCATTTGCTGAAACACAGAGCAGAACTGTAGGATAAGTATTGAATTGATGGATGTTTCTCCAACTGAAAAAGGCAGACTAGAAAATTGGTAGTTTTTAATAAGCAGAGCTGTGTCTACACCAGTGGAAGATCTCATTAGATGCAAAGTTACAAATAGAGAGTGCATGCTCATTTCTTTCCTTACTGCTGTGCTGCCAGGGTTCAGATGGATTTCTCATCCTCTTCCCAGACGGAATAATTTTTTGTCCTAGTATTTGAAATTTTGACTACTAAATGATTTTAGTTCCTACTTTTCATCTGAAGCAAAGCTAGTACCTACTGATCAATTTGTAAGCCAAACAGGTTAGAGAAATAAAGGGGCTCCAGTCTCCCACCCTTAATTAATACTGACCAAATGCATGGTTTGGAACCTCACAGCTACTGTGGAATATGTTTTGATTTAGAAAGATGTTTTTGTTAGTGTATAACAAGAGGTTCAGTCAGCTTTGCTCTGACTGTTGAGTCTTTGAAATACCAGAAATAAATAGTTGTCCTCCGTTTAGGGACACTACCTGTCGTGTTCCTACCAGCCTTTTTAAACTCTAAGCAGCGCACAGTGATCAAGTTCAGTATAGAGGTAGCAAACAGTCATTGTTTAATTGTGTATCAGATGCCTCCTGCTTAAGAGCATCATGAATTGTTTACAAGAGCATGAACGCTTCATAAGATGAGACATACTTGCAGTAGAGTTCCCTTTATTTCAGAACATTAAAGCACACAACCATTAAATACACTTGACACTTCTATTGTGCTATCTAAAAAGCTACGCTCGAAGGTACACACTGCACAGATCTGGTGCCATCCACTTCAAACAAGTGGAACATGTAAATCAAAGCAAAGGCTTCACATAAAAAATAGACTCTCTGCAACTGTATTCTTAAAAAAAATGATGGGAATGATGAGATTGAATGGAAAGAAAGTGGATTACTGAAGCAACAATCACCTCCCAGATTTAATGCAGGATGTTATTTTTATCAGCTCATCTGCAGCTGGCAGAAATGAAAGCTGATTAAGGCAAATGCTTCTTAAGAAAGGCGATTTCTTGTAAACAACACAGAAATTACTTTTTACTTCATCAGAAGCTTTTTTGGGAGTGACACTTGCAATGTCCCAGGCCCCCAGGGGACCCCTGCCCCTCTCACTGCTGCTCTCCATTTCTGAAGGGATTACATGCTGCTTTGTGGAATGCCAGCTTGCAGCTGGCTGTGGGTGGAACTGAGCTTTCTTTGCAGGCGGCTGCAGCAGCAAAACATGCCACCAGCAGACCTTTCCAGCGGCCTGTCTGGCCTTCAGAATGTGCTTGACCTCAGGGCTTTGGTATCTGACTGGCAGTGTAGTGTTTGCAACATTTTGCGGGTTGCCCATATCCAACTATTCACCAGCACAACAATTCAGTAAAAAAAGAGTGAAAGTGTAATAGAAAAAAAGTACCTTATTTTAAAGCCATATTAAGAAAAACTAAGCTATGCTTTCATTTGAAGAGCTGCTGTGCACAAATGCTTTGATCCCAAACTAATCAGTGTCTATTAATTAATTGGCACCTAACCAATGTAAGTCACTAAGCAGTCAAGTTTTTTTACGGGGAATTTCCTCTTAGCATCTTCTCATGTCCTGACTTGGAATTTCCCTGCTTTTGTAATATATTTGACACCTTTAAAAGGCTTGTATTTTTCTCCATACATGTCTAGGCGATTCACTTTCAGTCCTGGAAAAAGACAGAGACAAGTACAAAGTTAAAAGCAGAATGCCAGGAATCACAGCAGTCTGATTAGAAATCCGGCTGTCTCGAAGCATGTTAGGATTAGTTAGGAAGCTCATTTTCCTTTCTTTCACAAGTTCATCTGGTTTGAAGCAGCAGATGAGAACATTCTTGTCACCTAATCACAGCTGTCTCCGCAGGGCAACACCTTGTTTCTCTTCTACTCCATATGCCAACATGCTCCTTCCAAGAGATGAACTGTGGAACAAATGAGTATCTTCCACAGCTCCTGTACACTGCACTCTTTTCCCATCATGGAGATGAAGCAAAGGACAAGTTTCAGAATTCTTTTCACTCCAAGCTGTAATTTCAAGAGCCAGAAATCCCTCTGCTATTCCCTGAGGAAGGCCAGTAGCTGTTAATTAGCTACGGCTTCAGGTTGTTCTGTGCTTTCTCACAGGTCCATTATCTCTGGCGTCCAGCCACTGGACCAACCTTATCTTGCTAGATTAAAACTAGTTTAGAGGTAACTGCACGAGTCTGTTCTTACACAAGAACTGTTATTTACTCAAGTAGTCTAGGGCCCAAAAAGACCTGGTACCTGTCCAGAAAGGTACCACATGTACTATCCCAAACTCTCATCAACAGCCTGCAGTCATCCTCATCCTCCTCCTCTCCAAATATGAGCCTTGCACTGTGTTAGAGCCTTAATCCTGCAAAGCCTGCTTGAAGAAGCATTTTACACACCAATAGCTCACACGATTTAAGTGTTTGCAGACTGAGGCCTTGTCTGCTTTAAATTTACTTTTGCACTTACTCTATAGACTTGATTCTGCTTTTACTTGCAGATTGTTTTAAAGATGAAAAACTAACCAGCTCCAGAAGGAAAGAATAAGAAGGGCATTCTTCAAAATTAATGTATTTTTATGATCACTAGAAAGAGCTTTAGTGATACAAGGCTAAAGCAATTCAGGAGCAGCACACTAAATCATCGTCCATCAATCTTCACTAAAAGCATACATTTGCATGTTTAATGGAGCAGTCGACAAAGAAAAATCCATTATTCTGTGTACTTCTCACAGTCTTTTTTGAGCAAAACAATTGGGAATTCACAATTCCCATCAAAGGAATCTTCCAGCAAGGATAACTGTCAGGTTTGGGTAAATCAGACTTTATCATTTTGGACCAAGCTGACTTCAGATCTGCATCTCCAATTAAATGATTAACAGTTTCCCACCTCATTTCCTACTACAATTCGTTCTGCCAGCACCAATTTCATGTAACACCGTGCCACTCACCTGAAATTGCAAGCTGTTGTATCTTAAACTGGATGTTTAAACTTGGGTTCTCCTCTGGCTTGGGGGCTCCAGACTGCAGGTTCACTATGCCCTTCAGGTTTGGTAGCTTTTGAGGGGTAATTTTGCCCACATCCCATGTAAGCACCTTGTCAGGAAGGAGAGAATAGTAGTAATAGCATTCTAGGAAACAACCTGGGAGGTCAAGTTCACATCCAGCTTTTAGTTTGCAGGCTGGGTACAGACGGTAGCCTGGCAGCCCTGAGAATTACCTCACTGGCTGTGAGAGGGCTCCTGCAGGTATGGGGTCTTTTTTTCACCCTGCCAGTGTTCCTTAGTGGGTCTGTGCACTGAGAAGATCTTACTCCCTTTGCTAAGGATGACTGACCCTGATGTCAGTTTGGGTCAGCTGGATCCATGAAGCCGAGACAGAACCCAGCACAAAGATCACAGAAACTTAAACACAAGAATGAGGAGGGTAGGAGCAAGGCACTGGACAAAAGGAGATGTCTAAGCCAGACTTTCTAAATGCTCACTTGTTTGCCATTGATTCTTACACTCTGGAGAAACGTGGAACCAAGCAGGCCCTTTAGTCACCCACAAGAGGTGGTTCATTTGTTCTTACCATAAACTGATAAATGCAGAAAAACCTCAGTCTCCCTGCTTCTACAAATTTTTGCAGTTTCAATCCACCTAATTATCCCAACTCTTGATAAAACCACAGTAAAATTTATTTCTGCAGAGAGGAAAGCACACCTTAAGTGTTTTTGTTGATGTTTTTCTTTTAAAAACATCAAGGTCTATTGTTTTTGAACCAAAATGCTACTTGGAGAGCTTCCCCTAACAGTTTTCATCAATTGCTGACTGAGATATTCCAAGGGCAGCAGAAAGCTTAAAGCAGAATGGTTTGGCTCAAACTCTTTTTCAGCAAAATGGCTCCTGGGTACTAAAAGGCTTCAGGATCTTTTACTATCCCATGTCTCAAACCCCTCAAACCCCTCAAGCTCAGAGGCAAGAAAGCAGGAACCCAAGATATGTTTTTTCACAGAATTTATCTTCCTGTGTGGCTTTTGGCAGATCTTTTGGAAGAAATTTTTTTCTTATCTCCTGCTCCTAGTTTTTCTGGCTACCTATTTTCAAGGCTAGTGCATTTTCTTCATATAAATACATTTTCACAACAGATTGCAAAATACATTGTGGCTGAAACTATTAGCAAAATACTGCTGTATCCACTAAGGAAGAATATTAGTGGGTGAAAGAGCAGGGTGAAAAGAGAGGAAGCGAAGGAAGAGGATACTGACAAAGTCAGAAATCGCAAGTGGTGTGTAGCTAAGTTTGAAAAAGCAAATTTTAAAGGTAAATTTTAAATTCATAAACATATGCTGAATAAGTTTTCTGCTAAGTGTGGAACACTGCTCCAGTGTGCTGCAATATGGGTGACTTGTAATGCCATCTTCAATATTTAAATAAATAAAAATTTAAGACTTACTTTAGTAACTGGGTCAAATGTATAGCTGCCTTGTGTAGCAGTGAGGTTCATGTTCAGTACGGCCTTTGGCATGTGAACTGTCATGACAACTCCTTCTACTGTTTTCCCCATATTCTGTTTTGGTCCAATGGTAACATCAAATCTTCCTGAGGAAGTATTTTCCTTAAAAGTGATCATGTGCTTCACATATACAGGAATTGCCACCAAGCTGAAAAGAGAAAACGGTAGCTGAATGCATCCTGGCTACTTCTCTGCTGGAGAAATTAAAGCACTTTCTCATAAATAGTTTTTGTGTTTCTGGTAGGTGTTCAAGTTAGAACCAGTTTGTTTCAGAAGTGACAAGGGAAATGATACTCTGCTCTCAGCATCATTGCTGAAGTGATTTTATTAGCAGAGAATCATAGGAAAAAAATATTTTCTTTATTTTCTTCCAAATACCTTGTCCTATTCTCTCTTCCTTCATATTTTTTTTTTTTTAAAGTAATCTCACTGAGCCAAATCTCAGAAGAGCCACTAGCCAGATCAGGCTTTAGTTTGCAATTATCTGCAGTTTAGACTTTTTTAGCTTTATTTGCTTTTATTTTTGCTCTTCATGAAGCTCAGGGTCCTCCATGTACACAGAGACTCACCCACAAAGCGTCTAGCACCGACAATGATTACTAGGAATCAATAGCCCTATATTTGCTGCCGTGTGTGATTTATTCCACTCAAAAATTACTGCTGAGTATCCACAGGTCACTGAAAAATGGTTTTCTTCTCTTAGTGGGGACAGATGAGACAAAACCTGAGCACATGCATTTTAGAACAATGCAAATTCCACCCTTAACCAGGAGGAATGTGCTGTTACTCGGGTGGAAAGCAGCAGGTGCTGTAGCTGGAGAAGCAGCGTGTCTGAATGGAAACGTACTTCTGGGAACTGACACGGTAGGAGATCAATCTGAAATTCCCATCGGGAGGAATAAACGAAAGGACTCTCTCAGACTCCCAGCGTTTGAACCGAATACACGGATGGAAGCTGACATCATCCAGCAGCCGTGGGTTCTGGAAGGAGGGGCAAAATGGTAAGTGACATCTCACCAAGTAACAGCAGTTTGAGCTAGCTACTGACCTCCACCCAGTTCCTATTTCTTAGACTCTGAGTAGCCATTATTAGAAACATGTTACTGAACTAGATGGATTTCTGATCTGACCTGCTACAGCAGCTCCTGTGAGGGTATATTTATGTGCAGACAAAAGCCATTCCAATTACTGAACAATGCAGCTTCTACAATATAATGCAAAACTTGTTACTTTTCATATGTGTAACACATGAAATAGTGATAGTGCTCTTAAAATTGTTTAACCCTGATCACTAAGAAAAATAAATCCTGAGAAACTAAGATTCCCAAATATAGGCTGAATTTACCATGAAAGACAGAGAAAGATCTGGCATTCCTGAGAGCTTAATACACGAATCAATAACACCTTGGATTTCTGCAAAGACTGTGGAACCTGCAGGGAAAAACAAGACACTTGACTTAACATTATTATGAAAGGCCTAACAGATGTGGTGAAGTGCAGCTAGAGGGCACAGATGACATTTGCACAACACTCAACAACATGCCAAGCCCAGCTAGGAAAGGTCATTCCAGTTACCTGTGTCCCGGGCAGCTTGCTAAAATACATGAGCCAGAGCAAACAGCCAGTCCCAAATTGGTTAATTATACTTGTGCCAGCTGTTACATAGGACTTGTACTGGATGTGCTTGAACTGGCTGCCAGCAAAAAGCAAGTAAGAATTTCGTAACACACCAGCTCTGAATCTTTCCTTTCATGCCTGTCCCCAGTCTCCAGAAAACTAGCAAGTTGTGTAGTGGTGCAGGGAAGTTGAAGCACATCGAAACAAGTCAATGTCAAACAGCAGTAAGTTGGTGCTATAAAGCTCCAGCTAACCTTGGCTTTCACAAGTAAAGGTTGTTTAACAATGAAATTAAATATTCATCTTGATGTTAAATAAATCTATAGCAAAAGACCCCAAACCCCAAAGCAAGAACACCAAGTATTTTACCCAGGAAATGATCATTTCCTGAAATACCCTCTAAGTACAGAAAGGCGTAAGCAGGACTCTGCACTAATTAATTAGCTCCACATGCAAAGGTAATTTTAGAAGACATGTAGAAACTGGCTCATCTAGGCAAGGTGAAGGAGAAATGGTGGCTTTATACTTTGTTTGAAAAGAAGGGATCCTGTTTCAGGTTAAAGCAGTCGACCACATCTCTATGAAACAAGGTAACTTCCCTATTCTAGGGGAGCAACCTTATCTACTTCTTAGTCCTAGTGAAGGCTATAAAGAAAGGCTTTTGCACTGCTAGTCTCCAAGGGATCAGAGCAGGAAAGAGTAGCTATGACTACTGCAGCAGATCCTCAGTAGGAAATTAAACACTTGGTGCATGCTGATTTGGCCTGAAATACACACAGAAATACACCAAGGTCTTGATTGTACCTTCTCAGACTAAGCACTCACACTGCTCCTGGGAATCCTAATGAGCTAGGACAGTAACACAGTCACCAGCATGTTCTATAAGGGCCCTACAAGGGCCACCTTCTAGCTTCAAGATGGGGAGAGTAAGAGCTGCACAATAGCTATTTATGGACTATCCACTTGAACAGTGGCCAAAGCATTTGTTTAAGTGGTGTACAGAACCAAACCAACACTGACACTGCTACAGCAACAGCGCTGAATGAAATAATCAGATGTTTGCTCCCTGCCCCATATGACTACAAAAGGGTGTCCTGCAGTCTTCAGCCTTGCTAACTGCTGGCCCCAATACTGAACAAAACAGCAGGTTCCTGCCCACAGCTTTGCAGCTTTCTTTTTGCTTCTTTTTCTTGGCACAGAAGTTAACAGGTTCCTCCTCAAAGTAAAATCTCAGAATAAAGACTTTTGGATCTGAAAATTATATGTTTCATTCACAGAAAACAAAGAAGTATTATTATGCTTCATAAGATCTGGCTCCAGTTTAAATAAAAGGAAAACAATACTGTCCAGCTATTTTGCACCAAGGTTATCTTGCCATGAGAAGAAAGCTAATGAAAGATTTTTTTCTTGCTCACTTGAGGGCCTTCAAGGACTACAGTACATTGCTGGCAGGAATGATGTGAGATAATTTTCTCATCACATTTAAAACTTCAACTACTTTTTTTTTCCATTTATAGCTGTTATGAGATAATCAATATACAAAGAGAAAGCATACTTCTTGTGGATGTTCTTGAAGCAGCCCAGAGCATGTTGCTGTTTTAAGATGAACTGAAGAAATACGTTTAGGCACATAATTTTAAATTTAATATTTCTATCTAAGATATAGATTCATGTATCTAAAACATGCAAAAAATAAGAAGGTGGGATTGTATTCTCTCTAAACATCATTAGCTACATGTAAACACATTAAAGAAACAAATATTAGTTTGTAAGGCATCTTACCTGATTTGTCTATAATCGCATCAATTTCTTCAATGACATCAAAATAGGCTTCGTTGTTCGTGTATTTTACCCCCGCTCTGCGCCAGGGAATGTTGGACAACTGTCCAGTGGGAAGTGTGTCTCCCACATTACTACTGCCTTAAAAATGAAAAGGAACTCAAAATCAGTAATTAATTACAAAAGGAATGTTTCAACTGCCAAAATTAAAAACCAAGGCAAGGCTTGCCCCCAAGAACTGCAGGCTAGAACGTGGACCCCTACAACATTATTTGTGAGGTGACGTGAAGGCACTGGAGCCGTGTGCCCAGACTTAACAGCTTTCAGACTGTATTTTGCACAACAAAATACAATGCTTAAGTCAGCAGGAAGTTTGAGTGGGAGTGGATGTGGGGCTGGATCTTATGAAAGATTTCATCACTAATTCAAGACATGACAGCTCCCTGTGAGGGCCTTAAGCCTGCGCTTCCCCCTCTCCAAAGAGTTTTAGCTGAATGACTTCAGGGCTGATTAATAGGTAGGAGTCATTAAGCATGAAAGATGTGTAAGAAGCCTTAGGGAGGGCTCCCACAATCTTTGTTTGGAGCTGGTGTTAGGCTGAGGGTCTCACCCCTGGTACCCACCTGAGCTACCCTGCATGAACATGACAGCCATGTCCATACCTGGCCATGTGCCAAACCGATCCAGACCCTGGCCCAGACTGGACTTTCTGGCTTGACCTGTCCCATTCTGGTGGATGTTACTGGCAATCACTGAGCTGTAGATGACCTGTTATCACCTGATCCAGTCCCTGACCTGTTGCCTCAACTTCTGGGCTCCTGACCAATGATACCACTGTCCCTGCCTGCCTTGCTCTCACCCTTGGCTCCTGGTTCTCGATGCCATCCAGCATGAGAAAAGGGCTTCCTGAGCTACCTAGTTATAAAGTAAACTGATGATGCTTTAAAAAGAGAAAAAAAAAATCTATCACTTCTGAGGCTTAGGTGACTGAGGCTGGAATCCCAGCATGGTGGAAACAACTCCCTCCTAGAAGCAGGTCTTGGGATAGGGCCACAGCTCATGTTGGCTTGTGCTCTTTAGCACAGTGAACGTGGTAGCATGTCCTGCCATGTGAAACAGCTTCACTGAGAAGCTGGTGGCCAGCAGGTATCATTTCTACAAAAACTGCTGGGCAGGCCCTATCCTGGCAGGCAGAAAACACAAGTTTTAATTCTTTTGAGCTGCTAGAAGTAGTTACTAAAAAAAACCCCTTCCTAAAGTCCACCCATGTATTATAACTCAGAGGGGAGGAGTTACAGCCATTTCTTCACAGCCACTGTATCTCTGAAGAGGAGCAGTTGCTGTGTCTGTCCCTCAGCAGCCTTGCAGTGTGCAGCACTGCTGCCAGGCCAGGTAGGTAGGAGAGCTCTCAGGCTGCTGTTTCCACCTGCTCAGCACTGAGCTGTTGACAGTGACAAGATGCAGGGTGTCTTGGGCAGGCGCTTTAGGCTCCTAGGGAATTTTAATAAGGCTTTAGATAAAACAAGAGGATTTGATGCTGCAACCCTTGGCTTCAGTAGTCTTAATTCTCCTTACAGAGGTTCATCTAGTCCATTAATGTCATATTTTTCATAAGCGAAAATACTAGCACCCAAACCCACATTTAAAAAAACCTAACCAAACCCCAAATAACAGAGATTTGTACTCAAAGACGAAACCGTATCTACAACCTTAAAGACCAGCTCCTCTGAGTACTACGTGTGTGGCCCTGCAGCCCAACTACTCCCCTTCTCTAACACAATGTCCAGGCGACCGTCCCTGCCCCCATGTGACACCTCATGGCTCACCTCCCTTGCACCTGCTTGCCAGACAAGCAGATTCCACCAGCTCAGCTGACAGACATTTGGCTTCGTCACTGCAAGACAGACCCACTTACAACAGCCTGAAATCAGTTCTGAAATCAAATCCATATGAATCCATGTGCTGACTGGTGGTGGGGGAAGGGTGGAGGATGAGGACAGGCTATTTTCTTCACTTTGTGCTATCTGTCCCCACCCAGCAAGGATTTATTAGGTATCTATTATATACCTTCCTATAAGGATTTCTCATAAAATGTTTAACCTTCTCCAATGCCCCTCAGTTATTCAAGGCTTGGGGTTAGCTCTGTCCCAGTCCCAGAGCACCTGTCTCCAGTATGTCCTGACTGTGCTAGGAGCTGCTGTTCCTGAGGGACTTCGGCAGCTGTGGCTGAACCAGACAGTGCCACCAAGGACAGCAAAGGGGACAGGCGTAAACTGCAAACAAGGAGGGAGTTGCTTTTATTCAACCTGTATTTATGAGAGGTGGCAGGACAGTGCCCTCACCTTACAGATTCACACCAATATATTATTTTTTAGCTAGGAGGAATGATAGGGCTTTTTTTTAAAGCAGCCATCATTGCTGAAATGATGTATTTTCATACCTGTGATGGAGTTGACAACAGAGCGCAAAATTGTGGGAGGCTTAATCAGCTCCTTCAGTATGTTCGATTCTGTTGCCAGTGGAAAGCCATTGTCCAGCATTTCTTCTAGAAGTTCATACACAATTACTACATTGTCCTTAATTGCCGTCTCAGAACATTCACCGAAGTAATCCTAAACAAATTCAGAGATTACAAAAGAGAGGATTTTTATTCCTGTTAGAATGCTTTGCAAAAGGAAGCTTGTTTGGTCTTTTCTTCTTACAGAAACCCTCCAATATACGAGGCCACTTTAGTGCCTAAAATGACTGGCTACCTCTATAGTTTGATGGCATCATATTGTTAAGGTTTTATTTATCATCTAGTTGAAAATAAATACAAGCATGAACAGTGAAATTATTGTAATCTGATGAACTATTTCTGCTCACTTGTGAACATTAACACATCTTCAGCTACAAGACTCTTGTAAAATAAAGCTACTATCTTTTGGCAATGCTCAATCTTCACAGTTTCCTTTATATACAGTATTTGTGAAATTGGTTGAAAATGCTTTGCAGCCCCTTCCTCACTACAGAGTGCATGCTGCCTGACTACACGATCCTTCTCCCCATCTACATAACACGAACTGCACAAAAGCTTACAAAAAAAATCCCAGCATTTACAAAGTGGGATTTGGGTTCTAGCGTGTGGTATTTGTGAAATTGGTTGAAATTTCCCTTTGTGCTCTATAAACCTGTGCTTGACTTAAAAATTGCAGATAGAACTGACAGAAGAGTTTATTACCTCTCTCTAAAAGAAGTCTGTATTAAAAACCCCTTGAAGTTATTTTAGAATCAGAGAATCACAGAACGTTAAGGGGTGGTCCCAACCACCCCTGCCATGGGCATGGACACGTCCCACTAGATCATGCTGCTTAAAGCCCCATACAACCTGGCCCTGACCACTCTCAGGGTTGGCTCATCCACAACCTCCCTGGGCAACCTGCTCCATTCAATACTTTACCATCCTCACACTATAGAATTTTTTCCTAATATCTAGGCTAAATTTTGCCTCTTTCAGTTTGTACTCATTTCTCCTTGTCCTATCACTATAGTTCCTGATGAAGAGACCCTCTCTGGCTTCCCTGTAGGCCCCCTTCAGACACTGAATTTTAAAATCATTTAATGGTGACAGACCTGGAAGGTATCTGCTACTCGGTGCAGAAATTCAATTACAAAGAGTGGTGGCACTTCTGTCTGTATGACAGACACAAAGAAGATTTTATCCCGGTAGATGCTGATGAGGTAGTGATGTGGAGTTGAGATGACAGGAGGCACATTCTCAACATCGATTGCTTTCTCCTGAGCTTCAAAGAAATAATCGCACACAGACTGGCTCACAACGCTCTTCCAGTGCTTCTCCAAGAATATATCACCAGAACAGTTTATAAGAAACAGGCTGTGGATCATTTTCTGTTGGAAACACATTAAAAAAAGTTAAAATAAACAAAAGGATATGTGGATTGACATTTCTTATCCCAGATTCTCTTTCTTACAAGGGTTACTCTTTATTAACATGCACTGTGAATTTAGGAAAAATGTCTACTTTGTTGCTTTTCTTTGAATTCTATTTTCTTTATTTAGAAGAATGTTCCACCAAAAAATACTTGCCACTGGATTAAGTTGCTAATGTATATCAGAATGCAAGCAAGAAGCAAGCACCCTCGTTTTCCACTTTCATCCCTATCTGGTATTTTCAATCTATTTCTTCAAGAAAAGCTGACTCTCATGAGCTGGCACTCCCTCAAACACATTTGCCGACGTGTAAGAGTAACTCATACATAAAGTTTCCTATGGCAGTGCAGTTGGCCTGGCAGTTACACACATAACTTAGAATTGCTCTATCTTAAAGATACAGCTCTTTGCTTGCCAGCCTTCAGCTGCTGAACAAGAAAAGTGCTTTTTATTTGCTGGCAGATTAGTCTTTTGATCTATGCCAAGCTGCACTTGGGCAAAGGGTTGGAATTCATTAAAAGTACACAAAACTAGCCATTTAAATCTGATTTAATGAATAAAATTGCCTCAAATGTGCTTGGTGTGCATGAAATACGTTTACATAAAACGTTTTTCACTTAAAAACTCACTTATGTAAAAGGGGAGTATGAACTACAGATAAGGAGTGTAACTGGTTTTTCTTATCTCTTTAAACATTTACAAATAACATGCCTCAGCCACTGATCCTTCATTTCATTCATGGTACAAGAAGCTTATCTGCCTATTAAAAAAATAATTCCCAGTCTATTTCTCAACTTTCAATGAGATAGTAAGTGAACTAAGTTGCTGATAAAACGAATAGACTATTATCTCTGCATCTACAGAGGAGACAGGTGCTAGCACACTTCAGTTTATCCCTTCAGCCTTTACATGAGACAGATACAATGCTTTGACTGACCTGCAGCATCATGATCCTCTTACAAAAATAAGTTCCAGTTAAAACTTGGCCTTGGAAAATAAACCAAACTGTAACCCCAACAGCAGCTTCTCAAGGCGAAGTTAACCTGGTACTCAATATCAAGTATAAATTCATCCGTAGTTGAAGAAGCTGCCCCTGGCACTCGTTGTTCTTCCCTTTTGCCTCTCAGGTATTGATTTGAGTAGGTCTGTGGCTCTCCAATTATCTACATTAGGAAAATGGTTCAGCCAGAAACTGACCTGGCAAAAGGAGCTGCTGGTCAGATCAGCTTCCTAATGCAAGTCATTACACTGCCAGAAGAGTGCCAGAGCTGGCACAGGGCAGGTGGTGGGAATGGGCGGATGATAACAATGGAGACCCAGAACTGAAAGTCAGCCTTTGGAGGAATTCAGCCATGACTGGAAAGAGACCAGACAATTACTGGTTGTTCACACCTTGAGACAGGAAGACCAGCATCAACTCTACATGTCCAAGAGAAGCCAAACACACATACCAAAAACCTATCACAGTTTTCATTAATTTTACCATGGTTGGCCAGGATCTTGTCATAAAATGCAGATAAAATTTGCTCCTTCACTGCCAACTCTGGCACACTAATGTGAAGATGGCACGGAAGGATTTAAATGTACATGGCCCAGTACCACACAGATTTTAAGGAGTCCAAACACTATGACTAAATCTCATTCCAAACTACTGGAATAAGCACTTAGCTCCAGCCAGAGTGAGCTTGTGTTGCTGTGTCTGAATCTAAACTACCCAGAGTACTAACTCATCTACCAATACTCTTGTAACAATGAAAAATGGTCTGGCCCTCCAGATTTTGACAAAACAAAAGTATGTCTTCCAAAGCTCACCAAAGACAGTGAAAAAGGACAGCTCAAGAAGGTTGTCAGTATGCTATTTCCCTCCACCTAAGTCAGCAGATGTGGGAAGAGAGCCAAGATCCAGCTTTTCAAATTCTAAAGTCCAGCTGCTCCTTCACATGCATGACAGCAATGTGCTCATCTTCACTGGGGCCTTGCCAGGTCTCAGACACCTCCTGCCAAGAGCATGCTGTCTTTGGTGGCAGGCAAAAAAAGACTAACAGTCAAAAGGTGGACAAAAAAATTCATCTAAGCCAATATGGAACGTAAAGGGAAGTTCTTTTAGAACCTGTGATTGCAAATTTACTTGAAAGTGGGAAAGGAAACAAAACTACAAAGTGTTATTGCATGTTTCTACTATCTCTCTCCTGGACTGAATTAATCTCTAATTCAGTTTGTTAAAAAAAACCCAGACAATTTCAATACTGGGAGCACAGCATTTTTATACAGGAGCCTCAACACAATTGCTTTAATCCAAGTAAACATGTTTTGAATTTAGCCAGCATTGAACCTTAAAGCATTCCAAAATCTCCTGGATAGTCACACAACAGTGGCAAGTATAATCAACCACTGAATGTCAGTATTGTTCGACACCATGGCTGCCCACACATATCAAGGTGCTCAGCTATAAAGCTTAGATCAAATCTCTGTACATTTTTAAATGGATACAATGGTGTATCTGTTAACAAATAAGACCCATTTCCTATTAAATGTGCATAAAGCTCCATCAGAGAGTCCAGCACAAGCAGCACTGGTAAGACTCCACTTTGAGAGGAGCAGATCCGCAGCCCGCTCTGGAGAAGCTGTGTTGGACCACAGGCAGCTTCCAATGATACTCTCACAAAGTGTATCAGACACGTGTGACAGAGCATTTGTAAGCCCCAGCAGTTGTGCTTCTGTCAATGTTCATCCAGATTCTATTCATCTACAGATCAGAAATGACTGCATTTGTCACAATATACTTCTAACAAGCACAGCTGTGCAGCAGACTGCACGATCACATCAAGCTCTGGGTGCACCAAATGACTGTAATAGCAGGGCCCCCTCTTTTGCCCGAAGTTCCACTTAGGATATTAGACCATGACTTGATATGCAATCAAGGGAGGGCATGGGTAGCCAGAAAGGGAGGTAGCACTGGGCCACCGCCCTTCTTCAGTCATCTGCCCCAAGCTGCCTAGGTACCAGCTGTGTTCACAGGAGTGTTTGCGTGGCCTTGTGGTGAACTGGAGGAGCAAACCGACCCAGGGGACCACGCTTGGCAGGCGACAGCTTTGTAGTACCTGTGGAAACTGAGCAGTAAAATCCCACCTAGCTGCTTAGCCTACCTTCTGAGCAGGAAGATAGGGATTACAGGATTTCTCATGATACATATTCTGCTTCTAGTGTAAAACTTCCCTTCAAATCCTCTCACACACTCTTCTCTTCCTTCACAAATTTTAGCAGTATGCTAATTTGCTGCTAATTTGAAGTGCTCTGGAAAACTGAAGCTCTCTCCTTGCAGCCTAAGTGCAGAGCAGGCAGCCCCAGAGGCACAAGCCCTGCTCTGTCAGTCAAGGGGCAGCTCAGTTGGCACACTTCCCACTGCTGACTAGAATAAAGAAGCTCTTATAGCAGTGGGGACATCAGTCTATTATACGCAAGACTAAGTAATTAGATTTATCCCATACACTGTCAAGCAATTGGCACCAGCCGATTAAAGATGGATTTCATGTTGAATATCTTAGAACTGGTAACACTACAAAAATATCAGTACAAGATGTGTAAACTATTATTTAACATAAATTACTTATACTGTTCCAAATACTGAAGATTTCCCTGTTAATCTCTTTCTGAGTGGCAGATTTCATTTCAGGCATGTAGAGATCCCCGAATTAATTTCTCAGTACCTTACCTTCTCGTCTCATCAGAACATTAGACTTGAAAAGAGAAAAAGACTGACAAATGCTGAACATAAGAAATCAATCCAGTAACATTAAAATTCCTCACACCAGTAGGTCACTAGTTGTGGTCAACAGCAAATTGTGTTAAGAGCTGCAGCACTTTGAGGGTAAAGGTCTTGAAACAAAGTTCTTAAGTTTAAAAAACAGCAGCAAAAGCACATCACCAGAATACATGAATCATGAGATTCTTCTACAGGTGTATGCAGACACCACTTTGAGATGTCAGCATAAAACCTATGTAAGGTACTGAAGGTGTTTCTAGGACTATTTCAAAAGGACATGCCTCTCATCTCTCTGCCTTTCGGCCTACCTAAGAGCAGACTGAAGGTGTACATGGATCATTATTTGCATCTAGGCCAAAGCAGACTGTTCAAGCTCATTTTCAGTAGGTTGACAGCCTTTTATGTTACTGCCTGACTGAAAGGCATCTTACAGGCTCTGCAACAACAAGCAGCCCTGCAGTTGTGCAGCTTCTTCTCACAGACTTCCCATCCTTGCCCTGACATGCAAAACTCCACGTGATTCTTCTCAGTCATTCCCATTCCTCAGAATCTGAAGTCCACACAGAAGAAAAACATTTTAACTAAGATGCCTTCAATGCGCTGTTTCCATGTCTCTAACTTTTCTTTTGACTAAATCTGGATTTGGAATGTTACTGATTTTCAAATTCTTGGCATGGAAACATCTGGACTAAAGTCACAGCAGGCTCACAAGACAAAAGTGGAGCTCATTGGCAAGAGAGAGAGGCTGTGAGCATGGGAAAAAAGACTGATTGCACATGCTTGTCCTTAGCTACAATTAAGTACTCTAAAATGTAATTAATGCAGAAATACTGTTAACAGCTGCTTTTCTGTAACGCTGAGTTACATCCAAAGCTCTGAAACCAGGAAGTGAGGAATTTATCACTGACCTCTGCAATGCCCTTTGGAGCTAGTACTAATTACTGGAAACAGCTCCAAACAGGACCATCACTAGGAAAGTATTCCACAGCTTCCATGTGCCCTCAATTTGGCACAGCTGCTGTAAAGGGTGGAAGGATTAGTGGGGGTAGACTATCTGAGTCTCTGTTATGTATTTGTGGAAATGAACTTCTAGTGACAAGTGACTGGAAAGTAATCAAATGCTTAAAGTAATCTGGAGAAATAAGCTAAAATAGGCAGTTCTGTTTCTATTGTAAAGCTAGTATTTTTGTCACAATCAGCTGGTCAGTACTTTAGCTTTTTCCTACAAATTCAAAATGCGCCACGAATGTGTTTCTGACCTCCCCAACTCCACTCACTGGCTTTCAAACCAGCAAACCTAATAAACAGAAGTCCCATTAAACACCTGAACAACACTTTCAAGACAGCCAACATGGCAGCTCTGAAATATTGTATAATTGGCTGGACCAACCTGACACAATCATTAGCAGCTGTGCTTCAAGCTGATAAATGTAGAACTCTCAGGTTTACTAAAACATGAATGTTCTGCAATTCCACAGGTTTTTTTATGCTATTATTGTCTATGTGTCTTAATGATACTGCTCAAGTGTCATGAATCTTTTTACATATAAGATGCTCACAGTTTAGGTATCTGCACATCAAATTAAAAACATTTTTGCAACCTTTCTTAAGAACTGCCTGTTGTCCCCTTCTGTTAGTCAAACAAAACTTTGTATCTACTCAACACCATGAAGTGCTTGTGTCTGTACAACTACTCAGAAACATATTTTATCAGTAAGCTCATCCCTGTTAAAGACTAAATGTTTTGCTTCCCAGATGTTCAGTACACATTTATTTATCTTTGCTCTCATTTAAAACACTGTTAGTAACTTTCTGGAATTGTTTTTAAAAGGAAGTAGTCCTTTGAGAATACTCTGAAGTTATCTTAAATCAGTGTTTTGCAACTTCCTCCATGCTTTTACCAGTAGCACTTACAGCCTGCATGAGAATTTGTGCAGCATTTCATCTACTGTCTAATGAGCTTTCCAATAATACACTTGCATGGTGCCTCTATTCAATTTAGTTCCACTATAAATCTTCTAATTGCTGGCAAGAGAGTTCCATCTCTTGTCAACAGAACAGTATTAGATCCCGAATAATTGAACAATATTAGATCCTGAATAACTGCAGTTCCCTTTGGGACCTGCAAGAATAGAAACCTTTGCTGGAAAAGTTGGAAAAGCAAGAGTTTCTTAGAAAAAAACCCACACCAAAGCAATTAAAAATTCATTGCTATAGCTACTTTTTTACATGGAGGTGGACCATTTCAAACACACATCAGAATCAGTAGCTTTAGGACTACTAAAGAATGACTTAAGAAATTTACTCTTCGAAAGCAGTACTGCATAGACAGAGGGCCAAATGGACATAGATAAAGTGAGTATCATGTCACATTATTTACTGTCCACAGTATTTTCAGGAAAAGACTGATAATTAGGCTCATATTCCAGCCAAATCATGAGGAACTCTGAACAGACAAGGCAGCCAGATTCAATCATAGGATATAAGAGCCCCAACTCAGTAGTTCTTTGTGAAGATGTTTTCCATCATGCTCTCCCAATTCACTCCTCCATTAAGTCTGACAGGCTGGAGCAACAGGGCTACCAGCTTTTTACTACTCTCTTTCACAGGCTCTATTTGAAGAGGCACTCAAGGTTCCAGAAAGGACAAGCACAGTGCCAGAGAGCCAGGCACTACTGAAAATACTCCATCAGAGCCAGCAAGTACCACCGGAACCATGCTGGACATGACAGCTCCTCCTAACGTGTGCACTCTGACACAACCAGTCCAAACACAGAGGGCAGAAAGAAGGCACTGACCACTTGTACCTTCCTTCTCCACGAGGAGAGAGCAAAGCAGCACCCTTATTCTTTCATTGTGTATGAATGAGTCTAATGAATACTGCTTTATTCTAAGAAGCTCCTGTTAAAAGGTTGCCTTTCATACACTATGTTCAAGAAGCATAAAAAAGATTTAACTAATCTTCTCTGTATTAATTTTTTTAAAGTTATATGTGAAGCTGTAAGTTGGGGAAAAATTAAAGGGAAATAAGAGGAATGAACATAACATTTTAAACAAATTTTAATTTGGTTTCTTGCCATTATTACAGACATGAAGTACAACTACTACTTGTCTCCTGCTGTTCAGACTTTTCTACCTCAAGGACTTCAATTTCTCTTTTCTGAATCCGCATGACAAGGTTTCTGTCAAAGATTCTTCACGTAAGGAGATCTTTATATGAGACAATAACTGGGACTTAGCAGGTGCATAGCTGTCTTGAACAACTGAAAATTTAATTTCTGAATAAAACCAGCAAAATCAAACATAAGACGACACGGAGTATTCTTAATGTTTGATTTGCCGTTTGCAAGGAATTTTCAGGTATGTGTACACAGGCAATAAAGAATCTCTTTGTCCCTTTTTGTCTCCCCCCAAAAAACAAGTTTGCTTGTGTTTTTGAGTTAGCACCCAACACAGCACATTAATGTCCCAAGACATTTTTTCCACGGAAACATCATTCAGATATTTAGTTTTTTTTTCTTTAATAAATAAATGAGAAGCTATGTATGATTCAAACCTGCTGGGAACTGCCACAGCAGAATCATTCTCATGGTTGGCATAGTCATTCTTTTGAAAAACACTGCTTCCATTATTTTATCTCTTGCATGACAAATTGAATTTGGTTTTGTTTTTCTTGCAAAATACCTTTTCCTCTCCCATACTGCAGTCGGCCTGCTATGAACACAAATTTTCATTATTCAAGTATGATTTTCTGCCTGGATGGTTACAGAAAAGCTACATTGAATGGTGATGCTATTTCTCCAGTTTGATTAACACTTAATGGGTACGAATCATTCATCATACTGAAAAGACGGTAAGTGCATTACTAATTCAAAGCAGATTTCAACTGAAACAAAAGAGAAGAAGCGACAACCTCCATTCAGCTACCGCTGGGTACTGAACAAGGCAGAAGCGATGTGCAGTGCGTAGCGGTGGATGATAACGGGTTGATTCCCAGAGCGTATTATGCAGATCTGCACTCACAGGGCCCCTTGCTAATTAAGCAAGTACAGCACGAGTAGGAACACCATGGCTGCAGCAACGAAGATCGACCCAGGTGAGCCCGAGGCGCTCCACCGCCCCCCCTGCCCCTCCTGGGCCTGGCCTTGCTGCGGGCTCTGCCGCGAACGGCGGCTCCCGCATCACCCCTGCCGCAGGCCCTGAGCTGTCTGCGCTGCCAGCCACAGTAAATGCCCTCCCGGTGCAATCCCCCTCATCCCTGCGCCTCATCGTCGAGCGTGAGCGGGGCAGATCCGCCGGTACGAGGCTCTGAGCCGACCCTGCTCACTCTCCGCGGGGCGGTTCCACACCTCCGCCAGAGCCCAGAACAACGGGGGGGTTTATTCAAACACGGCAACTATTTTGTATTTAAACGGGCACCGAACAACGGAAACGGAGGCGGGTAAAACGGAGTGTCTCGGATTTGAGGGGCAGCCTCCCCGTACCGCCGCTAGCGGGGATGTCACCCCTGCCCGACTCTGGACAACCAGCGGGGCCGGGACCGGGCACGGGCGGCTCCCGCCTGGCGGGGATCCCGTCCCCCCGAGTAAGGGCAGCGCCGCCCCACTCCCTCGCGGCCCGGGCCCCCCGCGCCGCACGTACCTCCCCCGGCCCGGCACGGCCCGGCCCGTCCCGCTCCCGGGGCAGCGGCCAAG
>VZRR01008444.1:808919-833590 GCA_013398015.1 Oreocharis arfaki | reverse complement strand
TCTGTGTGGTCAGGGTGTGGGGCAGCGCGGCTTCTTCCCATCCCTCTCCCGCGAGTTGGCTTGGCGGTTGCACGCCCGCTCCCCAGGGGCGAGGAAGGAGGGAGAGCCGTGCCGGTGCCATGCCGGTGCCCTGCCGGCCCCTCAGCCCGGTGGGGACAGCGCTCCCGGGGCGCCGCGTTGGCTTCTGGCGGGCAGGTGGGCGCGCCCGGCCGGGACTCTCGGCGGCGCCGGGCGAGGCCGGTGCCCAGCGGCATCGGGAGCGAGAGCCCCGAGCAGCGCTGCGGCGGGCCGGGCCCGCAGGTGATCCGGGGCGGTGGCCGGGGGCTGCGTGCGGCGTCGCTTGGCGGCCGTGCCGCTGTCACAGGTAACGCCTGGGCGTGGGCGGCCGCCGCCCGCCGCGGGGTACCGCCCGTGGGCGGATGCCTGCCGTGGGGCTCCGGCAGCCGCGTTGGGACCTTAAACCCTCGCTGTAGTTTGCCGTAACTGGAACATAATTTTAAAGGAATCCCCAATAAGGAGAAGCAGGGTCTTAATAGCAGGGTAGGCTCTTGGCAGGCTGTTGGAACTGGGGTGGTGTCACCTTGTCAGCGATACCTGGAGAATGACAAACCCGTAACTTAACATGCAGTGAAAGGAGTTACTGTGAATAGTTTTTCTTCCCAAACACTTCATCGTAAGATGGGGTTGTATTGTGAGGCAAATCGGTAACCTTTGATCAGGCCTTCAGCTCCTAAAGAAAAGCCTAAAATTACAGACTCCAAGTTCAATTTGGTCATTCAAAGCAATTCTTCCATCTCCTCTATCCACCCTCCAAGCTCTGTGTATCAGGTTTCATTCACACTGTTTCTGACCGAGACGGTAACTTTGAAATTGCAGTAGTATTTCGCTGTTGGAGCTTGTGGAGTTAGTGCAGCTGTGTAGTGGTGGAACACTTTTTTTCTGCGGCAGCTTTGCTTACATAAGGCCAAAGCTTTTAGGCTTGTTTTCAAAGGTGGAACCTGTGTGTGTGTCACTTTAGAAGACTATGAAAGTTTCATAATAAATGAAATCTTCACTGAAGATGTTGTTCCTCTAAGTCAGTATGTAAATATGTAACTGCTTAGCCAAATATTGTCTTTGCTTAAGACCTATGTCAGGAAAGCATGTGAGCAGTCCTGCAGGCCACCTTGTATGTTTATGGTCTATATGCTAAAGTGATTTGCTGACCAGTGATGCAAGAAGATTGTCAGAACTCTGGAATAGTTGTTCTAAGGTACTTTTGTGTTAGATGAGTTATGGTTAACAGTAAGTATCATTCTATTTCTAATGATGTTACATGGCTAAGTGGGATGAGAAAAGGATGCTGTTAACTGAGAGCTTATAGCTAGTCAAGTGCTATGAATCTGGTACTATTGCTGTTTTGCTTTAAGTACACATATAAATAATTTTTGGTAAGTTCAAATGTTGTGTTATATGGGGTTTAACTCTGTTCTTTTATGACTGAAAGGGATATACTGAGAACAGGCTTAGAACAGCCTTAAAGCATGCCTTGTTTTGCCTTACTTTAGAGGGCATAGTGAAACCCTTTAGAAATACTAACGTTTTAGATATTACAAGACCATATCTTAGATTTGTAAAAGGAAGACTAGGCATATAGCATGCTGCCATGCAATTGCACACCCAAATGTCTCAGTCATGTTTTAAGGCTTTCTGACTTGCCAGTATCCAAAGGCCCAAAATATTCCTCTGTCTCTGTGCCAGTAACTAATAATAAGCTTTCACTGATATTTTGATGTTACTCTTCCACAGCATGGGATGATAACAATATTGTGTGATAGTTGGATATAGTACTGCTAATGTTCAGCAGCCAACTTGAATCAGGACCATATTTTTTAAAATGCTTGCAGCAGAGGAGCATGATATTGGACAAAGCTTTCCAGAGCATTCAGTTGCAGTTAATTTTGTTGACTTCTCAAAAAATGTTCAAGGGTAGCTCAGTACTGATGTTGCAGGTTATTTTTTGTTTATTTGTTTGGGTTTGTTGTTTTGTTTTTATGGGGTTTGGTTTCATTTTATTACTTTTGCCACTTGTGATAAGAGTAAGCACTGCCCAGTTGTGTAAAATCAGTCATATTGGTTTGAGCAAAATGCCTAATTAACAGGTGAAGATTTATTTATACTTAATGAGTTGCATTGCTTGAACTTGTAATAGCAACTCACACTTCATCTAGTCCAAAGTTAAAAGCCAAACTCATAAAATATATTGCTGTTTGTCAAGAATGTAAATGTGATGTACATCAAAGCTTTCTGTAGTTACTGTTCTGTAGTTTTGCCTGCTAGATGGACAGTCTATTTTTGTGTCCAAACAACTTTTAGATTTGTATCAACATCTTATTTGTAGTTTAGAGTTCAAAAAGTACATATCTTGTTCAAATGTATGTACTCAGTGTGTGTGTGTATGCATATACACACATACGTGCTGACTGTATAGTCAATTATAGATGCCCTTAATTTGTGCAGGTGAAGGAGTTGTCACCTGCTTCTTGAAGAGCTGATCCAGATATTCTTTTGCAATAGGTTAGTTGGGTTAAACGAGAACATCCTTTTTGAATGATAGCTGTACTCCAATGAAAGAGAAGGGACTGGGGAGAGTCAGGGAGGCTGGGGACTACAGAAGTGTGTTCTGTGCCTGTTGCAGAGATGTGTTCCCAAATAACCTATATATTGTGAAATCTCAAATTTCAGGGAATTAATACTGCTTCCTCACTGTGTTTTATTCCTAGCTGGTTGGAAGCAATTGCTGAAATTTTAGTCACTGCAGATGTCCAGTGTGACTGCACAGCAAACATAAGGCCTATAAGGTTCAAATATACTGTTCAAAGTCTTCAGCTTTGTGAGAACGTGACAGTTTAATACCTCAGTTTTTCGCTCTGGATACTTGTAAATTTAGCATTCTCCAGAATCATAAACATTTGTTTTGTTTTATGCTTTTACAGAGACTTATGTGGCTTTACAGAGTATATGAGATTTAAAAAAAATATTTTTTTAAAAACTTTTTACTGAGGACTGAACTGAAGCCGAGTAAGCTTCATGTTGTGCCACAGAAAGTGGAATAGTGTAACAGTGCAGAAATTTTGCAGCTCCTCAAGAAGGGGAGGGTGATTTGCGTTGCACTAAGTGTAGCCGGTGTTGGGTTAGTCAGGTTGAACATGCTAACGATTTACACGGTTGAGTCTTCCTCTTTTAACATTGGGACTTTCCAGATTGTTTCACAAAGCTTACATCAGAAAATGCTGATCACAGAATCAGTTAGGTTGGAAAAGACCTCTGAGATCAAGTCCAACCTCTTCAATACCTGTTTGCTGACTTTTAAAAATTTGTGACTTAGAAATTGTTTAGACTTTTTCTGTTTTGCCCATAAAGGTGTTTTTGTCAAATGCAGTGACAGTTAAGGAAAGACACAACTCCATTCCCCAGTACAATTGAAGTGTATGGATTTTTCTTCTTTTTTTTCCAATGGTATGTTAATAGATATTTTTAAGCATGGAAGTTCTAGTATCTTGGGGGCTTAGGTAATTCTAACACCTAGGTGAAAGAACCAAAAATGTAGAAACACATGTTAATTGAAGACACAGGGCTAGAGATTAGTACGTTAGCTTATGTGTTTAGATTATTTGCAAAAATAGGTAAACAGCTTATAACACTTAACTTGATTTCTTCATAGAAATCAAAGTTAATCTACTCAAAGTTTTGTGTTTTTATAAAGCTGTCAAATTCTTCTCTCCTGTATTTAGTTGTGATAAAAAACTATACTGAATTTGAGGAGAGTTTGCCCAGAATTTTCAGTGGAATGTGTCTGAACATACACTTACTAGTCTCTGATGACAGCTACCTTGGCTTTTAAAACTTGATTCCAAATAGCATCTTACATACAGCCTCTGGAATACTTGAATGGAGATGATTATAAAATATTGCGGGAGAAGGAAGGCTTGGGAACGAGCAGGACTTATGTGCGATGGAAGGGGCTGCCTGGATTAAATGGCACCGAAAGTGCTGCTGCCGGCTGCTGCTGACATGTGAGGAGTTTGTACACATGTTATTGGCTTCACAGAGCTTCTGCACAAAGTTGCTCTTGTGCTGTTTCAAATATATTGAGCTGCATATTCTGCAGCCCACAGCTCATTGAATGTTTGGTAGCTTCTGTTTTGCTTTTCCATTGAACATGGTAACTTCTTCATAGGTGGTGACCTCTGCATGTCAACTGAATTTCAGGTTTCTTTTTTAGATACAGCTGCTGTTTTCTGACATGCTGACCACTTAAGTGCTGGCTCTTGTCTTATGTAGAGGTTATCCATGATACGTGGTTTTTTTTGTCAAATGGAGTTATAAATCTGTTGGTGAGTAGAATTTCAAAGCATGTGAGAATCAGGTGAACATTAAGTACAGGAATGTATAGCTTGGGACAAATCTGTATTCAACACTTGGAGAGTTCTGGCTTCATTCATTGTCCTAAGGTACTACTTATGCAATACTTAGGTTTTACAATGGAGAGAACGTTCTGTCTTGTGACTTCAACTGCAATCCCCTTTATCCTTTTGTCTTCTGAACTGTCATCTGTCTCTCGCTCTTCTTGTCTTCTAGCCAGGTGTAACTTATGGTTATGCTATTTAGAACACTGTGCAATTTGTCACACTGACAAAAGTATTTAGTCAGTCTTACAGGTTTTTACTAAGCAGATGTTAATCATCCCCGTTAGGAGTGAGCTGGATTTCTGGCTCCTTCTTCACAAAGCAGCATCTTCCACATCTTATTTACAGTGAAATGGGCTCTAAAGGCCTGCCTTTAAAGCTACAACAAAAACTAGGATACTTAAAGCATGGTTTGCTGTGTCGCAGTATCAAGGTTATTAATCGTGTTTTCCACGCTGCAACGTGGGTCACTGCCACTGAGTGCAGTCCTTCAAGGACAGGCTGCTCCAGCATGGGTCCTCCACAGGGTCACAAGTCTTACCAGGAAACCTGCTCCAGCATGGGCTCCTCTCTCCATGTCTGCAGGTCCCTGTCAGGAACCTCCTCCAGCACGGGCCTCCTATGGAGTCCCCAGCCTCCTCTCAGGCACCCACGTTTATCAACGCGGGCCTCTTCCACAGGCTGCAAGGGGGATTTCTGCATCCCCGTGGACCTCCAAGGGCTGCAGGGAGGTCACCTCCTGCTTCACCATGATATTCACCATGGGCTGCAGGGGAACCTCAGCTCAGGTACCTGGAGCACCTCCTGCCCCTCCTTCTCCACTGATCTGGGTGTCTGCAGAGCTGTTCCTCTCACGTGTTCTCACCCCACTCTTCTCTGGACGCAATTACATCTGCACAATAATTTGTTTTCCCTTCTTTTAAAATATGTTATCATTGAGGTGTTACTATCATTTCTAATTAGCCCAACCTTGGCCAGCAGTATGTCCCTCTTGGAGCTACCAGGGATTGGCTCTGCTGTGTGTGGTGGAAGCTTCTCACAGAAGCCACTGCTGTAGTCCCCTGGCTACCAAAACCTGGCCACACAAACCCTGTGTAGGTGGTCGTAGTGAAGCTGCCTTTGGTGGCCAGAGCAAGGGTGTGCCTTGCTCATTGGAGACAGTAGGTGTTAATTTGGCAAGGAATGTGATGAGTTTGGATGTAGTTTTAGCCTTAGAGAACAGCTGCATTCACTCCTACTTGACACTAGGCCACATATCTAATCCTTTGGTGTTACTGCATTATCACCCAAGTACATGCTATTCAGGAAATTGTAACACATGGTTTCTGAATTAATCTAAAATAAAAAAGTTAAAGCTATCCTTTTAAAAAATACTGTCTACAGTATTTTTGATGTCTTTTTTCTCTGTGACAGAAGTCACGTCAATGAATTTCAGATTGCTTAAAAAGTACGTACATCCTACCAGTAGACAGCTGCACTGTTTAAAATGGCTGACAATGCAGAATCCATAATCTCTTTGTTTCATTTTATTAGAACAGACATAAATTGTTAATTATTTGTTGGTTCCTAACAACTGAGTGGGTTCAGTGAAATTCTTACACTGGTGTGATGCTCCCCCTGTCTAAAAGTTGGTATTACAACTCAAATGTCATCCTTTAAAACTACATGGCATGGTATGCATCTCTAATTGTTTATCTGAGTAAATGGCAGTTTAACAGAATACATATGTTTGTTATTGCCGTCTGTGTATTGATCTAAGATCACTGTAGGATGGTACTTCACTCAAACTTGACTCTGTGTGTATGCCAGGTCTCTGTGTGCCTGCTGTGCTGGGCAAAATGTGTATCTTTTTGGTTTTCTCTCTAAGAAAAGAAAAGTCTTTATATATACTAGGAACAATAAACCAATGCAAAGCTAACTTGAAATAATTGATTCTCTTACAGTGAAAATGTCTTGTTTGGAATGGGAAATCCTCTGCTTGATATCTGTGCAGTTGTGGACAAGGACTTCCTTGACAAGTAAGTCTTGATGTCTTTTTTTTTTCAAATGTCGGTTTTGTTTCCAGAATGGTGCCTGTAAATAAACGGAAGGCTACGTGCCTGTGTAAAGCTATGTTTGTGCTGATCTCTGGGATTCTGGCCTTAGGCTGGAAGTAGCCAGCATGGTATCTGTCGTTTGATTGTTCTTGCTTTATGACACTGTGGTGGTGGTATCTATGAAAACCTTCAGTCTTCATGTGTTTTTTTATGAATTTATTCTAGTCTCCTCATGCTGTCTTTGCTAGCCTTTAACTGGAAGGAGTCGTCAATGTCAGTAACATTTAGGTAGCTCTTGTATGAATCTTTGTATGCTACTTTTGATTTACTATTACTTCACTCTTCTTCAGTGATGACTCAGGGGTAAATGCCATTTCTGTAACACACCAAGAAAAATTGTGCAAATGCACCTTTTAAAAAAATATTCTAGTTTATCAGTCAAGAACAGGACTGCTTCTTACCAGGTTGTCTGTTATCTTGCTTAAGCCTACTTGTTATGCTACCATCCATATAACCATATTGCTGGATTGCTTAATTGGCATTAAGCTTACTTGTTCTTGAATCAGCTTAGAGATCTGTCTTTTCCAGAGGTGTAAAATACAGTGGCACTTTTAAGTCTTTCTGCGCAAACTCCATTTTTTATTGTTGTTGCCACTTTTTCTCTGGTTTGTAAGTTGATTTGATCTTTCAGAGAGCTTGCAATTCTTTCTTTAATTTTTAAAGTGTTAATAATTTTTTTTCTCTAATCGTTCTTTATTTTGTTAATGGGAATACTACATCAAAACTAAATTTCACATCACCAAATAAAGAACAGGTGCAGAGTCTGTATTTTTGACTGTGTATTGTTAGCCACAAATCTTTTGTTCTGCAGCTTTTAATAATAGCAATAATTTGTTTTGTCATCGATATTTTATCACTCAAATTTTGTTTAAGGGTGTGCTTAAGTGAAAGTCTCCATACTGTAAGCTGGAGACAAAAGACAAGAATGTAATGGAGTGTGTCAAATCAAACATCTGGAACTTTAGAAATCAGGTTTATGTCTTGAATATTCAAAAAAGTAAATTAATCTGGTGTAATTCTCTGCCTCATGTTTCCACTGAAATAACATGAAAGCCAGTCTCTAAAAATAAGTAATGCCCTTCTCCCAACCCAACAAAACACCCCAGCTAATCCTTATAAATTGCTGACATAAAAGAGATGATGGGATCTCTACTGCAGCACTGAAATCCTTCAAGAGTGCATTGTGCTTTTCAATGGATGTGATGTGCTGTGCAGAATTTAATTTAATTTAAAAATTAGAAGTCTTATGTACTCGAATTTGAGTCCTGTCAGACAAATTAAATTATCTCCTGGAGCAGCATATGCTCTGTGAGCATTTCTTTACTGCCAAAATGTGTTTGTGGGGTATTGCATTATTTAAAGCCATAAGCAGTTTTCTCCCAGCAGTTTCACAGGGAGCCTGCTGATAGTGTGAGAGCTCTGGTAATAACCTCAAAACTGAGGAGCTCGTTCACCTTCTCACGCCCTGATTTGATATCCCTCTCCCTGTTCTTGAGTGTATGCAGAGAAGTCCATTTAACAAACCGGCAAGAGTGTTTCTACTCCACGTCCAGCTACCTTTTGCAAGACTTCCTGAAGTGGGAATCAGATCCCACGCTTCCTCAGCTTGTGAAGGGAGATAAAATAGAAAGTGTAGCTGTAGAACAACTGCTAGAATAAGGTTATCTATTCAAATGCTGCAGGGAGATACAGGAACACGGACATTTTGGTGACTGTGAAGCATTTGAAGGAGAAATTGTTGATCATTGCAGTCTCTTTTCTTGTCAAGCAAGACATGCATCCATCTCTAGCCATGTAGTGTCAGCTTTTGGTATCTTGGCAACCTGGAGTCTGTTTCTCACCTCTTCTACTGGATGGGAATGTTTAATGGGGCCATTAGGCCAGCAGGGCTCTGACTTGAGAAGGTAGCTTAGGAAGATAGGAAAAGAGTTTAGGTAAACACCCATAAGAATTTTATACATTTAACTTTTACAGTGTTTCTGTTAGTTTATCTACCTTTCTTGTACAGTCAGTTTTAAGAATAAATACCTTTGTTCAGAATAAAGGACTTGATGTTGCGAGTTTAATCAATATATATTGTCAGTGAAATGAGAGTATTAAAATGAGTCCTGTGAACAGGTTATTTTTGTAACTTCCTTTAAGAAAGTGCAAATTGAAACAGCATAAGGAAGCGTAGGAAGTAGTCTTTTTAACAATATTTAATTGGCCAACAATCCATGTTATAAACAAACCTGAAAATAAATATATAATGCAGTCCTACCTGTGGCAGATTGTAAACAGCCTGCTGCCATGTAGTACTGGTTTGAGGAAGTGAGCAGTGTTGGAGGGCTGGGTGGGTATTTTTGGCTTGAGTTATAGGTACAACCCTGTTGCTTTGTTTTCACAGTGGATTTTGGTTTAATCTGGTCTCCAAAGTCTTTTGCTCTCCTTGACAAGTTTTGGAGGGCTTTAAGCCTTTCCTAGACTATCTGTAGGAGAAGCAGTTTTAATTTAGATCACAACAGAACTTGACCATGCCCATCTGAGCTTTTCAGACCATATCAGTAGTCTGGCATTACCTGAGCCAGAGAAGCTTTAGCCTCTGTTAGGTTTTGATTTTTGGTTCCCATTTCTTGCATCTCTGCAGGGAGACAATCTGGGAAAGTGTTAGCAATGTTGATGGCACTTTTGAAAACCGGTGATACCACAAACCACTTCAGTTGCTGTTTACAGAGCTGGAAAGAAGTCTTGAAATAAATGTAGTCTATCATATGTCCTTGGGGTTTTTTTAATATCTGCATGAAAGAAATATCAGAAATGTGGTTTTGTCTTGGTTTTTTGGTCTCCTTTTAGTGTGCATCAACTCCATTACCTGAGAGTATTTTTATTTAATTTATCAAGATATGGATACTTGCTCAAAGAGCAGCTTCTTAGGGGTGAGAGGGGAAAGAATAGAAGAAGAATTAATGCTTTGTGGGTGAATTGCTAACTATAGCTATGCTAATCTGTGAAAATAACTTTGCTAACGTTGAGGTATTCATTAAAGCTTTTTGTGTACTCACTTCTGCCTATGACATTTAACTAGAATGATTCTTTCGACTTCTGACTGTAACAGGCATTTAAGACATATATTAAACTCTGCTAAAATGGGCAAAGAAATTCTGATGAACATGCCAATGAGATTTTAAGACACTAAACAGTACTGCTGCCTCCTGTAAATACTCCAGTGTTCTACTGTTAAAAGTTAGGAGATGGCATGTGTTCCACTGCTCTCCCTAGAGTTCTCTCTTTTGCAGATATTCAGTTTTTGACACTGAATTCAGCTTACCTAATTATAGTTAATTTGTAGGCTGTAGAGATCTGGTCATTACTTGTCATCTCAAGTGCAATCTCACTTCCATGTGTTCATGGTATGGATAAATCTTCTCTTGCCAGGTCTATGACTGCATAGGCTGAGGAGGAGAAGAGAATCAAAGGTGACAAATTGATGTTGACAGAACTATTGTGCCAGTCCTGAAACTTCTAGATATGTGAAACCTTCTATCTTCCCTAACTCATCAGTGGGAAGGCAATGAAAATATTTGTCATTGCCAGCACCTGTATAAGCATATAAATACCTTTCAGCCCATGCTCTTAAAAAGGAGTGGAGATACAGGGGAAAATTATGATATATGTTCTGTTTATCATGTCAAGTTTAAAGAACCATATTACTTTATTTCACTCTAATTTCTGGGCTCTTGACCAGAGCCATGATCTCATAAGTTGAGGTATGTTTACTACTTGGGCTGCCAAATTCCATTATAGTTATAACCTGCAGACTGACTGTTTTATCACTATCGTAGTCCAGGATTGCAAGTTTCTGTGTGATTACTTGTTGGTTTTCCAAGCAGACAAGTATTTTTCTCCTTAGGTCTTTTTTTTTCCCCCTTAAAATTAGGGTCTGTGGCAGTCTTCGCACAAGTTCATTGAGGATGCTCAGCAAAGATCTGTAGTTTTTAGTAGCTTTCATGCTCTCTACCATCTGCTCCTTAGTTCTCTTCCCTGCCTTGTCTGTGACACAGGTGTAAATACAAACTATGTTTAAATCAAGAAATGGGTTTATATTCTTTTTACTCTTCACTGGAAAAAACAGGTTTGAAGAAACAGGAGAGGAAGAATGAATGGGATCTTTGGAGTGGTGGTAATGATTGCTGTATGAAAAGAGAATATCTCAGTGAAGGAAGAAGTGCTGTCATTGTGATCCATAATTTCACAAGTATGGATATGGATCTCCTGCAGTGGGCTACTGACCTGACTGTAGCACTAGAAGTGGTTGGGACAGTCTTGAAGATCCCAAGATGCATGGGCATCCTGTACCTTTCCTCACTGCAAAGTACTGTCAGCCGGTGATGGATTAGTTAAGCACAAACTTTTGTAATAGAACAGTGTTGACATCTGGTAAATTAAACATTCTTGTGTGAGGCTATTTTGGTGTTTGCCATGATGAAAGTGAACATACTTGATCTTTTTTCTACTCTAGTGGGAATTTGGATTATAAATTAGGAAAATGTTTGCAACGCAGCTTCAGTTGACAGTGACAAAAAACTTCTGCTTACTTGTGTTAAATTTAGGTTGGTCTGTATAAACTGTGGCTTGTGTTATTCACAACATTTTCAGTTTGTTACCTTTGCTCCTGTCTACCAGAAGACTTTGTAACTTCCGTAGCAATAAAAAAAATCAGAAGACCATTCATGCAGTTAACTCTCATGAAGTGGCCAAGGGTCTAAATAGCTTTTAGACAATCAGAGGTGATTCTTTGTTCACCAGACTTGGCTTTAATGCAAAACAAGCCCTTTTCCAAAAACACATGCAGGAGTGAGCTTGAAAAATGAGAACAAGTGGTGATTCTGTACTAGGAGGTTGCAGTATCAAAGAATGCATGGGCTGCAAACATGGGCTTTGTTGCCAGATTTAAGTGGAGACCCCCTACCCCCTTCACACTTGCAGCTTTTTCAGTTTCATTAATATGTTAACTTAGATTCTGTGCTTCATCAGCCTTGTTAGGAGAGGTTAATGGGTTTTTGTATTGCTTTGAGCTGGGAATTGTTACCTGTTGTCCTGGTTTTGGCTGAGACAGGGTTAATTCTCTTTCTAGTAGGGGTCACAGTGCTGTGTGTTTTGGGTTTAGTATGTACTGTCTGTACAGTGATGAAAGTATGGAAAGTACATAGTAATAACTTTAAAAACTATCCCTGAAGATTTGCCCCTGTATTTTTCCTTCCCCTGCAGAAGATAATTTGATGTTTGATGTTCCACTGTTTCAGTAATTCTTGGGAAAGATTGCTTGTGAAAGTATCTGTTGCATTGGGTCATTTGGCAGAGAAGCTGAATGTTATATTATTACCTTGTGTTTTTAGTTGTATCTGTAGAAGTCAATTTAATTAATCTCAAGGTCTGAACATAGAACATTATTGAAAGTGTTGAGCCCAATTGCATCATCTGACTGCTGGTAAATTATAAAAACTCCAGTGTTTGCTTGAAAAAACTTAGGGTAATGATAGCTGTCTTAAGGTCTTCTTGGTACTAATATGCCTATAAATTTGATAGTATTCCTGACAACATAATTAGAGCTTTCTACAACCCTAATGCTTTCTCCTAGTGCATTTAGTTAAATGTGTAGTTAAAATGAGTGAAAGATTTTAGTTAAGCTCCATTTAGAAAGGGCTGTTTGAAAAATCTGCTTATGGAGTGAAAGTATTGCATGGAGAACTGTGATGTTTTCAGGGTATATAGGGCTTGAGCAATGTCTATAGAGGAGCTTGTAACTAATTATTTACCTGTTAAATAGAATGTAAGATGTTCATGAATAGGAAACATTCCACTCTTGTCTTTATTGTGTGTTTTCATCTTCTTAAATACTTGTTTAGTAATAAACTGTAAATCATGAATTATTCTTTTATTTTTCCCGTTCTTCAGAAGACTTGCAGATTTCATGCATGTCAGTAGAATGTGTCTAGTTAATGGACTAATTGTATTCTTTGGAATAACCTTAAGCACATGACAGACTCACATGCAGCTTATCTGTATTTTCCCTTTGCTTGCAAGTGGAAATTTGTTTAACAAAATTTTGGGACTTGCATTACAAGGCAAATGATTAAATACTTAGTTCCATTTGCCTCCTAAATGCAAACAAGGAGCTTTAAGTGAAAAAAGGTCTATGAATTAAGTAAGTGTCTCTGGTTTTAATTAGGAAATAATCTTAAATGAAAAGACCCTTGCTGAAGATATCTTTGATGGAAAAAGCTGGGTCTTGTCTGTAGAGAACTGGAATTCATCCAAAACTCAATGTTAAAACTTTCTCTTGGAAAGTAGTACTTCCTGTTTGTACTGAGAAGCTTTGCATATTAGAGTTTCCAGATTGCACGATTACAAGATTGATTTTTATTTAGGATACAGTAAACAAAAATTGTGATTCATGTTCTGGATATGGTTTCAGGCATTCTTTTTAATTACAAATTACTAAGATGTGATTTTAATACTGTTTTCCATTCCCATCCCGCTTGTCCAACAGCATAGTACAGATTAGAGGGGTTTTTCCTACTATAGTAATAAAGTGAAATTGGTTGTTCACTTGTGACTTGAAGAATCGAAAAGCCCACTCGAATATTAGCAATTATTTGACAGTCTCAGATTTTTTACTCTAGATGAAATTGATCTGTCATCTCTTAGAAAAGATGGCTTTTTAGTGATAGTGTTTTTGAGGTGGTTGGAATACTTTCATCTTTCTAAAAAGACGGAGTTTCATCTTTCAGTTTCTAAAAAATAGATGTTTAAGTAAATTATAGTGCTCATTACTGCTTGATTAGCTTTGCTTCATTCAGATCAGGCAATATGCAATCTCAATAGTTTTTCTTCCCAAGTTCCGTTAATCAAGAAGAGAGAGATTCTGTCCTTCCTTTTGAAATTAAATACTATTGTTAGCATTTCTTTAGTAACTTGCTATTAGACCGGGGTATTCCTGAACAAAGATACCACATCAGTGTCACGAGTAGCTGTAACCTAAGGTATGAGGTGTTTATGCCACTGATGATCCCTGATCCTGTGCTTCTGTTCTTTGGCACAGAACCATGCCCAGGCCCATTCTGTGCTTTGCTGCTTCTTGTCCTGTTCCTTTTTGGATTGTTGGCCTTGTGGTCTCTGCTGTAGCCACAGGGAAAGGGTGGAGGCAGCCTGTCTTCCTCTTAATTACTGGTGTTCTTGTTTTCCCTTAGTCAAGAGCTGGAGAAGGGTGAACTAGCTGTTTGAGTGTTGTTTTACGTTATTTTTGTCAGGGCAGAATCATCAATATTCCAAGTTACTGGAGGTCTGGTTGTGTTGTAGACTTCAGGGTGTTATGAAGCCTGCAGTTCCCTTATAAGTTCAGATTAAATGCAGAGCTGGGGACAGATTTTTTTCATTTTACAAACCCTTGATTCCTCTCTTCAATGTGTTATCATACAAATTATTTTCATTTTTTAGTTCTACTTGGAACTTGTGGGTTTATGGCACGTGAATACTAGGGAGCAATGGCTAAACAATTTTTGGTGATTATTTTACCAGATTGTTCCAGTAATTTTTTTTTCCTTGTATCTCTTCCCTTGTTTTGTGACAGCAAAAGTGATTAAGTTTCAATGCAAGAATCTGAGGTGCATGGGACAAAGTGTAAAGGGGAGCATATAAATCTCTATATTTATTTCTTCAGTGTTGAGGCTGGGTTTTGTTCTTTTTAAATAACAGAAACTTCCCACTGGTAGGAAGATAGGCAATAGATATTGATGTAACATTAGGCTGTCACTGTAATGTGGAAGTGTACAGACAACTTCCTCCATTAGAAGTGAAACTATATCCAAATTCACTTCCAGACCGCTCCAAGTAAAGGCTGCATGCAGTCTCAACTGTGAATATTAAGTTAAGCCCAGTGTCCTGCATGGCTTCAGGCTAGCATGCCTTGTCTGTTCTGTTTTAAGACAAGAACTGCAGTTACAAATGTAAATCTTCTAATTTCTGCTATTAATATTTCCCTGGTTTCCCAGCAGAAGAGACAAAGTTTTCCAGAATCTCACGTGTCTCCTGCCAATTTATTTTGTATTGAAAAAAAAAAGATCAAAGACCTTTCCCCAAATCTGATTGCAATAACTCCCATTTTTGCCAGAGTATCTTCCAGTGTACTTCATTTAAGCTGTTTTGAATTGTGCTTGTGATGTTACATGCAGTAGTGTTAAAATGTCAAGTTGTGCATGTAATTCTACACCCAGTCCTGAGACGAAACTCATCTGGAGTGGGTAGCTCTTCTGGGCCAAAAATGACAGGAACTGTCCAAATACCTCAGTCAGTCTCTTTTTCCTCTGCCAGACCCTTGGATGTCTGGATGGGATGTTGCAGGATGTTGCAGGGATGTTGTGGGTGAAGAATTAAAACACTAAACAGTGGCGGTGTCTTGGGGCAAAAGGGAGGAGCAGCTCTTCCCAGAAGCAGTAATTGCAGTTCTCGGTATGTTTGATCCCCCAGTGGCATCAGAGCAAGGACTTAATCTCTCAAGAACACTTCCCTAAATCTCCATGTTGGTATTGCTCATTTGTTTTTCAGGATAAAATTAAATTTTTCAGTGCAGTAGAAAAGCCTTCTCTGCCATTTTCCATATGCTACTTTTCTAATAAAGCTGATGACTTTAATGGCTTGGATACGTTCTTTCAGCATGGCTGAAATTTCACAGCAGCTGTAACATTTGTCTGTAGCTTTCTGTTTGCTCTAATCAGTGTTAAAAATATTTTGAAGAGAAGGCAAATTACTGAATTCCCTGGTAGTTAATCTATTTAAGCTGGACTGTCCTGTAACAAGCCCTTGGGTGCAGACACAGGTGATGGGAGAGATGTAGCTTTTAGACAGCACTGAGACTCATTTAGGTTGCAATGATAATATGACTTCAGCCTAGCCTGTCACAAACAGAAACACATTGATAAAGTAGTCTAACAGGAAAATGGAATAAGTTTTAAACTATATTTTTTAAAGAAATTAGAGAGGTTTTAACTGATATGTAAGACTTACTGTTAGTTTCCTTATCATTTCTAAATGGAACAATGTGGCTTTTATTAAATATAATTCACCAGTCTTTTTCTGTGTCTCCCTATGAATGATGACAAGGTCAATTCTTAGCATTTTGAAGACAGTTAGATATTTAATATCCATCAAGATTTAATGCAGCCTTAGAACTTTCAGTTCCTTCCTTTTGGAGGATTTTGTTGCTTGAAGGTAATGTTCTGGTCTGACTTAGTGGTTTGTGAGGTCTTCACTGGCTAATAAATGTCTTCTGCTCTGTCTTAATTGATTTTTATTGATGTGGCATTTATTTCTTTGTACTGGAGATGCTAAAATGATTGTATTCTAGAGATTCTGTTTTCATTTGTTCTTTTGGAGATAGAACAGATCTAGTACGGGGACAGAGTTGTAATTCAGGTATGAAATGAACTTTGTGTTAATGGAGCCCAACATGGTCTTATGTTTGCAGCAGTGTGATGTTACTGCCTTTGTTAGTGTGTCCAAAGTATTAACCTGTATTTTATTGTAGATGTAGAGCCTACTGAAGTTCATCCTGATAGCTTTAGAACTCTGCCTTCTCCTGAGAGGGCGATGAAGGGTTTGTTTTCAAGCGTAAATTGAGTAGCTGGCAGTGCTATTCATAGATGGCAAACAGGGAGTCTTTATTTAGAAGAAATCAGTAAAATAATATATAAATCTGAGAGTTGCATAAACAACCACACTACTGTGTCTTCTCTGAATTATACATATATATATATAAAGTTCTCAAAGCAGAGCTCCTCATGGGGCAGGGGAAGTATTTGGGCATTTTCAGTACTTAGTGGTGACAGGATCTGTTGTAGAACTGGCACAAGTTGGTCCAAACAATAAATTTTGAAGTGATAATAGCAAGTAACTGTGTGTGACTAGGAAAAGAAGAGGAACCCTTCAGTTTGGATTATGTACTACATGTTACTTTAGTTGGTGTTTTTCAGTAAGTTCTATGCAAATAAAACTTCAACACATGATTGTGGAAACTGGTTTGTGTTCATAATCAAAATTAATTAAGCTGCAAATGAGTTTATTTCTGGTTGAAGAAAATACGTAAATATTAGGTGATCATTTCAGAACAGAGACAATGAAAGAAGACTGTTAAAACTAAAGAAATGGCTTAACTATTCAAAGCTCAAAGGGGTGGTATTAATGGAGTATGTTAGAGTTCAGTCTATAAGGAGAATACCTATAGTTCTGCACAAACTGAATTAATATTTTATCCCTTGATAAAGTTGCTAAAGGCTGACAAAGTGTATTTCTACTGGTGCAATGGGTCTAGAATTCAGAGTACCAATTAAAAAAAAATGTGCAGAGTGTGTACAGCTTTTTAAAAAGATGCTTATAGTCAGATATTTTTAAAATTATGACCAAAACCCATTTTTCTGTATCTATATACAGCAAGTGTTTAGCTGTCTTAAATTTTTAGCTCCCTAGTTTGTAGTTAAGGAAACTGTTTTGACAAGGCCACTTCTATATGCTTAAGTCCAGAGTGATAGGGCTGACCCTATTAAATGATCATAGTTTTTTGCAGTCTGGTGATTAACAGGCTTTGAACTTTCCTGGCTTTCTTAATCCCTTTTAATCATTTAAACCTATTATTGTTTTGACTTCAATTTCAAAAGCCCTTTAAATCTGTCTTACAATATTAATAGCTGATTAAAGTCCTGATTTCCAACCATATTATCAGTGGGGCGTCTTACCTTATCACGCTGAATAATTCAGAAACAACTAGGAAAACATTGATCAAAGATGAAAGAAAAAAAATCAGAAAAACTGTACTTTTAGTACAGTAATTTTTAGTAATTTTTGTATTTAAATTAGTGATCATATCCATGCAGTAAATGGGGGAAACAAAGTACTTTAATTTATGCCATAAATAACTGCATTTCTTTTTTCTTTTAGGTTTCAGTAGTGTAATTTTAGGTTAATTTTGTGTTGATATTTAAATCCATCTTTCATAATAGATAGTGTGGTAAAAAATTTTTTTTTCTGCTAGTACTTTTGGTATCCCTTTCACTTAGAAATTCAACTTTTTTTTCTGAAAAAGAGTGGTTTGTATAGGAAATGATGCAGCCAAGTAAGACTCCAGTCATAATAGTAGAGAGGAACTGACTAAAAAGGAAACACTAGAAATTTGCTCCGGGTGTTCTCCAAGATGGTCCTTCAGTCTCTCAGCCCTGACATATCTAGTCCCATAGCAAGGTTTAAAGTCTGGATTTTTTTTTTAAATGAAATCCCCAGTATCTGTGATTTGAGTTGCAGTTAATTTTTTCCTCAAGCAGATGCTTCAGTTTAGTTAAGCAGTGTAATTTTCTGCCAGTCTGTGTATTTGCTCTTTCCCAAACTGAACTTGATTATTTGTCATTGATAACTATGAAGTAATTTATTTCTTATTAACTATGAAGTAATTTATTTTCTCTGAAGTAATTTATTTTCTACATTTTATGGAAGGTTAAGATAGCAGTATCTTAAACTAGAAGTGCCTTAACCTTTTGTTGCAATTTTTTCAAGTCTTCTTCCCACTACCACTAGTGTGTGCTTTACTCCTACCTACATTTCTTCTTCTGAAGCTGAACACTTTAGCTACAAGTTTTTCTGTTTGAAAAAGGAAGAAAATAAAATAATTAGTGAGGCTGACAGCTCACTCTGGGGTCTTTTTGCTAATTTTTGTTTTGTTTGTTTGCACATTCCTGTTTCTCTATTGTAGTATCTCATTGCTGTCTTAAATCTCATTGCTGTCTTAAATGCTTGATGTGAGTTGGAAGCTCAGGTTGAGTTAGTTGCAGTTTATAACACCTCATTTATCCTCTCTCCAAGTTACTGCTCTGTGGGATGCCTTTACCCCTGCCCATATTGTTATGCTTTTAGTTTACCTATTTGGCTTTGCATGTATTTGTATTTTGAAGTCTTACTGTCTGCTAGAATGTTCTGTTGTCATGACATACCCTTGCCAGTCTGCTGTCATCTGTGGATTTCATCAGTTAATGGAGTTTCCATTTCATAGCTTCTGTGCTTAAGGCCACATCACTCATGGATGCGTGGCATAGTGTTGGGTCTAGCACTGATCCGTGTTGAAATCAATCTGATTTATGCATTCTCTCACAGTTTAATGTTTTCCTAAAGGAATGTCTAAAAGATGTTTTAGGCAATTTTCTCTTTTGTTGGTATAAGTGGACCATTGCAAAACTTAAGATTGTTTTCTGGAGCAGGCTTTTCTTGGGTTTGTATTGCTATTGTACAGTCCATCTTTAATATTTCAGTTTTTCAGGGATGACAATCTGGACTTTTATATTTGTCAGCAAAGTAGAATCTATTCAGTAAGGAATTTTTCTAGAACAGTCTAACCTGTTACAAGATCATCCTTAGGTAACAGTGAATAATGATCAGCTGTCACTAAACCCAGAAATTAGTGTAGAAAAGGTCTCTGTTTTGCTGTCAAGTTGAGGCCAAGAAGGAATGTGAAAAGACAGGGAGGACCAGCTGCCCTGTTATGGAATAGGAGAGAGGTTAAAGAGGGGGAGAAATTTTGAGGGAATGGACAGTGTGGTGCATTTCAGATGGTGAAACTGGGAGACTAAGCAACAATGGAATTTATGGGTTTAAAAAAAAAAAAGTAAACGTATTAAAGTGGTGGAGTAAAAGCAGTGCAAGTCAGGCAAGACACTGAGACTGTCAGAATATGAATCAAAGGCCTTTACTGTTAGGGTTTGGTTTGTTTTATTTTTTTATGGAGGAAAAAAACATGTCTTAAAACAAATATTTGGACTAAGGTCCTTGTATCTGCCAGTTGCAGAAAACTTTAATTTGGTTTAGCTGGTGTCATCTCATCCATGATGAATTGGGCTGCTAAATTTGCGTACCGGGTATGGTCTGGGTTGTGGATTTTTTGTTTTCGTCTGGATTTAGAAAATTCACAGCCCTAGAATCTGGCTTAGCAAGCTCAAAATAATGATCCAAATGCATACAAGTCATGGTCCTCACGCTATAGTTGTGCACATGGGAAGGGTTATTGGGCTAATGGGAAGAGTAAGGCTACATTAGAGTTAACTGAAATTTCTAAGCAGCTGTAGCCTTGTCAAAAATGCAGAAATACTTCAAGTGCTATTTTACTACTGTAGGAAAAGCAGTTTCCTTACTGGTTTTTGATCTCTATATAGATCAAGTGAGAAGAAATGGAGTTAGCACTTATGGCAGCATTACTTATTCTGTCTGATAAATTGCAGATGGAACTTGAGAAACAGGCTGACCTTCTGTACCCATCCCCCATAAATCTGATGCGTTAGAAATATTTTGTGAGCTGGGCTTGCTGTGTGCCTTGGCCTGTAAATGCTCGTGAGGATGCACGGTTGTAGCACGTTCACACATGGCCGTGTTTCTGACCTGAAAGATCTCCTGGGATGTAAGAACTGCATAGAAATCAGTCAATATACTCTGAAAGAAGACATGTGAACACAATGTCCCAAAGATGCCTTGTTCTAGTTTTGACAAGATTAATAATTTAAAAAAATAAAAGACAAAGGAGTGGTTTTTTTTTTTTTTTTAGACGAGTGAAGGTGGCCTTAACATCGCTTGAAAGTTGAAGCGGCATGGCTGCTGAATCATTCTTATGCAACCTTCTTTAGATTAATCTAAAGTACAATAACACTATAAGGAAATCCTTAAAGTTCCTTAATGACATTTTTGAAAATTTATGAAGAAATGCTTCTGCAGAGCTTTGTCTTAAAAGGTTTCTTCTTTTATTGATGAAGCATAGCCTAGTATAAATAAAATCTACTTGTCTTGTCCAGTTAATGCAACCAATGCACTTCAGGTGTCTGATGGAGAAATCACACTCTGTTCCTTGTTTTGGTGACTTTTCTGCAAAGTTCAAAGAACATCTTGGAAATCTGCCTCTTCATGTATTGAATTTTTAATCAGTCTGGGGAATACTTAAAGCAGTAAGTGCAGCAAAGCATGTCAAATACAATAAGGTTATGGAATAGCAATGCCCAAGTGCATTTAAAGGTGAGCAGGGTTAGTCAGAGCCATGTTCGGAGGCAAGAAGTTTGTATTTATTTGTACATCAAGCAAAGCAGGGGAATGTCTGTGCAGATATATATTTAGGGCTTCTGGGAATGCTTTACTGTACCAGCTTTGTATTACGGAAATAGTTTTATTGTAGGTTTTTTTGCTGACTACTCACATTCACAGTTAACACAGAAAAATACTTTCATCTCTAGTGTCTTATTCGTCACAAGTATTCTTGAAAACAGTGATCAAAATATTGCTCTCATGCTTAGGCAGTTTTTCATACATCCTTGTGGGTAGTCTGCATTTTGTCTTGGCTCTTCTGGCTCAAGCAGCATGTGTATATGTGTGCTGATTTTCATTTTGATATCTGTGCAATTATTACTTATTGTTTCTATAGAAAGTTTTGCTTAGATTGATGGATTCAAGTCAGAAATTTTGAAGGGTGACTTAACTTTCAAGCTATGAAGATCTATTGCCATTTTTAAACCTGTTTGCTCATCACCAGTTTTAATTTGGACTTTTGGACAGGTGAATTTTACCGTCTTTTTGGGAAATTCTTGATAGAGCAGATCTGAACTCTATGTATGTTCAAAGTTTATCAGCAGTGTGTATTTAGTGCAGGCTGTGTTTTCTTTTTAATTTGGTTAAGGCTTTGTGAAATTGGATGCTGCCTGAAGGGAACTGTGCCTTGTGGCTCTTTGTTACATTAAAAACATTATTGTAAAAATGCTGACTACTGTCCGAGTACATTAATTTTCATTCTCTCTTGTATTAGGAGCTGGGAAATAAAAATCCCTGGAGTTGTAGGAGTACTATTTCAAAAGAATCTTTAAAATGTATTGCACAAGTTGAACTTGGAAGTTTTGGTATGCTGAAAAAATGAAAAGCAAGCATTTAATAAAAATTACACATTTCTTCAAAAATTGAAATTCAGATGATAAACTTGCAGGTGAATGCTAGGCAAGTCATGTACACAAAGAAGCAAAGAATATACCAGTTTTTTTTAGAACTGTATCCAAATAGAATGTGTTGGTCAGAGTCGTACCTCTAGCTGTTGGAATAAATCTCTTCCAAGTGGTCTTGGCGTTTTTTTCATAGAGTGTATTTAGCAGTACTTAGAGGAAATTTCCTTGACGCTGTCTGACTCCCCAATACCATGTCCTCAGAATGCCTGCAATAATGTTTGTCTGGGTCTTACTTTATTTCCAGGCTTGTGGAAAGGAAAAATATTTAAGATTTATATATTGTGAATTTATAATTAGTTGGGCCTTTGTTTCTTGGTGAAATACAGGGGCATGAGATTGCTCTTTTGTCCTGGTAAGTTAAATGTGTAAACAAGTTTTTTTTTAAGGTCAGAAAGAATACTATCTAAAAAAATTATCTTGACTCTGCAAAATGTAATGTATAGCACTGTAAAACTTATAATTTAAGCAGTCATTAGAGATGGATTGATAGAATTATGATCTCTGCTAGCACCTATCTTCAGCTAGGACGCTTAAGCTTTGATTAGAATAGGCTATGTTGGAGTGACCATGGTACAATGACACCTAGAGGTTAAACCAAGCTGCTATGGCTTAAGAAACGTCATAAAGAACTGAGTTTGGGGAAGAAGCTGCCCTGAGAACTGGAAGTTTTGCCCAAGGTGCAGTGACGTGTGGGACTGTCAGAAGCCATCAGCTGTGATGCTCAGAGGCCGTGTGTGCGTATCGGCACCGGCAGCTGCGCGGCTCCGTGTGCAGGGGCAGCTGTGCACTGGGATCATTGCTGGAGTCCCAACCCTTTGCTGCCCAGCTTCATGGACAGCTGCTGTTCTGGAGGGGGTGTCTGGAACATTGGCTACTCTTCCAGTAGATTAAATGTTTGTGAAGGACAAATCAAAGGGCTTAAATGTATCACTTTTGAAAGGTACTGCAGTGTGGTTTGACACCTACAGCTGGGCTGTAGATCCTTTTGTATGTTTTTACTCTTAAGCCCCTTTTTTTTAAATAGGAGCTCAAGTGGTGCTGCAGAGACTTAACATTTTGAAACTATCACAGTTTTCTAGTGGATAGTTGAAAAGAATAATAATTATTTCACCTTCTAGGATGTGTTGAACTTAGAATTTCAGAGTAGAAAATAGTGAAGTTGTGATCATTCCTTTGCTCACTTCCATAGCATATATACTTCTCTTCTACTCACTAGTTTAATGCCAGGCAATTAAATCTATAATACATTCACAATTTGTTGTTCTGGTTGCTTCGAGGGTTTAGATGACCTTATTTTAACTGCTTATCTTTAGCTTCAATTTTGCACTTAGTATTGTTAGCTCCTAAATGTTTTTTTTTTTTGAGGNATTTTAACTGCTTATCTTTAGCTTCAATTTTGCACTTAGTATTGTTAGCTCCTAAATGGGGTTTTTTTTGAGAAATTCTAACAAATCTAACCTTCATCAGTTAGGAAGACTCAACTGGCACTTAACAATCTTGCCTATAAAGCGCATGTTGGGAAAATACTACGTAAACTGCTCACTGTGATAGTTGTACATTTAAATTTATTAAATAGTTCAGCAGCTGTGTATGAAATACAATATACATCTTAATGCATAAAGTACTGATAAAAGTTTGAACTCTATAAGCATGTCCCTTGTGGGATGTTTTCTTTGACAGCTTGCTATCAAAGCAATGTCTTTAGGGATCAAGGAAGAATATTTAAAAAAAAAAACAACGATTTTCATAGTAAAAGAAGGTGGTGGTGAAAAAGGTTGTGTAAGCTAAGGTTCACCAAAGGAACCATTCCGCAAACCTTAGAAGGTAGCAACTGTGTCCCAGCCCCTCTGTGGTATGTCAGTAACACAGCCCAAAATCACACATCTGTTGAACGGCATTCCCCTTATGTTACATGATTTCTGTAGTAGCTGACTTACTAGGCTGAGTAAGTAGTGACAGGCTTTATTTCTTTGGGTTTTTTCCCCTCTAAATAACTGTGGGGATGAAATTGTGGTTAAAAAAAAGTGTAGCAACAAGGATTCTAGAAGCTTTGAAAAGCTCAGAGATAGATTTTATTTTTATAGTCTCAGCAGAGAAAATTGTATTCAGAAGCTGAAGTAGTCTGACTATTGATAGAGAAAAAGCATGCAGCTTAATTTTTAGTGAAGAATGTCTGTGACTTTCTGTGGCTATATTTGTTAATGGGCAAAATGATCTCCATTTGCGAAATGGATTGTGTATTAGTGTATCTGTCTATGACAGATAAATTCTTTGGACAGAGACCTGATTCCATTTTATGTCAGATTGCAAGTTTCATAAGAAAGAGATAGTGTCCTTTCACGTCTGAAAGATGTTCCTTTTAGAATTTCCCGGTAACTCCTTGCGTTTTCTCTGATATGTGAGTACGTGCTATCAGTGACATGCTTATTAAGAGAAGACAAATGAAGATATCGGGGAGGTGTAGCAGCATTATGAAGAAACTGCTATTGGGCTAGACCCTTTTTCATTGAAGAAAAAGAGCCTGATACTGTTGATTACAGAAAACTTTAAGCTGGAAGTAAATGTAAGATCATAACAGTTAAAATTTGTGTCTTAAAGACTGATAGGATGGTAAAGTGTGAAGAAGACTGGGCAATTAAAACAGGTGACCTGAGTCTGAACAGGACAGTCTGCTTACCCTGAGTCAAATGTGAGCCCTGCGCTTGGAAGGAGAACAGGGATGAACTGCACTGTGTCCTGATTAGGAGTGTCTACACCAAGGATTTAGCAGCAAAGTGGATAAATGGATTCAAGTCAGCACGAGACTGTAGCAAATAACCTGGGGAAGTCTCTGCATTTGTAAACAAGAAAAATCAGTCAGTCAGTGTCTTGTTCATCTGAATGCAGCGAGCACTAGTGAGCTTTAGAATGTGTCCGGCATCAGTGCTTGCGTTTTAAATGCATGCTGGAAATACGGGTTTCAGAGTGTGTCATCAGAAAATGCTGTAAGGATAGAGAAAGCGTATTTTGCCTGTTTATTATAAACAAAAATCATTTTGCAAGATAGCTTGAGTGTAGTGGTTGGTGACCAGAATCTTTCCTCAGGA
>VZRR01008444.1:547100-792163 GCA_013398015.1 Oreocharis arfaki | reverse complement strand
CACAAGTAAAAGAGGAGGGTGGAAATCTTGGCATTCTCCCAGGAACAGCTTGATTCTTCTGCCTTAAAAACTTCAGCGTTAGAGATGTTGTCCCAGACTTGACAACAGCCTTGATAGGGAGAAAATGCAGACTGTTGGAGAGTGGTTCTTAATATAAAAGAGAAGCTAACCAAGATCAAACCAGTCTGGAAGTTTAAGGCATGCTAACTGATCTAAGATGAAGCATGCTGAAATTGGTAAGCTGGTTGGGTGAAGGAATGAAAATCCTACAAGCAGTATCTCAACAATTATGAAACAAATTATTTTTCCTTGTTAAGTCCTTAATAAACTGAGGAAAGAGGCCATATGCAGATGTTAAATATTGCACTAAACCCCCAAAGATGCAATGAGAGGGAACAGAGTAGGGAAATTTCTCATATTACATCATGACTTGTCTCTGAGTACTTGGCGTTATTTAAAACAACTTTGTTGGGTTGGATGAACTTTGATCCTAATGAAGAACATTTGATTAAATTAAGTGCAGATTTCAACTGGTGTTTATCTTGAAGAATTGTTTGCAAGTGTTATATGTTATAAACAATCTACAATTAGTGTATTTAGTATATTTTATGCTAATATGCAAATTTGTTAGCCAAGATGTGTATGTTTACTGCTTTCCAAATTGTGCCTGATGTTTCAATTTCTCTGAGCAAAAAGAAGAATTCATTTGGACTTGTGTATTCTTCCTGCTCTTTCATCGTGCAAATGTGGGTTTGGAATGAGGCAGTACAGGCTTGGTCTTCAAGGATGCAAAGTAGTGTTAGCCTAATCCTTTCTGGTGCTGATACAGTGGAAGTCATTTGCTCCAAGTACCATGCCTTGGGGACAGATACTCTGCTATAACATTACCTCCTCTGTGTATTTTGCAGTGGAAAGGTGAGATTATGGATGTTCTGGGGAGATGAGAGGAAGTATTGTGAATGTCTGATGTATAATGCTGCTTATAAGTTACTACAGCTGTGGAAATCAGACCTGGAATGCCTCTTTGGTTTGTTTGTTTGTTTAAGTAGACTGTAGGTTATCCAAGTCGGTGTTAATACATAAATGAAGGATGCTTAATTAAGCTGACTCACTGGAATTGCATACAGGAATACCAGTTGTGAAGATGGATGTTATGTGTAATCCTGAAAACACAGCAGGGAATTATCCTTTGAGGAAAAGACCTTTAGCTACTCTGGATGCTGTGTGGACAGATTGAACTGATGTGTTCTGTAGGTGCCTTGATGTTAGTGTCTAGTTTGGGTTTCCTCTTCTGAACTGAATTTTTCGTCTGTCCCCACCTATTTCACTTGACTTCCTATGGTAGAGTGATCTGTGAGCACATAAACTGAATTCTTTTTGGGTAAAACAAAAAAGAAAGAATGTTCCAGGAGTGTGCCTTATCTGCCTCAGCTGCTGGGAAGTTGGGCTCAGGGGGCAGGCAAGCAGTAGTCTGACAGCTGCCCTGAAATGCTCATACAGTGCATGCCTCCTCCTAAAGCCAGCAAATTGTCTGGCTCCGGCATGGCTCCGTATATAGGAGCTTGAATGAGTTTTAGGCCTAGGACTTCTTGCAGCAGTGCACTGCTATCCATGAGCTATCTGCGTGCTTGTGTTGGCGTTGTTAAACCTTTCCAATGTGGGGCTGCTGCTGCTGAGCTCATAGCTGTTAATGCATTTATCTTATTGAAGAATAAATAAGTGAAGACATGGCGAAGAGTTCACACTGGTTTTGGAAAAGAATAACCACCAACGTTGTATTTAAAGGAAAGACAAAAGTCTGGACTGGACTGGAATGCCATGTACTGGCTGTTATAAATGCTTGATTGTTAGCTTAGGGATGTTTTCATACAGTTAGGATTTTACAAAAAGATCGCTCTTTGTGAACTGGATCTGGACTAGTAAAGTTGGTTATTCCTCTTTTTACAGTTCAAATTAAGTTCTACATTTAGGCTTAGCACAAACTGTTGTAATAGACACTTTAATATCATTGCAGGATTTTTTAGTATCATTTATATTTTTAATTTCATTTGCAATACTTAGATGTCAGAGTAATTGCTGCTTGAAAATCAGTTAAGTAAAACATAGTTCACAGATATTAAATAGCAATAGAACATGGAAAAAATTGTTGGGAGTAGCAAAAGAAAGAAAAGGAATAGTTGTGTGTTTGTACCACCCAAGTTGTGAGTGAAATAAGCAGCATTGTTTGGGAGTTGCCACCTTCTGACTCTTGACATACACGCGAGAAAGTGGTGTGAGTTTTGACAGAAGGGAGGGGGATATTGTTAGGTGATGTATCTACTGTCCTCTCTGAGGTTTACTTTTTTATTTTCATTTTCTTGTTATTTGCCTTAATGCCTGTTAAATTACCTTCAGCTTTCTTGAACTGATAGACTACTAAGCTGTTTCTTTGGAATTGGTTTTGTTACTTCTGTTTTGAAGTCAGACTTGAGCATCTAGACTGAGGCCTGATTCTCTAATGTATAGGATTTGAATTTTTTTGATGACTGTTCCTCAGCCTGTAATGGTTTTGGGTTTTTTGTATGTCTACCAGATTTTCAGTTATCAGTGAGCTGGAATTTCTGGTGAGTATTGTTATTGTATCACTGGTGAGTGGGAAAGAGAGAGAGAGAAATCAGTTCTGTTCTTGAGCTTCAGGAAAAAGTACCAACATGTCTCAAATTGTCAGTAGACAAGGCATGAAAAAAATGACCTAATTCTGTGGATGAGAGAGGCTTGGTAATACAGACAGTACATTTGGATCACTGTGGTGAAGAGCAGCACTTTGACCTTTGATGTGCTGCCTGTGTGTTAAATTTCAAAGGTTTGGAGGTAGAGGCATGTGTCTTGTTGGTTTGTTTTGGGTTTTTTTTCTTAAACTTTGTAGCTGAGCGTTCTTAACTTGTTTGAATTCCTATCATAGTCATGGTGTGGTCGCTGTAAAATTCATTTGTTAGCCTTTCAGAGGAAGGATGTGCATGCTTATTTTAAATTACATGCATCAAATTGATTTGAAATTGGACCATTAGTTACATTGATTTAAAGTGCCAGAAAATTGATCTAAATTTCATAATTTAAGAATGGAACTAGTTTCTCTTACTTACATGAGGATGATTTATTTAGAGACCAACTGGAGCATGAGTACTTGTATAATAAAGTAGATAATGGAGTGACAGTAGTGCTGGGAAAGAAATAAAAGGGCTATTACACTTTGTTCAGGGAATAATTTCATTGTAACCTATTAAAAATCAAACATACCTGAATATTTCCATAGTAAAATGTGTTTCCACATACCATCACATTTTTAACAATTGCATTTCTTTCCTTCTTTAGTGTGCTTTGAAGATTTGGTTGGCAAGCATTATGTCTATTTAATAAAACCTTCAAAATAAAAGTCTTTTCCAGCTGTAACAAGTGAGAATGATATGGTAGCATATTAGATTCATAAGATGTTGGTTAGGAAAATTAGGGAGTTAAGTATACTGGAAAGTTTGAAAAGGTGTCAGATGGTGAAATTACCCTGAGAAGCAACAGTTGGGAGAAGTGTGTGAAAGTAAGATTTGAACTTTCTTTTTGTTTCTAAACCATTACAACTGGTGGTAATATTCTGGGTAAACTGTTAATCCTGTGGCTAGTTTGTGGAGCCAGCAAGTACAGTTAGGCCATGTGGAAATGTACACAGTTTGTGTTTGAATCAAACAAAGTGAAATTGCACAAACTTGCAGTCTTCAAGCAACCTAAATAGCAGATTTAGTGTAGGTGACTCTGGCAAATACTCTAATATTATAGAAAATTTTTAACCACTTGAGGCAGTTAATTCTGTTACCTTGGATTAATTAATTAATGGCGAGACGTGTATTCATTCATTTGTTCATTCTTTCTTTCATTCCTGTAAGTTGTGACCTCTGATCCACAGGGTTCTCTTAAACTTTAAATGCTTTTTTGCACAACTGAATTTGAGTGTCTTGGTACTGAGCCTTCTCTTATTTGTCTTAGATTCTTAATGCTGCCAAGCATAGACCCAGGTTTGTGAAGGTGCCCTTTGTTACAGTGGCTCGTGCCATAGTTAGTGCTGTGCCCTACTGAAGCCAGAGGCTTCCTAGGGCTGGGCTACCTGGCATCCCCTCTAATGGTCGTGGAAATGTGCGAGGGGAGCCCGAGAACCAGCTATTTCTGCTAAGTATTTTCTTGGTGCTGAAGGGTACTGGTGAGGCACATGCCTTCAATTAGCTTCGTATCAGTTTCATCATTTTGGTGTTTGTCAGGTTTTTGACATAGGCTGATTCATTATTATCTTAAACAGAAAACTGATTTTGTGTTTGTTTAGTGTGAATGGATTTGCTGAAAGTTCTCGTAAGTGTGCAAAAACTAAATCAGAACATTATGATCAATTGTGGTTATTCCTGTTGAGTTTCACTATAGTCTTAACACCTTGCATATGCAGAGAGCAGCACTGGTGCTAAGCTGTGTGAGTAAATAATGTGTGTAATTAGATTACCTGTTAGCCTATAAAAATATTTAGGATGGACCAGTACAGAATTTGGGGCGGGGATGGGGAGGGAAAGGAAGAAGGGCATTTTGTACCTTATTGTGTTCAGGTTATTAAAGTTAAGTACATTGATTAAGAGGATTCAGCCATATGTGTGAGTTGTCAGACAAGTTATGGCAGTTCTGAACCTGAAACAGTTTTTGAAAAAGATCAAGATGCACTAATTTTAACTTTTCCCAGCAAAGTTCAGCAGATATAATGAAAGAAATTTATAAAACCAAGTGAAAATGGGAGGCAAAGTAGTAGGTATAGAGATTGAATTTAGTCCCAATAATGAACAAATGCTGTAATTATCAATTATAATAGGCAAGTAGGTCAGTCAGGTTAATGTGTGTGCTTAAATTTGATGTTTGTTTAGATTCTTAGAGAAAGATGGCAAGCATTGAGGTAAGAATAATGGTAAGATGTTTTCATTTTGGTAGTGAATGAAGTGAGCATTGGGAGGGGGGATGGAGAGGACCAATGACTGTTCTTCAAGCTTTTTGACTCTTCTTTTGTTGTTAACTTACAATAAAAAGTGTTAAGGTCTTATCTCTTAAAATATTTTTTTACTTTTATCTGTGAACTTACCCACTGGCTGTTTCACTTTTCTTGCTTGGTATTCATTTAAATATATATGAAAATCATTTTAAAACCCCCATATTTTTACTGGTTGCTGAATTTGTTAACAGCCAAGAAGGTAAGAATTACTTCAAGATTTTGTTTATATAGTATATGCATCTTTAAAAAAATTGCATTCTAACTTGCATTGTGAGTAGTGCCATTAGTAATGAACATCATAGAGGGACCTGACAATGTATGAATTATTCACTGGTAGATTATTATATCTTTGTTGTTAGCATGCAAGATAATGAACATAATTACTGTGGCACTGTACTCAGGGGAATGTGCAGTTCTTCTCTCTGTCTAGACTGGAGTTACCATCCAAAGGAGTTTTAAACAAATATGGATGAGGTCTGGTAGCTGAGTTGCTGCTGCTTATTTCCCTCTGCTGCTTTAATAAATGCATATGCTTTGTACGCTTTAACCTTAAAGGTGTTTTGGGGGTTTTGGGGTGGGTTTTGGTTTGTTTTTAACTTTTGAGAGTTAAAATGAATAATCATCCTTCTGTTCTCAGTCTGGCGATATTGTGTACTGACTGAAAGGATTTGATGTTTAATTGTAGCAGTTTTGTAGATGTACCCTCTTCTGTTAGAATGGTCTATTATAGTAAATTAGTATGAACAGTCTAATTGCTTAGGAAATCCAGGGTAAAAGGTTAATCAGCAATTTAACTTTCTTTAAAAGACTTAGCTTGTTATGATTTACGTGTCTTGAAGAACTCTGCAGGCATTAGTTTGTACGCTCTCTAATCTGTGAGGATGTCCACCTGATCTTAAGCTTTCTTGGTAAACCAAGTACTTCTACTTTCTGTTTTGTATTTTGATAACATAAATTATCTGTAATAAGCCATCCTAATTAATGTTGGTAAATCTAGAGCTCTGCTCCAATTACACACTAATCAATTATACACTAATTGAATTCTACTTAGCTTGATACAGTGCATCATTAATCAGGTTCAGATTTAATACAACAGATTTACTGTATTAACCAAAAAATTGGTGCATTCAAGTAGGGAGAAATAAAGGAAGTCACTAGGCCAAACAGTGTACATAAATACCTTCTTATCAATAATGTGTTACAGAAGATTTAATTTTTCCTGAGGGAAGTATAACTGAAACTAGTTCTTTGTGAACAGATTATTGTTACTAGCTGAAACTACTGATAATGTAATAGATTTAAGCAGATCATGGTGCTTGTTCTGAATGTTATACCTAATTATGTAATACAGGCAGTTGCCTCACTTCTAGTGTTATTTAAATGATTAGTTATAAATTAAAAGTGTAAATTCTGCTCAGACTTTAAAAGGCTTTACCCATATATAACTCCTCATAGGAGTTTAACCTATCTGCTACCCTTACCTGTGAGACAGACTCGTGCAAGGAGCAGTCTGCACGCTCTCTTTTCCCTCTCCTTGTGCCCGGCCTAGGAATGACTGAAATCTGCCAACTGGAGTCTCTCTCAAAGTCTGAGTTGCAGGGTGCAGTTACCTTGAAAAGCAAAGAGTTCACACAGAGCTAATACGGTTTCCAAAAGGGCTCCCTCATAAAGACATTAACCAGACAAATAGGAAGTTTTTCTGAACAGAAGAGACAGCCCAGCTAGCAAAACAAGGTCTGCAGATGAGGTCACTTAAAAACCTCTGTGCCTCTCAGAAATAGTTGAAGGGGAATAAGGGAGTTGAACAGGTATTTCATAAAATAAAATACTAGGTAGAAATTAAATTGAGTAATAAACGAAGTTAAATTTTCTTACTCAGAGGACAGTATGATAAGTTCTCAGGTATCTTTGCTGGCAAAAAAAGCAGGAAAACAATTAGGTTGGGAAAAATACTTTGGAAACCATTACTTAGAATAAGAGAACACGTGGATAATGGTTGCTATCCACAGGCCTGCTGTTATGGATAACATGCAAAGAAGGGGATTTGAAAAAATACTTTTTTGTGATTCTGCCTGTTCAGGAACAAGAAAAAATCATGAGCAGGACTTATTTTCTTTTGCTATATAAGCTCTTGGTTTGTCCATGTTTGAGAATTCTGCTGATAACATGCATATATTAAATTCTTAAATCTGGATGGTTTGGGATAAGGGCTTGGGAAAATATAGTTATTTGTCGTCTAAAATCTTAATTTGAGGTTTGTATGTGATGCCTTGATTGTCATTGCCATTGCTGTTGCATTCCTGTCCTAAAAGTTTAAAGCGTATTAAAATAATCATGTGTTCAGATGAGCAGCAGCTTCAGTTCATTTTTTCTAGGAGATTTTTGGGTCAGCCTTTTAGAGCTCTTCAATTTGCAAAGACTTGATTTAGCTTAAGAATCTTTGACAGCCAAGTTTGATTTCTCTGTTGTAGGATCTAAAACTGAAAAAGGAGGTAAGATAAGGTCTTTGAAACTCCTCTCAGTATTAAATACTTCATGTGTTCAGGATGTGTCTTTGTCTGGCGATATCTTATATTTTCATTTTGTGGATATACTTGTTCTTTCTACAAGTTAACAAATGCATAGTTAATATCAGTTCCAATAACAGTGTGATGATTGTGTATGAAACACAAGGCTTTACTTTTGGGAGTATTTTTAGTGTGGATGTGACTACTCATTATCTCTAAAAGTGATTTAAACTAATTTGCCTTGTTTTACGTTCAAACTGACCATCCACTTTTATACAGGCAGTTTTTGCCTTCTCCCACTAAGGTGACAGCGGTGGTCAGCAGTATGGTTGTCTTAAATTCTTTAGTCCTGATAACGAGTGGGTATCTCCATGCCAGTGGTCTTTGACAATATGATCGTACACTATTTTTTCTGTAGAACTGTTTGGAGCACAATATGAAATGGAAGGTGATTCTGAAATGACAAGATGTCCTTGTGCTTAGAGCATCCATACACTGTGGAAGATGGGATATGTGAATATGAATGAAAAGCATACAGGTTCCTGTACAGCAGAATTCGGGAATCTCCTGGAAGACTGATTTCTGGTCTTCTGTGTAACTTTTCTGATTTTCACACATGATTCTTTTTTATTTTCTGAGTGTTTGACTTGTGATCTAAATATATGCACACACACATACAGTGGGTTTTGTATATACACACATACGCATACTTCTTTCTGATAATTGGGGTTTTTAATTTTTAGTATTACTTTTGCTTTTATTATTATTCTTGTGTGAGTTAAAAGTCAGTAAAGTGATTTTTGAAGGCTGAATTGGTTACCTCTATCAACTTTTTGGATATTGTTGAAGGATAGCATCTTTCACTTGTTTTGTTACTAGAATGCAGGCTTTAAACACAACTTGTATTTGGCTCTGTTTTGACAATAGTAGTTAATAATGTATGGTTTTTGTGAAAGCACTGTTGAAAAAATATCTTATTGAGCTATTTGTGGTGTTTTTTTAAAAGATGTTTAAGATTTCACATTCAGTTTAACTGATCACAGATGAAACTGTAAATTAATACCTCATGAGTTCTACTGACTGCAGGGCATTGTTTGTGATTCAAAGCTGCTTTGTTCCTACTCACTAGGAAAACACCCTGTTCAAGCAAACAAATTAAAGTTCACCATGATATCAAACTACTTATTAAAACTGAAGACTCTGATTTTGAATTTATTATTTGACTGTGACTTTTATTATAACCTGTTAAGAACATATTTTTAAAAGCCTAGATTTTTAAGGATTTAAATAAAATTTAAAATTGGTCTAATTGTTGGTTTTAATTCACCTTGGTTGAAATTTTGTACTTCAAGGATTACATGGCATAATGTTGCAAATTACATCAGTTCAACTTGGTTTTTGATGTTTCCATTGCTACTGACTTTTATATAGTCTTGATACAAATAATGACTCTTGCAGAGAACCTTCAGTCATTCTTGGCTAGAGAGAGTTAGGATAAATATGTTTGTTTTTTCAGCGTCGTTTTTGTTGTATTCTCTAATGTCAGAAGGCATTTGTAAGGAGGCTTTTGTACTTTTACTATTTTTACAGAATTAATTAATAAACTTTGGAGAGGGAAATAGTTTTGCACAATTTGAGACATTGCCACAATTAAGTCAGGAGTTTCTGCTAGAAGATGACTTTGCCTGTGAACAGAGTGGCATATTCAGGGTTGTAGGGGAGTCACCACCATCTATGGGTCATGACACTGTCTTTAAGCTCTCTACTCAGTAATGCTCGCTGTGGATTATCTCACAAGGCCGCCAAAAACTACACTGGAAATGTGTTTGAATTGGGTACTATTGCTGTGGCCTGGCAAACACTGGCCAGCCTTGGGCATAAGGGCAAATGTGTTTTTGCAAGCAGTTCAGCCACACTTACATTAGTGTAATACACCCAAATATGCTCAATAATAAAGCAGTGTGCAATGGTGACCAAGGCTGCTTAGAACAGCCGAAGTGGCTGTTTTCATGTTCCCCTGCTTGATTTTATGTAATAACGTAGTTATGGTCACATCCAATCAGTGCAAGGGCTTAATTACTAGTCTTTGAGACTCGAGGGAGGGACTGTGAAGTACAGCAAGCATTACTGAGTATTTGTGTTGAAGAGTCGTTATTCAGCTGTCCGTATTGTTTCTAGACATTTCTTTTCTCGATTAAACTAAAATTTTTTCGATCTTTTCTTAGGAATTGGTTTGTGAAGAAAATGTTATTATCAAATTAGTGGTAACTTTGAGACAGTTAATTACCAGGTTGTTATGCACAGGTGTTTTGTTCCAGCGCCTTTCCTGACAAAAAAATTTACTTTTGCTGGTGTGTAGCTCCTGAGTTCCCACGTGGGATTTTCCGTGTCAAGAGGTGGGCCCATGTGAGCCTCATGAGGTCCAACAAGGCCCAATGCAAGCAAGGTCCTGCACCTGGGTCGGGGCAACCCCTGGTATCAGTACAGGCTGGGGCATGGAGAGGCTGAGAGCAGCCCTACCAAGGATGGCTTGGGGTCATGAGCAGATGGAACTCTGAACATGAGCCAGCCATGGTGGGCACACAGCCCAGGAAGCCGACCAGCATCCTGGGCTGCATCAAAAGCAGTGTGGCCAGCAGGTCAAGGGAGGGGACTGTGCTCTGATTCTCTGCCCTTGTGAGGCCTCAACTGGTGCTGCATCCAGTTCTGGGGCCCTCGGCCCAGGAAAGAAAGGTACCTGTTGGAAGGGGTCAAGAGAAGGGCCACGTCCTTACATGCATTCGAGGTGAGGTTGGACGGGGCTCTGAGCAACCTGATCTAGTTAAAGATGTCCCTGCGTATTGCAGGGGGCTTGAACTAGTTGACCTTTAAAGGTTTTTCCTAACCTAAGCTAGTCTATGATTTTGTGGTCCATAATGTATTTCTGTACTTCATAAAGAGAGATTAATTTTTTTGCAGGCCTGAGGGTAAGAAGGTAAGTTTCTTCCTCCTTCCTTGCAGCCTTCTTGGGAGTGGAGGAAAATTCTTTAATGCACATCTCCTGTGACAAAATGCTGTCTTTTGAGAAATACTGTTCTGCAAAAGAGCTGGTGGGATCCTGTGCAGCTTAGCAGCTGACCATAAGCTTCTTAATAAGAGCATGAAGTGTAACACAGAGTGTCACCAAACATGTCTTGTTAGTGTTGTAGTGACAGGGTGCACACAGACAGGGGAAGTGAAATTTACTTTTTTCAGAGGAAGACTTCAGTGTTGTCTTAATTGTGTCAAATATTTGTATTTTTCCTTTCAGTCCATGAATTGTTGTTCTGCTGTGAAATTAGCTTTTTTAGTGCTGTTTGGAACATTGCTTTTTGAAATGATTATTGCAGTACTATCCCCTTGTAGCTTTTCTGTAACTTGTGATTTTTTTTTTCCTTTGTTCTGTTAGGTTGGTTGCCCCTCTGCCTTGCCCTGCCCTCCCCAGTTCATTGCATATGCTAATTTCCCCTCCCCTCTCCCCTTCCCCCCCAAAAGGTGACCCTCTGAGCTTGTGCCTACGGAGTGAAGAGATGGACTGAATTGTCATAGGCTGTGGGATGAGTTATTTTTAGCTGCTGGCATTTCAGGCTGGAACACTTCATTCTGTCGTGCTTGTTAATGAGTCATCTGGAGAAAATGGGCTTGCTTTCAGAGAGGGTCTGTAGCAAATAATAACAGGCTAATCTCTGCAGGAGATACTCTGTCAAGTAACTAAAACTTCAGCTGGAAAATGTGTTGAAATGGAGACTAATCTCCCTGTAAGAATAAGCATGCACTCCCTATTATTATTATTGTATTATCATGTATATGAAAATTTCAAAAACGGGAAAATTTACAAAGAGCCTGGTAATGGTATAATAGTGAAACATTTTTGAGGAAGAAGGTTAATTGAAAACAGTCACCTTTTAGAGATAGAGAGGAAAATATAGTTGCTTCCTAATTCAGAACATCATACACTTTCTAAAATTTGAGTGTATTACCTAGTTCTATAGGAATCTCCTGAAAAGATTCCTAAGTAAAGCAGCACTATACAAAGCTTATGCCTTTGAGAGACCCCAAATTCCTTGATTTTATATATTATTTGTAAAGATTAACCAGCATCTTTGCTTTGATCCCTACTGAAGACTAAATTTAGTTTTCTTAATTTTTCTTTGTTCAATCTGTAGTCTCTCCTTCAACCTCTTCCCTCAAGGTTTGAAGGTTTTGTGTTGATATAGCATGGAAGGCTTTGTTTTGGAGATGAAAATATCACCACTCAAGTAAAAAACCTAATGTAAGAGTAGCTAATCAAAGGTGTTGAAGTGGTTGCTTTGTTTTTGTGTTATTGGAATTCCAGACTTCAGTAGTGTAGGTGATTCATTTGTTAAAAAAAGGGCAGGTATTTAGGGTGAACTATTGAAAGACAGGATAAAAAAAAGACTCCCAAGCCCTATTCTATAAGGGAAATTATTTTAAGAATAGCTTGAGTAGCAAGTATTTTTGTCACCTTTGGAACTTCTAATGCCTCTTACCATCTGTAGGGTTATTTCGTTTTGTTTACACGTCTTCCTCTTGTAAAGCATATTACACGTCTGAAGACTCCTTTCTTTTTTGGTGGCAAAAGGATGTTTCCTTTAGAGCTAAAAATTTGTAGTCTGCATTGATTATTTACCTGTTTGGGTTTCCTCTTAATTTGTAAGTGGAGTACTGAGAGAAAAGAGAATACTTTCTATTACCTTATTGAGATAAATATTTTTGCATTGTTAGCAGGTGTTGACCCTTCAATGTATATTGTTTTACCTCATCTTCTCATATTGCTGTGGTCACTCCACAAAATGCTTTAAACCAATCCAATGTAATGATCCTGGTATTACCAGTGTGTGGTGCTCCTAATTAACCCACAAGGCTTGGACCGGGTTAGTCAAGATAAATCATTTTATATTTCAGAAATTTGGCAAATACCTACATTGTGAACAGTAGTGTTTCGATCAAAACAGTTGAGAAACCTATAAAAAAGCTTGTGTGAGTATCAGAGTCAGTTTAACTGCAGTAGCATGGAAGTTTTTTCCAGCTGTCAGTAAGTGACTGTCTTAATGTATATTGAAGACAGAGCTGTACTGAGAAACAGGGAAGATAAAGAGAATTAAACAGGAAATATCTCTCGGTATTTACTGATAGTTGTGCTCAAAGCAGGGTTTTCTGCACTCATTATTTGTTCATGAGGAAAATTATTACAGTTCACTGCATGTTAATAGGAGCTTAGAGTGGATGCATACTATCTTCTTGGTCTACTTATATCTCCTGATGTATTTTTAATGTTTTCCTGGTTTAAATGTGCCAACTGGCTACTAATTTAAAGAATTTAAAATAGCAAGAGGGTTGAAGAAAAAGAGATGTTTTAGCAGTGTAGTTGCACTGACATGAACCATTCACATTCTTGTAACAAAAAAAGAATTCATTTAGATTGTGGTTAACAACTGTCACCATTGTTTTAGACTTCATGTTAATAGAGAATATTCCTTAGGTTAAATGTCTCTTGATCTGAGTGATGCATGGAAACAATTAGTTTTGAAACAGCTCTGCAAAACTTTCTAGTATCCTGTTGGCCCTGAATCAGAACTGAAACTTTGCACCTAATGCATTTTTTACATTTTTTATGTATTTACAGGTAAAAGTACAAACTGTAAAATTTCTATAGTAAAACATTTCTGTCTAGAGTGTGTGTGTGCCTATGGATTTTTTGTGCAGGTTTTTTTTGTCAGTTCTTGGCAGTTTAGTATGATTTGTACAGCTTTAGATAATCCAAATTGTAGCAAAGATGCGATCTAAGATCTCTTGCTGACTAAATACTCTTAATATTAAAATATTCTTGGAAAATATTTTATTAAGTTAAACAAATTTTCACTTTGATGTGAGCTGGAGTAAGTTGATGCTTGTGAAACAGCAGTTTCAATTAGCATTCACTAAAGGTTTATTGACAGTTAACACCTGGTCTCTACTGTGCCAAGTGGGAAGCATCTCTTGCAGTCTCTTACATTTGTTGCATAATTAGGATTATGATCTCTAATTTGCTTTTAATTTTGTAAATCTAGTCTTACTTTCTAAGTCAGTTAGTGTTACTTTTGTTCCCGCATGTTTACTGGAGATCAAAGATACTGATGTTAAAAGGATTAAGTTCACTACTTTGTAATATGATGAACAACTTGCCCTTTCGCTGTTTAGTTAGCAAGTAAATTTGGACATGAAAAATTTACTGGTAGATCTCATAAAGCACATATCCTTACCGTGCCACTTCTGAGAAGCAAACAGAAAATAAAAGCTTTTTTAGAAGTACGCTTGTACACAAGCTGCCAGATGTATACTGGGAACATCAGGAGCAAGTGTAAATGTTGTAATGCTGCTGAGAAATAACAAAGGAAATGACCTTGTTCCTTAGTGCTCCGGAACAGACTTTGGTGCGTCCGAGGATGAAGAAGGTAAATGCTACGTTCTTTTCCCTCCCTGCAGTGTCTTTTGATCCTTATTGGCCATGCATAAGGGCAGAGAGTTGTTTCTGCCTACACTGTTATGCAACAAATGCTGTGGTGAAAATCCCTCGATGTATCTACAGAATGTTTGAGTCTTGGCTGTTGTTTTGGAAGATCTTCTTTCAAAAAGACAGTAGGAGGAAAGCATGCAGTTGTAGTGAATTACTGAACTGACAGCAATTCTTTGTAATAGTAATCTTTCTTGATTACTGTCCTTCTATGAAACTTCTTAAAATATTTTGAATAGAAATTTAATGGAGGGATGTTATAGTAATTATATATTATACACAAATTTAAGGTTTGAGAAGGTGCTCTGTGTTTCTGTAGTGTATGTATTTGTAGTGTTTAGAGACAGAATCAGAAATGTGATCTTTTAATGATCTAGTAGTATGGAGTGGGGGGTTTGTGGAGTTTGTTTGTTTGTTTGTGTGTTTTCATTTTCCTACACCATTGTAGAATATCAACAGAAAAACTTGACTTGCGGCTGATACTTCTGAGTGTAATCCTGTATATTTTTGAGATAATGTGGAGGAAGATATCAAGATAATCTGGAATAAGGGGGGGGGCTTTTCAAGAACACTTGCATAAATTTGCCTCTGCTGAAAAAAAAACTTAGAGAAATTTCTTTAAATCATGATCTTAAGAGCTGATGTTTTAACCTTACGTTTGAATGACTGTTACTTCTTCCATCTTGTTTCAATATGCCTAAATGCAAACACATGTGGAAAATGTTCTTTTGGCTTTTATCAAACTGACATTTAAGTGCATTTTTTTTCAACCTTGCTAACATTTGTGGTAAAATATTTCAAAGCTATGAATCTTGCAATTTGCCTATGCATTTTTTTCTTCTTTCATATATTAACATTTGGTACTCATGATCCTAACCTGGTTGGAATTACTGGCTTTTTTCATTTGGTGTTTGTTTGGATGAGGTGATTAGGAAAATACTTCATGTGAAATTCTAGTTTGCAGCAGTAAATGCTTCCATGAAGAGTCACCGTTCTGTGAACTTTAGTAAATAAAGGAGAAAAATACGATGATCTGTTCAATTCAATTGTGGCAGTCATATTCCTAACAAATTTAGCTTTCTGTTGTGTTATATGTCCGTGGTGCTAACCTGTCTGCAATACTTCCTTCTTAGCATGCTTCGTTCTTCCCCTTTACTCCCCTACCCATTCCCAAGTTCTTTAATTCTGTGCCAAGCTAATAAGAAGAACTAGCTCTGCATAAAGTCAGTCATTGCCAAGCAGCTGTTACAAAGTTTTCTCATGTACCTCTGTGATTGTACCTCATTTCAAAAGGGGATTTTTGCTCTTTCAGGTTCAATTCTAAGAGCAACCAATTATATCTGTATCTCAATCTTAATTCGTTACATCTCAAAGAGTAGGGATGAAATTGTTCATATATGTATAACTGTCCTTTCTAGGGTTTGAATTTTGAACACTGAGTCATACAATTTAGGTAGAGAAATTAGGTGTACTCTTCAGAGTTAAAAAATATGAATCACTTTTCTTTTTACCCACAGAATTTGTTCTAAAATATTCTCCCTTCTACTTCCGTTTAAAAATAATACTCTGATTTAATTACCATGTTTGAATCTCTAGACTAGACGTTTTCTTTAAATGTAAATTAGATTTTACTTAGGATGAAATGATGAGGGCTTCAGCTTGCCTGCTAACATTGACCAGGGAAGGTTGTCTTTCAACAACATGTGCCCCATCTGCCTGGCGGTGTGGCTGCCTGCGTTGTTCTGGCATTGGCCCAGGCTGTGATGAAACTGAGAATGTGACAGATGACAGGCTTGTCCAGATGTACGCATAACTACTTCTGCCATGCCCTGCAAAACAATTAGGATGCAGGTTTGGCGTTATTTAGTTGTTCATGTTGGTTTATTCCTTGAGGGTTTCCTTAAAAATTCGAAATAATATTTGGTGTTGTTTTTGTAGTTTTACTGAATTTTTCATATTATTAGAACAGGTTGTAAAATATGATGCTTGCTCTCTTACATACTTTTTTCTCTAATTTATGGAGTGATTTCATAGGCAATTGGACACAGGTTACTTAATTTGAAGATTTAAGTAGAGTTTAAAAAAATGCAATTAAAAGGATCAAACATCTAACTGTCAGCGTATTAGTCTGGTTCTCCTCACAGCTGAACATTTAAAGCTCTTGCCATGCCTTAATATGACTGCTTCTTGCCAGTAAAAATAAATATCTGGCAAAGGTGTCAGAATCACCATTAATTATGATTTTTAATTAAAATCTAATTAAAATTCATCCAATACCCTAAAAACATACCGAATCCTTGTCTACCTTCCTCTCTAGAGGTATCAACAATGACTGCATCCCCAGTCCCAACATACCTTCAAAGAAAAGGAGTTATAGACTTATGTGCAGCTTGCAACCTTTCTTTGATTATTTAAGAGGTTTCCATCTTAGTGGTTTTGAAGATTTTTATAACACCAAACAAAATATACAATCCCCTGAAAATACTTTATTATTGTTATATGGAGTAACCTGGTTTTTGTCTTGCATTCAGGCTGTCATTATCTGGTTATCTGGCTTTCAAAAGGGCAAAAATTATTTTTCTCTTCTCTCTAGCTGCTTTTGGCAGATGATTTTTTTTCTGTGTAGCTCCTGCTGATGTGTGCTATTGAGTACATCTTAGGTAATAAGCAGATATATCAAAAGACATCCAGGGCAACACACCCTGCTGAAAAACAAGAGATTACTTTTCTCTATTCCTTGCAGATAAGTAGCTTCTGACATATGCATCAGGAATGTTTTTTCTGGTGCACTCTCTATGTAAGACAGTAATGCTGGTATTCTGTGGCCATTTTACTCTTTAGAAAGGGGGTGGTTTTTTGTAGTTTAATATAAATTATGTCATAAAACTTAACAGCATTACTTGAATTGCTTTAATTTTACTTAGTGTAGCTTCACTGCCTTGTGTTGTCTGCTTTTGGTTGTAGGGAATGTTTTATGTGCTTATTTTTCTTGTCAGTTTGATTTTGGAACCATGGTGAGCCATACATGAGTGTCTCTGTTGCTGTGTAACAGGAAGATAGTCCCAGCTCCAAAACGCTCAGATTTTGTGTCTAAAGCAAGTTAGGAGAGACGGCTATTGATCCTCGAGAGGATTGCCAGTTATTAGGCTGGAGAATAGCCTCGGGAAATCACACAGCCTTGCCGATGACTTTTTTTTGACATTATGGTGAAAGATAGTTTGAAGGAAGATTTAAAGTAGTTTTGCTAATAGTCACAGAAAATTCTAGTAACTGGACATTGGATGATATCGTGGATTAGTGAGAGAAGAGCCATTTTTGTTGACAGCTTTGTGCCCGGAGGCTGTTGTAAATCTGAATGTACCGAATGAAGGATGGTCTGTTCAGCGCATAACACTTTGCAGGGCCTTGCAAATGTAGGGAAGTGACTCCTGCTTGCAGTGACTGAGAAGGGGCTGTGAGAGAGCTGGGGTGAGAGGCAAGAGCTGGTCAGAGGGGTAGCTGACACAGATGATCTTTGCAGGTGTCTGAGGGGATTAGATATAACAGTGAGTGCATTTTTCTCTACAGTACAGTAAATCGTGCTTTTTAAGAGGTGCTGTGAGAAGGAATAGTGTAAGGTTTACACGTAGTTTAGTGAGAGCACACAGAGAAAGTGGCTAGTGATGCTTGGGTTATGAATGGTCTGAGAGTCAGACAGGGTGGTGAAATTGTCAGCAGTGATATTTACTGGGGGGAAATTCTAACAGCTGTCTCCAGTTTGAGGTAATGGTACAGCATATGTAAGAGTCTATGCCTTCTGAAAAGAAGCCTCCACCTCCTTTAATGTACAGAGGTGTATTTTGTTTAAAAAAAAAAAGGTGGAAAAATTATATTCTGATTCTTGTTTGTGTTCCTTTGTATAATAGCTTCTTCTACCACCTTATAATCTTTCTTTAATAGTCATTAATTCTTCAAAAGTGAGGGTACTGAACAGCCTCACCTTTCAGTATCAAGTTCAATTAGGATTATATTCTCTTTTGAAAATGGGAAAGAAAGCAACTGACAGAAGTGTTATTGCCTTTAGTTTAACTGAGCAAAATATTAACATACTCTTTGGTCAGTGCTAGAGGTGATCAGCAGTATCACAGCTGAAAACATATGCTGCTGCAAATGCAAACTTATTTTTTATAAAATACGCTTTAATGTGGTGGACAAATTCGTGGTACTAAAAATAGGGGCCCCTTTATATGGTGCCAATTGTGGGATTTATTATTCTGTTATTTAAGGTAATGATATATTACTAGGTCAGGTAAAGGGTCACGGTTCTCAGATACAGAACAGCTTTAGAAATACTCAGAAAAACAACAACTGCAGAATGTGAAGCAAAAATAATATTCAGTCGTGCTCATAAGGTTCTAATTTTCTTGAATTATCCTAAGTGTGATAACAGCTTAGTTCTGAAGCACACACAGCAGCTCTGTTCAGCTTCCTGAGCCTTGGAGCAGTTTCTACAGTTGAACTTCCTTCCTGCAAGTGGAGGGTTTTCTAAAAGCAAGCCCCGTGTTTCTGAGGCGTGCTGGAACGAGTCTTCTCTTTGCAGGTCAGGCAGACAGCACACAGTGACAAAGTCTGTGTTCCCACGCTGCCTGTGCCATCTGCTGACATTGGGAAAAATGTCCATCTGACTGTTCATCTTAAGATAAAAAGCTTAGAATCAGCATTTTGAATTTTGAGGTCATTCTTGATACAATTCAGGCTCTTGTGGATTAAACCAACAGAATTTATATTGTCTTTCTGATGCGTCATGGAAAATGACCAGCAAAATTTACTTTTCTTGCAGCTGTATGAACTCATTATGTTTTATGTAAGAGATATTTAGAGATGCTGAATTCACCATCTTAATGCAAAGATAAGGAGTTATGTGTTTTTATGTTCAATCTGAAATAGTGTAACCATAGCTTGTGTTAATTGTGTTAAGTAATTATACAGTAATTTGTTCAGATTATTTCTTACATTACATAGCTGTCACCTTGAAATTTTTATAATACAGATGGTATTTTATGGCACCAATTTTTTTTCCTCCAAATTCAGGTATTACCTATTTTATTCTTCATTTGAACTGCAAGATAATTATTTAAGCACATACTTACCTAGACACAGAGGAGCTTACATAGGTGCTCAACTGAAGTGTACTGTGTTTATGAGGTTTAACATGCCATTAAATAATGTGGACATGGAAACTTTTGAAGTTCCTTTAGGTAAAAGAATTGAAATATTAACTTGCATGCTTGTAGATATACAAGCATGCAAAAATAGCCATGTGACTTGCGAAGTACATACTCAAATTGAGTGAAAAGGCAAAATGGCCATTAAATTGAAGAAAAAATATTGCCAAAACACTTAATTGGTTCATGATGGTTTGTCTTTGCTTGAAAATCAGTTGTTAAGAGACCTGTTGGGTTTTGGTTTTTTTTTTTTTCCCCACTTTCAGCTACTTGCTATCATTTAAGGTTTCAATTGCTTGACATAGAATTGGTGGATAATTAGTAGTGTGGATAACTGTGAAAAGCATATGTAGTAATTTAGTTCTTGATTCTTTTTAATTGTCTGCCCATTGGTAGTTCTCTAGGGTAAGTAGCTCATTATTCAAACACTTTAAATGGAAAGTACTGTAGAAAGAAAAATGCTCTTATTAATAAGATGGTGTTGAAAATAAAAACCTTTTAAACAAACAAGTCATTATTTGACAAGTCTGTCCCCAAAGCTGTTGCTCACATAATGTAAGAAGATTGGGATTGTGAGGAGAGGAAAGGGTAGGGTTGGTAGATAGCTCTCATCTTGCACTGTGATTGAAATAAAGATGTGTCACTCCTTAAAAAGATGCTAAAGGTAAACACAATAATATATATTGGAATACTTCTAACTGGTCAAGGTTCATTTGTTGAAGGTAAAGTTAATAGCATTAAAGGCAAATATATGCTATTTATTAGGGCCATTGAGGTAATTTTGGACCTCAGATTTGCAAACAAATTTTACAGTCAACATTTCGACTTGCCTGTAGGAGTACTTCCTTCTGAGTCTAACATCTTCTGAGGTTGACAATCCCACTGTTTAATCCATTTGTTTTGAAGTGTGCTTGGGATTTAAAGGCATGATACAGTATTTGTGCATAGCCTCCCTGCAGTCTCCATAACTCCCTCATTCCAGTTCCCTTTTCTGTAGCCTGTGAGTAGAGAGGAGATGGATTCTTAAGTGGTTGTATCCTCTCTGATCAGAGGTGTAACACACAGCCTGGACAGTGAACAGCACCTTACAGACACTGGGTCCTAACCAGAAAGTTTGATCTGAAATATGAGGGTAGATACTTCTGTTGAAAGTTAAAACATTTGTTTTAATATTCAAACCTAATATACTACTAAATGTTAACAGAGAATTCTATATTTTCATAGTAGTATGGCTTGAAGGATTTGAAAGTTCACCTGGAGACACTTACCTTTTTTGTTATCAGATTTTCTCACCTACTACTAAATTTGTTCATCAAAGTATTTTGCCTGTCAAAATATACTATTTCATATGAAACCTTAAAATGTAGTTTTATTGTTTGGGTTAAGTTAATTTTGAACTGGGCACCAGATCTCCTCAGTCTTCTCTCTTAAGCTAGAAACAGAATGTAAAATTTAATGAGGTGGAATAAGTATCTGAATATCTTCATTTATGTAATTTTTCTTCAAGCATATATTATACCAATCAACAGTTCATTGCAGTCAAGCTTATGCTCCAGATAATTCTTTTCCCCCCGATTGTTTATTCCACTTGCAGCTTTAAGGTGAAGAATTCAATTTGATGTCATTCTTTGTATTGTGATTTGGACAAACTCTAAATAGATGTTTCCAGCTTGCATCATGTCTAACAGTCAATGTATGTGAATTTCTTGTTTTCAAATAATATGATGTCATTTCTTTCTAATCTTCATGACTTGTTTTGGAAAAAAAAAAAGTGCAAAGTTCAACTTTCTTCTCTATTTTTTCTTAACAGATTCGAAGAACTTGTGAAAAAGTTCAAAGTAGAATATCATGCTGGTGGTTCCACTCAAAATTCCGTTAAAGTGGCCCAGGTTTGTTCTTCCTTAGCAAAGAATTCTTGGTGATTTCAAGTGTTGTGTTTGAATCTGCTCTGCATTGTCTGTTTCGTCTTGAGCACTGCAGAGTGGCTACTTGTGATTCTGTTGCTCAGACTGTGCTGGTAGTGTTGTATGTGACTTGTTTTGAAGTTGTGCTCTTTAGTCTTTTCACACGAGTTCTGCTAAGGTTATAGCTGCAGCTACAGTGTACTAGAAGTGAAAAGCTTTGTCAAAGATGTGTGCTGGAAGGGGAAGAGACGAGGGCAAGGTCCCTAGCTGCAGTTAGGAATCCTACACTGAGAAAAGTCACAATGATAATGGTTAAACAGTGAAGTTGTTGAATCTCTGTGCTTGGAGATTTTCATAACTTACCAGGATGAGTCCTTTGGTCAGGCAGATCTAAATGTGAGGCTGTCCCTGCTTTGACTGGTGGGTTGGACTGGAGACCTGCAGAGGTCCTGTCTAGCCTCCACTGTTCTGTGATTCTAACCACGTTTGTCCTGTAAGAACTTCAAAGTTTGTCCATAAAAGACTGAAATGTAGAACTTTGTTTTATATGAGAAGGTTTCTGGGTATGGGTATGACAAACAGCAGTAATGATGAATTTGGTTTCGGGTATATTAGGTTTTCTGTAACGAAAGTATGCCTTTTGTCACAATACTTTGAAGAATATACCTATGTGCATGTTTTTGTATCATGAGCAATGTAAAAATTCTATTAAAAAACACACAAATGGTACTTAGAAACTTCTTGTTAATGATCCTGGCTTATTAACTTTGAGGTTCCCTATATAATTAAAACTGACTGCCAGGTAGCATTAAATGCACATTTGGAAGAAATATAGTTGTAATCTAATAAAGGTTGCCCCCACCAATAAAAGGGAAAAAAAATCATTGTAGTAATTACTGTTCCTTTCTACAAAATAGTTGCTGCTTCTTTACTAAAGTTTTTGTTTTCTGAACCACCAAATGTCTGGAAAATATTTTGGATTAAAAAAAGAGGAGTTGCATATGTTTTAATGTATATGGTGTTGTCATTCTGAAATGGTTATATTTTTAAAATATAGTCAGCTTTCTGAGCTTTTTTTTTAACTGTGTGGTCAAGTCAATTTTTTTGCTTCTGATACTTTTGAAAAATCTCTTCATCAATGGAGTTCAAGTTATTGGAATGATTTTCTGTCAGTTATCACTGTTGCTTGACCTATGAGGATGGTGTAAAGGTGGTGCCTCTTTCATGACATCTGATTAGAGGTGAACCTTTTGGATGGAGTTTTGTAACTCTTTATTAGTTCAGAGACATAAAATTCTCCTTCTGTCGCTGCATTTAGGTTGGGGAGGTTTAGAAGCAAATGTGCCTGGTAGACTCAGAAGTTTCTAAACTTTGAAGTGTTCAGAGAGCCCAGAATTTTATTTCCAACTCGCCTTGAAGTGACCTCTGTGGCATCAGCTAATTTATTAGTAAACTATGTTTCATTCTTTAACTGTCATTAACCTATCAGTCCAGGTATTGTTCAATAATTATGCTATGAAGTACACAGAACCTGTATAGAGTCAAGGAAGTAGATGAAATTTAAATCAGTGAAATGTAGATATTTCTGTGTCAGTGCTTCTCTCTTACACTGATTGATTTTTGTCAGTGAACTTTTCCTTCATCTTGGCTCAGATTTGGGAGCCTCATTCAGCTCCAGTTGCCATCTGGAATTGTATTTGTCTCCAGAAGGTTTGTCATCTCCTAGTTTCTGTTTCAAATACGATTGAAACTTAAACAGTTGTGCATGAATAACATAACATCACTAAAAGACTTTAAAAAGAGAGATGGGAGAATGAGAGAGAGGAAAAAAAGTGAATTCTGGAAGTCTTGAAAGAAGCTGTTGTTCTGTAAGCTTTAGCAGAAGAAAAAAAAAAGAGTATAGAAAAAAGTAGTTGAAATGTAAACCAAAAATTAAATGAAAAATTTTGGAAGAGTTTTTGCAGCAATATTCATCGGCTTATTGGAGAGAATAAGTGTGTAAGTAACCTTAGAGAGAAAAACTTAAATATATATTTTAATTTGTTGAAGGTAATGGGAGAAAGTAAACACTAATTTGGGAAGTTTGTCTGGTGGCTGAGAAGTAAAGGACCAATAAATAAGTTCCGAGTGCCAAGGTAGCCACATTTGGAATGAATGTGGATTCTCAGTGAGAAGATGTGGGGAAGAAATTATAAGAATGCAGCTCTTACTAATTTCTTAACACTATGGGAAAAACTTGAAAAAGTATGCTATAAAATGTGAGATAAAACCTAAAAGAGTTTGCTCCAACTGTTGAAAAGTTGATGAGAAATAATGACGTGTTAAAGAAAGGCATCCTTGGAAGCCTGACTGCAGTGAAATACAACTGTCTGGCTAGAATGGTTGGAAATGAACAAATGGCCTTTGAAGTTTGGCAAATTGTGTTTTTAAAAGTTGAGTTCTGAGTGGGAAGAGTATGTTACTAAGGAGTGTAATAGGGAAAGTGCAACTAAAAAAAAAGATTGGATTAAAAAAAGGAAGAACTTAGGAAGCAGTTCAAAAGGTTATGGAATTGTTGGTTTCAGATAGTTGTCTTCTTTAAGGGTCAGAAAAGTAACTCTGTGTTGAAACAAAAACACCCAAAGGCAAAATGGTTGGAGAAACTTTAGAGTATAGAATGTGTTTAAGAAGGAAAAATGAACCTGTTGTATGCTTGCTTACATGGTGTGTGGTGATCTTCTGGTGATCATCTGCTCATGGTATATGAGCACATAATCATCTGCTACACATGCTCATGTATTTTAGATATTGCCTTTGTACCCGCAAAGGTAGCATCATCTACTCAAGAAATGCTTTCTCTCTGGATCTGAACAAGATAAGCCAATTTCTAAAAGAAAAAAAGTCTTAGAAATACTGTATTTGTCATGTGTGAAAAATTTGAGATGGTAACCACAAAAAGAGGCAATAGGAAGAAGTTCTGAATTATGAAGAAAACTGGGAGGAAAATGAAGCTTAAATCATGGGGTTTGGAACTAAAATTTAAAGCAGCATCAACCTATAAAGGAAGTGAAGATTTTAGAAGTTTACAAAGAATTAACCAGAATTGCAGTTAAGCTGTGAAGAGCAGAGTTAGAATTTTTTTCTTTTCTAGCATGTTAACAGAAAGGAAAGATGTGAAGTGCAGCTGTGAAGGAGGAATTTGGCTGGTAAGGTACAAAAAGGAATCTTGGTATTTTTTCAGTGCTGTCTTGCAGCAGAGCAGAAGGAGAGTGTGTGGCACTCTGCAGAGCTGAACAATAGTTGGAGAGCATCGTGAGAATCAGAAAGCTGAACATTGGCCCTGTCCACTGCCCGAAGCAGACATTATGTGGACAGAGTATCTCAGCAGGGTCAGAAAAAGAGAAAGGTTTGGACACATGAGGGACAACAGAAAAGATTCTTTTGTAGAAATACTTCTGATGTACAATGGAGAAGACATATTTCCACAAAATGAAATGTGGAAGCAAAGTCAATTCATTCTTTAGAGGGAAAGCTCTCTGAAAGAAAAGGAGAGAGCAAAGGAAAAATTACTCTGTTGCAGAAGAAATACAGAAGACTGTTGGGGTAAACACTGAGAGGATGGAAGATAAATGACAAAGGGGCAGAAACTCAGAAATATCATACTCTTCGAAAGTGGGTATTATAAGCATTTTTGTAAGTACAATAATACTTCTTTAAAAATACCTGCGAATGGTGAGAGGGAGTACCAAGAACAATGTAAAAGTATTGAAGGGCAGTACTAAAGCTCTTTATGGTCAGGTTTGCTGGGATATTAAAGTTGTTTGAACTGGTCCTGGAAAGAGTTAGGGAATCATTTTTATCATGGCTTGACTCATGATATGAAAGGGCAGGGTGGGGGGGGGCGGAGTGGAAGTGATTGATATATTCCAGAAATGCCAGTAGCAGGCATAAAAATGGAAAAGATAAAATAAATGAGACAACAGTTTAGTCATTCCTTAATGAGATTAAATTAACAGCAAATTATGCTTCAGAAATACTAATTCATATTACGAGAGTAATGGTGACAGAAAGAAGTGAAGAAAGTGGAGACAGAATGTGAGAGAAATGACAAAAATAAGAGAAAAGTTACTAAGTAATATGGAAAGAGTAAAACAGTATAAAAATCCCAGTGGTGCTCTGATTCTTCATTCCCTCACTGCCCCATCCTTGTTTCTTCCTTACCAGTATGCTTTCCTTGTCCACTCTGATCTTTCTTGGGTGTAAATTTGTTCACCTGCAAGAAAAAAAAGATGGTTAACTACAACGGATTGAGTACTTATAAGGCCTTAAGGAAAAGTCTTAGTGAAGTATCTTTTTGTTTGAGACTTTAGTACTCAGTGGAAGAATAGAGACAGAATGTGAAGAATGAGAAGAGGGTAAAAGGAATGACGAAGGGCTTTCCTGACTGCAGTAGAGTGCAGAAAACAGATGGAATCCAGATAATCAGTAAGAACGCAGGTAATGCGCTCCTAAAGGTGCACATATTACTGTAAGACACAGTTATTGGGATGACTTTTCTTAACCCACCAATAGGACATGTTGATAACTGCTGGATCAAGTTTCAATTAATCAGGCATCAGTCACTAAAAATTATTTGATAATACTTTGGGAAATGAGGACTGGAGAGGATGACTGAATTGCAGTCCTTTAGTTTCTGGGACAGAAACCAACGTTTAACTTTCCTGTTGGCTTGGCATTAGAATTATCCTTTTATACTAACGTTTAGTTTTGCTGTATGTTTGAAGTTGTGATGCATGCTTAAGAACAAGAAGTGTAGGGGTATCAAATTGAAACTGCGGTGTGCTTCTCTGACCTTTACTTGTCTCATTAAATTTTGGCTTTATATCTAATATGATATGTGACATCTTGCTTTAATCTGAGCTCTTGCAATCTCTCCAAATGATTGGATCCATTATATTAAATCTATAAAATATGCATACATGTAACTGCATGCAGTTCATAAATAATGTATTGTTTTAGGGTTCTGCCAACAAACTAAATTCAGATTCGTGGAGACAGTATTTTACTACTACTCAGCTTCCTTCCATAATTTTAGTTAAGCCTGTGCCTGTCTAACAACAGACATTGATGTGGAACGCAAAAAAAAAATTCTGAGTCTTTTAATAGGGCTCATGACTTGAAAGTATCTAAAGCAAATAGCTTACATGTGCAGAGAGGGCAAGTATTGCTGACCAGGCTGTATTTGCATGATTTTTATCAGCATTTCTTTTGCTTTTAGAGTGCTGAGGTTAGAACTGCAAGAAATTGTCTTTGAAGTTTTATCTTCCTGACACAAGTGCTGGATTTCAAGTTTAACTTGATAGAAGTTTATAACTTGGATTTTAAACTACACAACCTTGGCAACAAACAGCACATTTACGTTCTTGTTTTTCTGGAAGTACTTACAAAGAATGTCATAATCTTCATCCTCAGAATGGATGCTCTTGTTTTTTGTCTTATTTCTTAATAGCTTATCTTTATTCTAGCAATCTAGGTACTGCTGTGGATCTAATTTAGCAGCTAGAGAATCCTGTATTCTATTGTTTATTCATCCTTGGAAGAATTGTGAAATTCTCGTTACACAAGTTTTATTACTGCTGTGATCTTGGAAGAATGTAGCTTGACACATTTCAAATTGATTAGGTAGGACTGGCAGAACAAGGGAAAATGTAAGTTCGAGTTTTTGGGAAGCTTTCATATAGATACTCTTGGGAATTCACAATAATGTTTTTATAATCACACCTGAGAAAATCATCAAACTCTCCTTTTCTTTCTGCATTACTTTTTGCCATCTAACTGTAACCTTTCAGTTTTGGGGCTGTACAGCATTTCTGGGAAAAGCCTACATCCTGTCATTAGATACTTTTAAGAAGTTTGGCTTTAAACTAGAGTATGTGTTTATTTACTCTTAATAAGGTGTTGATTGGAATGACTTTTAAATGAAGGATAACATTAAAAGAGAATAATATGCTAAATTATGTTGAACTTCTGAATTCACGTCAGGGACGGATGGCACCTTTTTCAATATCAACTTCTATTTCAAGGGCTTGTAAATTAATCCCAGTTTTTATTCTTCCATTATGATTAACTTGTTCTGTTAATATAAAGTGATTATGCTTATTAGCATTCTAATGAACTCATAACTTTGAGAATTTAGCTTTGAAAAATGAACGGATTCGTGCTTGTTTATAAAAAATGGTATACTCTAGAGGCTTAGAAGTATTTTGAATTTTTACTGCGTGTCATGTGAGTAATTAGCCAAACCTTGGATTTATATTAAACATATGTGTCTACTGGGTCATGTTGTGCCTAATCTAAAAATAATATGTAAAATTAAAAATTGATCTATGAAGAATATTTGCAGGTGCAGAACTGCATTTTATAAACAATATGAGCTGTAATCTTGTAAACATAAAAGTAGCTTCATTGCAACTGATTCCATGCTTTTAAAATTAAGTTTAGATGTATTTGCCGAGAAATACCCTTGGCTAGCTAGAACTTACTATATGTAATCTACAAAATCCATAACACAGGGATCCACCAGTCCTTCAGTGATTTCCTCTCACTTTCCTATCATTCTGTATAAATGGGTGTATAACTAATGAATTTAATCTTTTCCTCACTTGGGAGAATTTCTGGATTACTTCTCTGCAGTAGATTAGAGTGAGGCATAGCAGGAAGCAAGACTTGGCTCAGGAGCAGGCCTCAAAATGTATTGAACGTGCATAACTGGCAGGGAGAGAATGGAAGGGCTCTCAGAGAGGTCACCCCAAGCATACTCGCAATTTTTTCACGTTGAGGCAGTTTTGCGGGGACTACAAGTTTTTTATGGAATCACATGCCATCAACTAGAAATGTTCTCTGTTCGACTTATTGTGTGCTTAAAGTCACTTATCCAACAAATAGCTTTCTCCAAAAACTGTTTCTGGACTAGCACTCCAAGAAAGTGCAAGTGAGTCCCCTAACAACTTTTTCCTCCTACTTAGTGAAGCAGAGAACATTTAGCTCTGTATCTTTCNGGGTGTTGTTTTTTTTTTTTTTTTTTTTTTTTTTTGTTTTTTTTTTTTTGTTTTTTTTTTTTTTTTGGTTTTTTTTTTGTTTTTTTTTCTAAGAGAGGTAGGTTTTCTGCTTTCTGAACCATTTGGACCAGAATGTTAAATTCCTCAGAATTAGTTTTGGCCTTGCGCTTGATATTCCTTAAGCAGCTTCATTTTCATTCCTTAAGCAGTTCTGCTCAGATGGGCTTGGTGGCCCCAGCAAACATGTGTTTCCAATATTTTCAGTAGTTTAATCCAGCTTTCAAGAAAATGTACAAAAATGATCTCTGAACCATTTTCTGTTTGGTATGGTTTAATAAACTTAGGGGTAATAGCTTTACCCTCTCTCCAGAAAAAAATCCTGAGGTGTGTGTTTCTTTCTATGCCATGGTCTCACATGTTTCTGCCGTGCTGGGGTAGCATTCCACCCTGTGGTCTTCTGTCAGTGCCGTGTGCTGTCCTGCAAGTGCACATAGCTGCTTCTCAGACCTGTTCCTTGTAGAAGAAGATAAACCAGACAAAGAGCTGGGACTTATATAAGTTTTTCTTATTTATACCTTACTGAAATTTAAATGCTACTAGCCAGTTAATTGGACCCCTTAAACGTCTGTCCTTAATGTTCCGTGTGACCAGTCCTAATCAATGGGATGCGTACTTGCTGAAGGAGTAGTAGAATGTGGCTCAGAGCTAGCAAAAACAGTCATTTAAGTTTGTCTCTCTGGAAATACAACCGTGGTTATTCCCACTATGGCAGAGACGATGTCCTGTTGATAGTGTCACAGCGGACAGTGCCACATGCCAGTGACATCAGCTTCCTGAGTTACTTATTCGCTCAAGTGCATTCTGTCATTCATGTGTGTATCCAGATCAGTCTGTGCCAAACACCACAGTGATGTGTCCCTGCCTCATCAGAATTAAAACATGCAGCTTGGGAAACTGGTGTAATGCCTAAACAGATCGGTACAGATGTCAGAGAAATTTTGTAACACTTGAGAGCTGCCTAGATTTTTTGGAAAGTCTTAGAGAAAATTGTCAGACCTTTTACTCAGCTGCAGCTAAGATGTTTTTCAGAACCTTATTCAGAGATACTTGGACAGTTCAAAAAAAGCAACAAACCCTTTTTATCCTAATGACAAACTCTACAAAAATGTCAGCGAATTTCCCCCCAGATTACAAAGCTGGGAACTTCTCGAGTTTTCTTTGTGCTTGTGCAGGAAGCCCATCCGTTGTTTATGTGGTTATGGGCCTGAAGGACCTGACTTTTCGAGGTTACGGATAGTGAGGATTTCTTCTCTATGCTGGGAGTAGCTGTGTACCACTCTGTATATTTATAGACCTGGAAATATAATTTCAACAAATATCAGGATGGTCAGAAAATGAAGGTCCAAAGAGCCTGTGGCAGTTTTTCAGATTTTGCAGTGCCAGGTCCCTAAATCTATCCTCTCAAAAATGAGGTAGTTCCAGTTACACCATTGTCAGTTTGACAGCAGACTTTGTTATGAGACAGATGGTAACTGTTAAGCATTGCAAGACAAACGTCCTTATGTGCCTCACTTTGGCATGGAATTGAGTGGTTCACTGCTGGTCCCATGGACTTGTCTGTTTGATGCACCGGAACCATATCCACTTGTTTTTTCAGGTCTTGTTCCTGGGCAGCGACATCAGTAGCATTGTAGGAAGACTGTTTTTAAAGTGAGTTTGGATATGACATATTTTAGAAACACAGCAAAAAGAGTTGTACCATCACATTCCTGCGAAATCCATTCACATAGAACCTTAAAACTCTCTCTTCTTCAGTGTGTTTGAGTGAGCTTCAGAGTACATATGCAGCCTCTGTTCATCCATCCAAAATTGTAATTTATTTAAATGGTTAGAAACTGTTTCCATATTCTGGAGTAATCAAACATCAGTCACCCACATGGAATCAGAAGGCACTATGTAAATGGTAGCAGTTGGTTCTTTCTGGGTTTGCAATTCAGCTGCCTGCTGCTTGACTGAGCTTATATGCCTCTTTAGCTATGTTAACACCATATTTTGAAGCTGTAAAGATTTTTTCAGATTTTTTGAAAGCAACAAAGGAATTTAGACTCTGTTTCTAAGCTAATGTCCACCTGAATGAGTGGGCTCAAACTTCATTGTTTCTTGATTTTTTTTTTCCCTGAGCCAACGCCGCCTTTAACTTGTAAGACATGCTATATATGAGAGTGGTATTAATTAGCACATTCCCTGATTTATGTTTATCCCGAAAAGTAAGCTGTTCCTAGGTAATACAGTAATTAGTGCAGCCTGGGATTTCTCCTGAAGAAGCAAACATCTAGAAGTATCAGTAAGCTATGATGGGGGGGCCTGGTTCCAAGGGTGCCATGATGTGAACCCGCCAATGTTTTTGTGTGCAGAATGACAATGAGACTTTCTCAGAACCTTTTGCCCCATAAAACTTTCCGTGCGGTGGTGGGCTGATGGCTTGACTGACATTTATTTGACTTGTTCCCATTAGTTGACACTGGAAGGAGAATGAGTGCTTGATTTGGCAATCTCAGAAGAGAGGGTAAATCCCTGTGCTTCTCTGATATTAATTTGGCGTGCCACTCAAGCCTTGGGAGCTCAGGAGCTGTTTTATCTTTAGCAGCTCAATAAGTTACATAACTACATCTTTAGCAATTAATTAATGTTAAGTGATGTGATACAGTGGGGAGTTAATTGCCCTGGAAATCTGAAATGCCAAGTTACAGGGGTTTCTTGCAGATCTCTGGAATGTTTGCTGTTGGAAGTACACTTTTTTTTATCCCACTTAACACAAACACTGGCAATCTTGCTGTTACCTAAGAGCTCTATGCAGGTTTTATAAACTAGTATTTCTGGAGATCTCATGCTCCCCTCAGAAAGTTGAAATATATTGGTGTAAGTTCCTTACACGTTTATTAGATGTATCCACAGGTTTGTTGCCTAAAACCATTCTTTCCTCTCCTTCAATGATTTGTGCTCCGTCCAAGAGGATGTGTGTCTGGTTTTCTACTTTTGATTACTGCTAACTTGCATTGTAGGCCTGTAATAAATTCTTATACCTGTCTCTTTCTTATGGATATGATGGAGGTAATAGTGGTTTATCAGAATAGAAATTTAATATAGAAATTTACTTTAACTTTTTAACAGTGCTCAGAGGTAAGGACTGATTTGTCAGGAGGTACGGTAGTTCTTTTTTTAGGAACCTGAGCATGATTTCAAAGGAACATACAGGATTGTCAATCACATCAGCAGACTGTGTTTCAGTGGCTTTTGCAGTGACTAGCATTATGTGCTACTTTGTTCAAAGAAAGGATATGGGATAATGCAATGAATTCCCAATAGGGAAGTCTTATCCTAGGACTGCTCCATTAGCAGTTCACTTACACTCTGACCCGTAAGAGTTGGCCTGTAGGGTATCTTGTTATTGGTATATATGTCTAGTGTTTAGGAAAAAAAAAAAAGGACTTCTGTGAAATTTGATCTCATTGATACACATTGAGTTTCACAGTTTTATTTTTCTTGCTGCAAAATAGTATTTGGATGGATTAGGCCTGCTATCATCTCAACTATAGTAGAAAATGTACCAGAATATTTACCTCATGCTGCTGGGGTTCCATTCCAAATGGTTACAAGACCTGAAGGGGAAAAATATGGCTCTTGTATACTCTGAATTTGTTAAAGCACAAAAATATTTGCAGCAGCTCCACTTAGTTTCTTGCTGTATTGTGCCCATAAACTACTGAAAGCTGGCAGTTATTCACTTCAGGTGCCATGCTTGTGTTCTGCTTTTAGGTGAGGGTTTTTTCATTTTTGGTTGAGAAAGAGTCCTTTATGTGTAACAGCTGCATTCTGCAGCCTTTCCCTCGCTAGGTGGGATCCTGTTCCTGGGGATCTATCTTTCACTCTTCCCCCATCCTCACACGTGTCACACTGTCAGGGCTACCTGAACAATGCCTGAAGTATTTAACTTGTTTGCTTCTATACAGTTCTGTTTTCTGCATTCTTCTAATGAGAAGACAACTCTGATTTACTAAGGCATCTTTAGGAGTTAGATACAGACTTTGTGGAATCGAATGGTATTTTACTTACAAAAGACATACTTTATATTACCTACCCATCTATATAAGCAGAGTGAAGTTTAGATATCCCTTCTACTAAAGAGAAATTACTACACCCAACTGTACTGAGTTTCTTCATGACATTACAGTCTCACAAATAAACTAATTCAAGAAAATTACTTACTCTTGTTCTGTCAATGGTAGCATTAATGTGTTGAGGCATATTTGTAAACTCTAAGAATACATCTTTATTTTATTGTCATTGTAGAGCTGTAGGATCAATTAAGTTGGTTAGCTTGTCTTTTAAAAATATGGCCTGAAATCAGTCATCTCATATTCTTAGTTTGTAAATAAAATAAATGGATTCTGTTTTTTAACGACGACTTTTGAGAGCTCACTGGACTCTTACGACTAGCTAGGATTTTCTGCCTTTTTCATGGATCTTATGTGGAATAAATTCTGCATGACTGTAGATTAATTCCATAATTTGCAGTAGATGATTATTAAATGAAAAAGGAAATTTGCTGACATAAGTGTTTAACATTACTATTCATTGTTCAAGGTTTTAAAATACATTGTGTACAAATAGAGACTACAGTGGGTGTGATGGATGAAAAAAGCTAACTTTTGTGTGGCCTCAGCAGTTCTCATCTATGATCTCAAAATGGGTCAGCTTATTCTGTAACAGCTGCTGAATTGCTGTAACCTGCAGGCTGAAATACTGAGAGAACATTGGTGCTGGTTTATTTTAATTTACCAGGCTGTCACCTGTGCTAGCTCAGGAGATACGTCATGAGGCAGTGAATTGTTCCTGCAGTGAGGGCGAGGGTTCCTGGGAAAGAGATTGGTAGGCTGCTGGTTAAACACCACTAAACTCTGCTATGGAAATCTGTTCCTTCTCATAAGTCAGAGCTAGTCACCTAGCTGAGAGCCCAGAAAATCAGCTTTTCCTCCCTAGGGGATGCACACTGCAGAAATTCATCTGGATCAATCACTGGTGTCCAGCTATGTCTGTGTGGGCCCCTGCACTGTTGCGAGAGGGAATTTGGTCTCAGATTATTTCATCCTCAGTTTATGACTATACCTAAAGATAACTGTGAGGTAGTCCAAGATTCAGCATTAGTCTAATTGCAATAACTGATCCCCAAATTAATTTTGGTAGTGGCTATCATGTGTGAAATGCAGATATCTTGATAACATGGTGGCATTGCACTACCTTTAAAAATTGCTGTGAAAAGTTGCTAACTACTGCTGCTTATAACAATCTGCCTTACTCCCATCTTATAAATGACACAAAATGGTAACACATGATTAAGACTTCAGGGATTGCCTATTTAAGTCCCTGTGAAGTTTTTTTAACTGTTAGTTTCAAAACTTTATTGAATGGAAATATACAAAATGCAAAGAAATTAACACTGCAGGAATACACCTGTGTTACAATTATGACTTAACACTAAGTTCTTGTATCACTAATTGCATTTCTTAAACATAGATATGCTTTACAATACATTAAAAGTCTTGTTTTTCTACCAAAGAAATTATTCTCAAATAAGCATCTGTCTGCCTGTTTAGTTAGGTTCATAACCTTTTTGGGTTTTTTATTATAAGCTGGTCCATGGCCCTCTAAACTGGCAACTTATCAAATTTTGTCATCACTGTTGATGAAGATGTATCTACTTTTTGAATTCTCTGCAGTAAGAAACTGCATGCCTTGTTTTCCACTAAGCGTGTTCTAGGATCCAGAGATCTAGAATGAGCTGAGACCGATGGGTCACAAATAAGAGCAAGCTGGCAGGAATCAAAGGAAAATTTTCTCTTTCTGCTACCCTATTTCTGGTATGGTTGGATAATGGCTTTAGGTATGACACATTGAATTTTTTCAGAAGAACTAACATGATTTAAAAAACTGTAGCAATGACAGTTTTTAAATTTACATACATAATGTAAATTTGAGCTTTGTGCTGGGAATGCTGCTGTGAAGTAGACCAAGTGTGATTTTCTGTGACAATCTAACTGTGTTAGAATTTTAGACTAGATGACTCAAAGCTGCCCTGCTAAAAATAAAGCAGGTTTCTGTTTTAAAATTTGATCTGTACACACAAATTCAGAATATATATGCAAATAAAAAAAAAAAAAGCAGGCTTCTGTCTATGACAGATTTTTTTATGGTATTTTATTTAACTCTTATGTACGGTTCAAAGGTTTGAAGATGCTGGGAATTAAGTTACTTATAAGAACAGGTAGCTGTGACCTGGTCATAAGAAGCTACATTTCCAAGACACCCCTATGCCAACAGCCTAATATTTTTCTTGCAGATGAAAGAAGCTCTATGGAGCAATTAGCGAGGCAGCACAAGCTTGACATCCACGTTTGCTTATGTTAATATTGTGGCTAAGTTAAATTTTAGAATCAATGTAAAGAGCAATAATTAAATTTTAAAACAGTGATATATTGGTGATTATATGGGTAAATTGATTTGAAGCAATGCTTTTGAATTACAGCAGGACAGCATCTGTAGACACTCTTAAATTTCCACTGAGACAAATAAAAAGGAAAATTATTTTTCAGGACACAAAAAAAGTATTGTATCAATAATTTAAGTACTTGGTTTTATCCGAATAAATAGAAAATGATTGGTTTGCAAATTTGTTTTGTAAGAATAAATGAGTTGCTATGTACTTGCTATCAAGTCTTCGCTTGTTCCTGTGAATTTCAGGAAGTATCACCTCATTCTTCAGAAGAACATTGTAGTGAGATTGTACTTCAGATAAAAATTCAAAAACTGTAAAAACCCCATGCCAAAACATGAGCCACCTTAATAAGATATTGGTTTAATTGCATTACTCCAGCCTTTCATGAGGTAAGTATGGAGTCCTAATCAGCAGATACTACACTTCCACTAGTCTAATATAACTTAATGTAATTAATGTCAGGGCAAGTTTTTTCAGTTTTGGAGCTTTGGGGTTTTTTTCTTGAAGAAGAGTTGTATCAGCATGGTGGTGAAACTGAAATGAAGGAGACATGAGTATTTAAATACCTCATTCTGGAAATGAACTGGAACATAAAATTTAAGATATCACCTAGCAATTAATAGCAATTAATTTTGAAGTTAGTTTTACTTCAGAAGTCCTTTTTTGACATTTTGGGTAGGTTTTTATGTATTTCAGTCTCTTTAATTTGGACATTGCAAGAATGGATCAGTGAAGTTGGGAACTTAGAAATTGGCAAATACAGGGTTTAATTCTGCAGAGAATTGTAATTCCATTACTCCCCCCTCTGCATTTCTCAGGGTTTCCTGAGAAATTAATTAATAAAATTAAATGTTTTTATTGGTATAAAACATAGTATTTCCCAACTGGATGTAAGAATCATGAATGTATTCACACTTGGAAATACCTGGTGTTGATATTTGCTAGAGGAAGACTGGTATCTCTGTGAGTTTTAAAAACAAAATATAGAGAGCCTTTTTCTTTTCCTCTCTCAGAAAATTTTTACTGGTGTTTTGTGACACTTCACACTCTGAGCTATGCCTTTGTCAGCAAATACTCCTTCCTTCCTATGAAATGCCGGAAGATTTTCGAGAGCCAGCTTTCTTAGAGCATTTACCAATTGAGCCAAATCTGACAGGGTAAGAAAAAATGACAGAGGTGAAACTCTGGGTGGTGGGTGCTCCATCCCTGGAAACATTTAAGGTCAAGTTGGATGGAGCTGTGAGCAACCTGATCTAGTTCAAGATGTCTCTGGTCATTGGAGGGGATTTGGACTAGATGACCTTTAAAGGTCTCTTCCAACCAAACCGTTCTGTAACAAACAGTAATCAGTCCATGGAATACCGAAGTAGTCCCTGGAGTCACTGGGATACAGGAAACCCTTACTCAGAAAGTCCTTTGCCATTTCTCAACACCCTAATTAGATGATCTGCAGCAGAACTCTTGGAGTTGCTCAGGTCTGTCTCTGATGAGGAGACGCATTTTCATCATGAGCAGTCTTGACAAAAGTCTTGTCAAACAAGGATAATCTTTCTGCACAGTCAAATGAAATTCCCAATCTACTGGATTCATGGTCCACTTTCTTCTCTAATTTAAAGCCAATTGAGAAGAGAGGGCGTTTAACAACAGGGAACAATACACAGTGGCTATTGGCATTCCGTGGTGCTTGAGTTAACTTCAAACAGTGACTGAGTGCCAAAAACTGTCAGGACTCAGAGACTGAGGTACATGCTGAAGTGCACTGTCAGTGGAAAGAACATTAGTTAGTACTGGAATTTAATATGAATCTAGCAGAGAGGCTGTAAGCAAGGGCATATAAAAATTTCGCTTTAATTAGATTTGTATTATTGTCCAAGAGGTAGAAAATGAAACATTTTGCAATGTTTTCTTCTTTTTAATACTTTAAAAAACATCTTTACTGAAATGAATAAAGGTCTAAAGTCTCTTGTTATCTTTAAATATTAAAGTTACATTTAGATTAAGTCGGATTAATTATACTTTATTCAGAAAAGTTCAAACTCACTCTGCAAGTCTGTGAGCTGCATTACAGTAGACTTGCTAGAATTAGTGAAAGTTGTGTTACGATTGTTTTGCATTCTTTATTTCAAGAGAAATTACAGAAGCATCTGAATATATGCTGTTAACTGCTTTTGAAGCAATATGCACTGTTCAGAATATTTACATAACTAATGAATCCGTTTATAATAAATCTTTCATCTTTTGAAAGAGTGTTCAAGATGAAGCCTGATAGAAGGGAAAGGCTTTTGTGTTGTAATCTCATATTTCATCATGCTGTTTGGAACTTGCATGCTACAAAAAGGATGTTTTAAATTGAAAGTAGTGTTTGTGGTTGATTGAAAGTTCTCAGAAAAAAACTTCTTGGATGTTAACAGAAATGGGATCCTGTTGGCATTTTCCATTTCATGCATGCTAAGTCAAAAGTGTAGTATCTAAATATGCCACAGGGAATTATTAAAATTACACAGTTATTTCCTAGCCAAAACTTGAACTTATCTGCTAACTTTCTTGCTGTAGTGCAGTGCTTAAAAATATGTAGAATTTAACAGGAGGTAAAATTGTAGATGGTTTCCAACCTTTAAAATAACTCCCATTTGGTTGCAAATTCCATTGCAATTAGAAAAGGCCATAACAGTTTCTAGTTTTATTTAAGACATAGAAGAATAGATTTAATTTCCAAAAGTGCTGTGTATCAGCAACTCTAAAGTTGAATTTTAAATTCTAGCCAGAAGCATAACATAATTGATATTTATGTTATTGGGTATGGCAGCATTCTCAGGGCTGTCATTTTGCTTGTAATTTTCTCCTTGCTTGTAAAATTGTCTTATTTATTATTTGCACTTTATTCTTAATCAGTTTTGCTAACGTAATAAAAACATTGAAATGTTATTATATGATTAGCAATTTTCCACTATATTAATCCAGCATTACATTATACTGTGTGGTGACAATAATGATTTCTAATGTGGTAATGAGAGAGGGTTATTAACATGTCCCAGTATCTAATAGTTTCTTAATTGCAAGATGGAAAAATATTTGAAGTTACCACAATCAGCTGTATTAGTGGCAAGAATTGCAAAATGGTGGGATCTGGAACACAAAAATTTAAAGATATATGTTGAATGGAACACTGTCTTCATCACTATAAAGCTGTTTGGGTTTTATGCTTGTTTTCAGGAGTTGTAGTTATTAGTAGGATTTTTTCCCATATATTAAACTCAATATTTATATTCACGAATAGAAGACTTGTGGATTTAATGCACGTTTACCAGTGTGCATGAAATGGGTGTGCAATACACTTTTTTTAATGGGGAAGGTGAAAAGTCTGTGGTATCCAGCTGGGAAGATGATTTAAAGAGATGAAGCCTCTTGTAGCTGTGACATCGTGCACTAAAACAGCCGCGGTGCAAACGAAGAGCTGCACGTTCGCAGGAATACAGATTCAGAGCCAGCACTAAACAAGTACATAAATGTTGTAAATGATTTCTCTAGCTCACTACATTGAGTGGACTCTTACATTCAGTAAATCATTTAAAAAGTATTGGAGGTGCTTCAAAATTCAGAAGTTAGAAGTCCAAAGGGAGCTTCTGGCCTTCTTTGTGTGTATGTGCATGCATGGAGCATGCAGGTTTGCCTGTGTTTGTGTCTGGGTGTTTGTACAGAAATGTTGCAAATACCTTATTTAAAAGTGTTTTTTATGTAGGCCGTGCAAGCTATTGAGAATTTACTATATTTTTATTTAAAACATTTAAAATTTCACAAAAATCTATTTCCCACTTAACGGTAAGACTTTTATAAATAACTTGAAAAACTATTGGGAAAGAGTAAAAAAGAGGAAAATAATTATACTCAGTGAGGGAAACAAGTGCATTTTCAGAGCTAAAGGTGTTATAAACAAGTATAAGGTAATGATACAATGTGTACTGGCAAGTATGCTGACAGAAAAGCTTATTACAACAGCGTTGTGTTAAGCTTCAGATGGAAACACGCTGTAGAAGTGGAAAATATGTAGCCCTGTAGAGTATTATCACCAGTAATGCAGCTACTACAGGGAAATTCAGCACTTGCCCAATGCTGGGTGTTGCATTACTTCTAGGAATTAAATTTCCTGAGAAGTCCCTCCAATACAGTGGGTGGGTTATTGGAATAGGAACAAAGTAATCTTGTAAAAAGTAAAAGTACTATACTACAGCATTCTTAGGTGTAAATGGTCCAGCAGGAAATGTGGGCTGTTTACGTCGTTCCCTTTTCAAATCAACAATTTACTTTATGAGGTTGTGTTAATGACATATTAAAAAATTTCTTCTAACGGTTCCACTGGGGTGACTTGCATTTTATTAACCAATAAAAACAGTGAGGCTTCTATCGGGATTCTTATAACTGAGAATTTTGCATAATAGAGCTGTCACTTGAAGCCAGTATTTATGGACGTGAGTGCAGTCCTGTAATAACTAAAGGATAAGCTTTCACTAATTTTGCATCTGCTACAATTAAGAGATAGATTTAGATTCACTTTATGTAGCATGCTGTAAAACAGATTCTATGAATGAAGCTGAAATGTTTAGCCTGCTTTTATTACATGTTTAAATAGCATAAGGAATTGACATTTCAATACCCATCCCTCTAAATATGTATATTGTTCTCAGTGGTTAATTTAAATGCACTTCTTCGTCTCAGTGATTTGCTTTTAGGAGAAGTATTGTGTTCTCTTCAATTGTTCTGTGTAAAACTCACTGGAAACTTGCTCATATCAAATATAAACAAATACATTGCAAATGGCAGTATTGCTTTCATCCCTCTTGTTTATTAACTGGTTTTTAATCCACAAATTTCTACCGGCTTGTCACTGCATTTTATGAAAAGAAGTTTATCATACCTGCTTCAGTGGGTTTTTTTTTAAGTGGTACACAGCAGTTCTGCATTGAAGAAGATATTTCAGGTTATGGTTGAAATTTTATGGTGAGATCAGACAATCTGGAATCACAGACCAAATGCAGTTTTCCTTTCTCAAGCACATGAATAGTAGTATTGGTATAGTGGCACCTCTCAGCCCCTCCTTCTTATAACATCTACTTTCTATTATGTGTAATCTAGGTTACTGAAAACCTTGTTAAAGTTGCACTCCATTTTTCCTCAAGTTTTATATCAGGATCTATGTTAGATGAAAAGACGGAAAGCAACAGCACTAGTGAGATTTGATGTTTAGATGCTGCGCTGACTGTTATGGTGTTACAAAAGTTGGGAGCATTACTTTTGCTACTTGTAGTGTCATGTTTCAATAATGCTTATTTGCTTTCGCTTTACAGCTTTCTTTTGCCCATCTGTGTAGTTAAATATGACTCTCGTGTTTAATTCCTAATTACTAAACCAGAAGCTCTAACAGAAACAGATGAGCTATCACTAACAGAATAAATGCTTATGGAGGTGCACTGCAAAAGCATTAACTGCCTAATCATATGGGTTTGTGTTTGTCGCTTGCCACCCGTTTCAGATGTTCCTTTGTCAGGACAGATTAAATATGAAATGCTGTTTTGTAGCTTAATTTATCTTTAGGATAACTATGGATGAATTTTTGTTTTCTTCATACATAATCTGTTTTCCATTTCCAGATGAAAAAAATTGCAATACTTTTCTTTTGGATACTAGGGAGAAAAGTTAATTTGTGAAAATCTATACACAATTAAACAAAGATATATTAACAAAGTTTTAAAATGGTATGCATAACTTCCACCTTAAATTTTGCCTTCTGTGTCATAAGTGGCAACTGCAGATTTTTGGATGATCCTACAGCAGTGTTCTTTTTCCTTTTTGGTGGTTGGATTGTTCTTCTGCACTGTGGTATTGTTACATGTGGGTGGACACCTTTTCTCAGATCTCGTGGATAAGAAATGAGGACGTTTAAAAATAGGTGATTTTCCCTTTATGTCAAAGAACGATGTTTGAAACTCAACGTCTTAATGTATGGTTAAGAATACTTTATTATTTGTCTGAAAAATTTTCAAATACTCATGGATCTCCTTTTGTCTCTGTAGTTACCTAAACATTAGCTTGTAAATTAAATTGATTGTACTGGAAAAGGACTATCAGTATTTCTCTTCTTGCCTACTTATTTCAAGTTTTCTTCCTGTTTGTCCAAAAAACCCGAACAAACCAGCGAACCCCAAACAACCCCCAAAGCAGCTTTTGTTCAAGTATTTCTCAAACAACTTGACTACTTCAGTGCTCAGGCCTGCTTTGTTGGTTTGATGGTTCTACATTTACCTGGGCTTTACCTTTCTCCTCTCCTGTCTTACAGTATTTGGGTTTTTTGCTTTAGTGGTGATCATGTGTATTAACAAGCAGGCCATCTGCTCCCTCAAAGTTTTCTTCCCAGTCTAGTGTATAACTTTTGAAGAAAAGTTTGAATTTATAATTTATTAAAAAGTCTCTGGTCATCTCAGTTCTTTGTGTGCTGGTGCATTCAGAATGGATTCTGGAATAGGGAGTAGCTTTAAGTTACTAAAGCTATAAAAAGTATTTGCTTGATTTTTGTCAACTGCTGTATTTGTATCAAAATGTTCTTAGCTGGTCTTTTAGAGTGCCTCTGACCTCACCTGGCTCTAGATTTTTTTAAATTTTACATTGTTGCCAGTGACAGAGGAATATCCCCAGCTGTCCTATTTACTTCTAAAGGTTCACATAAAGTTTCATTCTGTGAATTAATCTGTGGACTGCCTCAGGACCCTCGAGAGAACTGTACTAAAATTGTCTTTTGACAGAGACTGTTTCCTACTTCACGTCATTTATTTCTGATTGTTCTCTTCTGGGTTTTGTGTATTGCATTTGTGATGTGCTCTGCACAGCTGGTGGTCATTTGTCTTCTCATCTATATTGATCTCCTTGGCTGTGTCAAACAGCTTTCAGTCTGTTCCACCACAACCAGAAGGTGAACAAAATGCATGCTTAAACTATGTTCATTTGTTCTGAGATGAAAAATAATGCCATACTTAAGGCAGTGAACTGCATCGATTATAGAATTTTTATCTTTTCTGTTAGTGTTCTGTATTAATAAAAGAAATATTGAACCTGATCATTCTAATAGTCAATTGCTACCCTTTAAATTACAGGTATGTAATCTTTCCTTTGGACAAATGCTTACAGCCATCAGAACAATAGCAGTGTGCAAATTACGGCTTTTGCAAGAAATCAAGCAGGGAGTTCGCAAGTCTCTGTTGTTTCTTTCTGTATCCATCTTTGCAATAACAATGTCTCTGCTCATTTTTACAATCCTTAATTGTCATTCAGAGTATCCCATTTGAGTTCAATTATGTGCGCTTAAGGGGAAGGAACCCTGTTAATGTTTATCTGTAAAGCACTGTGTTCATTTATAGCACTCTGTACGTAGTGATCAATTTTCTTTTATATTATGCATTCTGGTTTGTACTAAATCCATTTAAGCAGGCAGTAATTTTTCAACACCAATCTTTCTCAGTGTGTGTTATTGGTAGTTCAGTGAAAAAACTACAACAGTGGCATGCAGTTTTTACTTTCTTTTTATCAGTTTTGTTTCTTAACTAACATTTTCAAAAGTAGTAAAATTACATATTATTTAAGAGCATTGCATACAGGTTAGGGTAAATCTTATTTCTTCTATTTTTCTAAGACCCATGTTTTTCATGTGCCAATTAGGAAAAAAACCCAGTAGGGGTATCTGTTTATGCATGCAGGAAAGCTGTCTTACTTTTTTCTAAGAGGGCCGTATTCCAGATCAAAGTGATTAAGTACATTGTATTTAATGTCTTCATTTTGTTTTGAGAGTACTTTTGTCTTAAACATTAGAAATGCAGAGAATGACCAATAAAAAGTGTCTTATTCGTATACTTACAGTAGAGAAAAAAACTGAAGAGAGCCATGTCTCTCTTAACTTTGCACTGAATATTGTAACGTGAAGAATAGGAAGCCCACAGGGCTACTGAAAGAGAAACTGTGGTTTTACCACTGTGCATTTGCCCAGAACAGGAGCTAGCTCTGAAAATTATTAAAATAGAAATGTTTTTTACAGTATTAGTTCTGCCTATGGTTACCTGATGTCGCAGAATATTATTCAAATACAATTTTATTGGACTTTCTGATTTCACTTCTTGAACTAAGTAAAAAAGGCATTTAGATTCACCATAGATGAAAGCCAAATTGACTTGGCCACTTTTTTCAGTGGTTTTGACTTTTACAAAGAATACTGACCACTTGTTTTGGAGTTTTTAATAATATTTTTTGGTTATTTTTATAATTTAAAAGAACAAGACAAGTGGCATACCCCAGAAATCTTCACACTGGACATGTTTGCTGGATTGCGCTTAAGGCATGTGTATGGAAAAGGCCTGAGGAGTCATGGAGATGCACATTTCCACCCAGCAGGGAGCTGACAAACAGGCAGGGCCTGATGGCTGCCACTTCTTGGCTTCCCTTTGCTTTTTCTCTTAGTCTTTGCAGATTCTCCCTGAAGTACCTCTTACATATCTGGGGCTTTTTATTTGTTTGGTAGGTCTTTTAGCCTCCACACAAGCGTACAAGGGCATTTCTGCCATTTAACTCTTCTTCCCGTCTTCAGTTTTGGCTACTGTCTTCTGAACCACTTAGGTGTCTGTAGAACTGAAGTTTTGTTTGGAATTGTAGATGTATTTTGAGTATGAAATGATTCTTGCATGCCCCTGTGCCCCCACTCCCTAACAGTAAAGCTGGAAGAACCATAACTTTTTAAATGAGAATCAAATTTTGTGATCCCAGTTCTTTAAATCCTCTGTCCCGCTGGCTAATGGGAGACTGATACAGCCAATCTCAGTTGTGTTAGAGAGTGTCATTGGTTATGCTGTACATGAGAACAGGAGCTTCTCGTGAGAGATTTCGTGTTCTCTTCTGGTTAAATGGTCACACAGAAACGCTCGGAGCCACTGAGTGAGCACCTTGCTTTCAGTGTTGACATGCAGTATTTTATCTCTAATCAATGTCAACAGACGTTGGAGTTACCTAATACTGTTGAACATGGCAGCCACTATATTCAGTACTGAACTTCAGCTATTTAGGGTTGTAGACTTGAAAATTTTTATGTGTTGATTCACACTGAAGAAATCCTGACAGAAGCTACTTCTAGTAAAACAAAACATTTTTAAAAGTTAAGTTGCTTCTGTCTTTTAGGATTGAAGATATGGCCACAAAGAATTGTTACAGAGATGAAAGATTGCTAGACAGAGGAACTGACAGTTTCTAAATGTTTGTTGTCAAAAAAAGACATCTCTGGTGTTATCTGTTCAAGTGAAATATAGTTGTCCCATGGCTTCTTAACAGTTAAATATAACTCTTCTTCCCCAAGGTCATTTTTTTTTTCCCTTGACTTGCAGGGTGTTTTTGCTTATAGCTATTATATATTTATCTTTCTGACATATTTCCATGCAGGATGTTACCAAATGAAGTATTTGGCAGAATTACTCCTCTTCTTTAGCAAAAATAAATAAAGCATCATCTATAACTAGAGTATCCATGTATTCTCCTTGGAAAAATATGGTAGATACCTCAGCAATTTTTGAAGTGTTTTTTCAAAGTTTTAAGTTCAGAAACAATAAGTATGGAGTTGCCACCACAGTCATTTCAGAAATTGCTTGGTTACTTGTAGTTTATGGAAGTGTGATGAGGAAGGAAGGGCAATTTTTTTGTGTTGTGTTTTCATTTTGTTAGATCAGAGGCTGGTGAAAGCTTTCTAGAAGGGTATTGGGAAAAAGTGGTACCTTCAGATTTTTACTTAACTTTGTAGTAGTCTATTTACACTGTTTGAAGTTGGGCAACTTTTAAAAACCAATAAAGAGCATATGCTGAATGCCGACATAGGTCAAATGTGTAAGAAAATCCTGCCATTTCAAAATAATTACAATGCAATTTTGTGTATTGTGTGGACAGCTGCTGTTTGCAAGAGAGGAAATTTAGTGATAACAGTTAAGAACTGCCAAAAGAGAATGCAGGGTAGCTCCACAAACTGCTGTATTTGAATGCACTTCAGTAGAAAACAGTTTTAAATTGAGGTCTGTAGATATTTGTTTTCTTGTGTATGCAAAACATTTGATATTGACTAGTAGTTATTATCATGCCATAAATGGTTTGATACTTCCTTATTACAGTCATACACTAATTGGATAACATGCTCATCTGTTCAAAATAAAAAAATAACACCTCAACCGATGTAGGTTTTGAATATTTATTCGGAAATATGTTTAATCGCTTGTTGCCATGAAATCAGTTGCTCAGAAGTTTTGATACGCCATAGCTGGTAGGGCACTGAAGATGCTTTGGAGTGAAACAGATTAAACAAAAGATAGACTTCCTACATACAGTGATCTTGAGACCCAGAAGTCAGGGAGAGGTGACATAACCTGTTCTAAATGTTTCCATTTCTGCAGGTTTACATTTGAAAATTAACGTCTCTTAGCTGGTGCTTATTCATCCAGGGTTTTATCTTTATTGAAGAAATCACTCTAAATGCAGGCATTTTAAAAAGTCCTAATAGAGATTTTGGACTTCGGTGTTTGGGGAAGGTTGATGATTTTTGGGAGGGATTTTTGTGGGTTGGAAGTTGGTTGGTTTTGGTTTCTTCCATTATCATTTTCACTTCTTCTCAAGGTATGTTAATTTAAATGTTTCTGAGGTAAAAATGTAAAACCTAAGGTACTTGCAGTGTGCCTTCAGCCCAGAAGCTCAGATGGTTTTCGGTCCACTTCATGGCTCACTTACATAGGCCGTACTTCATCATTTGAGAATGTTACGAGAGAAGCTGTCAGAAAGCTTGCTGAAGTCGAGATAAGCAACATCCCTTGTGTTCCCTTCATTCACTGACCTAGTAATCTCACTGTAGAAAGATTTATAATCTAAAGTATAAAATCCTTGTCAATCTTTTTTTATTAAGCTGCACAAAGCTAAAGTATTTTAGGATCTATTTATACCTTCTTCATTCTTATCATCTTACCGTTTCATTCAGTTTTTATTTTTCTCTTCTGAAAACAGTGACCAGACTGGTTCTGGTTGTGGTCATGACAAGGACGCTTACAATGGACTTAATGTTTCACTCTCTATATTGCAAATGCCCTCTGGGTTTTTTTTGTTTCTTTGCTTGTTTTAATTTTAATTTCAAAAATAGTGTCACATTATCTAAGGTTGTGGTCAATTATTATGTCCAGATCTTTCTCCAAAAAACAAACCTATATACTTACTGGGCATTGAATGTGAAAACATTACTTACTTACTTGCATTTCCTGTGAAAACATTTCACACCATTTCTATTTTCACAGTTCAAAAGATCTCACAGTCATTTAGTTCTTCTGTAAGGTTTTCTGATTTTCCTCTTTATTGAACTTCTTTGTAAGCAAATTTCATTTGTTCTGGGGTGTCTTTCATTTGTGTTTTGTAAGATCTGTCCTAGGGCTGTGATCCTGGAGGAGCTCCAGCATTACCTTGCTCGAAGCCTCATGATCCTTATTTCTGCATAACCCATTGCCAGGCACCACTGCTCATTACTTCCCAAGATTTGTGTACTACCAGTTTGCATTTCTACAGCTTCATTAATACTTCACTCTACAGCATTAAATCAAATACTTCAGTCAAGTCCAGATACATTAAATATCAAAGACAAATGTCATATTTGTCTGGCATAATCTACCCTTAGGAAGTCCATGCGACATTTTTCTCACTTTTGCTTCCATATGTTTCCCTCAGCTATTCGAGAAGAGTGCCTGTGATCTTGCATGATGTTGAAGTCACACTGCACTTCTTCAGTTATCCACGTCCTGTTTTCCCTTTTCTTAAGTATACAAGCTATTTCTTGCACCCTATATTTGCACTACATGATGTTTCAGTAGTCAGTCTATTGTATCAGGAGTCAATCTATTGTATCCTGTGATTTGTTTGTAGATGCTGGTTAATACCTGTGGGCAAAAAGTTGTAAGTCTCTGAAGGAGACATTTTCTGTTAAGAAATGGTGCTTGAGGTACTTGATCATGTTTTCAGTAGCTGTATTGAAAATTCTTTGTGCATATTTTTCATATTTTTACTTCATCAACCATGTAAATTTGTACTAGTTTTAATTTAATGTCAGATTGATACTTTTACTTAGTAGAACTCTGCTATTTTTCAAGTTTTTGATCTGGAACATAATTTTTATCCTGCAGTGGATGTTATTTATCTGTTTTGGAACTAAACATTTCCAAAGCTTTCCTAAGTGCACAGATAAAAACTTGGTAGTGTGTGGTGTAAAATCTTCACTGATTTACTTAAGACAGTTTTCTGTATTTTAAATTATTGTTAGAAGTTAAATAAATTATCTCAGGAAATACTCTTGATTTTTCAGGGTTTGGGATGGTGGTTAAGAAATTAGTGGGGGTACATACATGCAGCTTTTATTTTAGACTGCTCATTTTAAAGCTGCCACCTGAAATTTTGTGCCTCCCTGCCCGAAATGCTCACAATGTTGTGCTGCGGTGTTGGAACATGGGCAGAAAAGGCATGTGACGTGTAGGTGAAAACTAGCAGGAAAGCAAAACGTAGGCAGCTGTTGGGCACAGTATAATTGAACAAATATTATGTAAATACATTCCCGTGGAGTGGTTGCTGCTTTTCTGGGAGAAGCCCTGGAAGGCCTTGCTGGAGCTGGCACGAGAAAGGCACACTGGAGCGTGCAGCAGAGGTGGCAGTAAGGTAGGGTGAGTGGTGGGGAGCTGCTGCCAAAACCTCCCTGCAGCGCACAGGCCTGACCATCTGATTCTGCTCAGCCAGCTTTTTCTGGGAGTGCGAGTGTGAGTGTGCCTTGCAAAGTCTTCCAGAGACATCACATTCAGTCCTTTGTAACCTCATGATGCTTTTGCCTTATTCAAGAGGCACTCTGCCCATTTTTCTTAATGAAAAGAGGGATTGTCTCATTTCCTTAAGTATGTTCAGCAAGGGGTGAAGGTGTCTCCCATTCCTTTGGTGCCTCGTGTTTAAATATGAATTATCATTTTATCAATTTTTACGTTAGTAATCATGCACAGTACAAATGCTTAAGTAGAATAAATACATGTAGCTCATTTTTACCCTCCCATCTAGTCCCAATCAAGAGCTAATTAAGCACTTGGGGATGATTGTGCTTTTGTGGGTAAGAGATCCCTAGACTTTTGCTTCCTAACAGGAAGGTATTGAAAAATAAGTACATGAAACAAATATTTTTTTCCCCTGGGAATTCTTTTGTTTATTCATTTGCCTAAATATTTATGATATTGTGATTCTATTTATATCTTAATTCAGACAAAGACACTGAAGACAGTATTTCTGAATGCTCATTCACATTATAAATTCCACAAAGAAAGATTGAAGGAAGCATTATTTTGTGAACTTTGTGACAGCATGTTTAATTAATGCTTTCGGATTTCAAAAGTAATTATTTTAAAATTCATAACTCTAATTTTTAAAATTACTTTCATGTGAACAATATTTAGTGTTTACATTCACCTGCTGAAAACAAACTCCTTGTATTACTTGAGAGTGTACATTTTTTATAAATTGTACTTACATTGTCCTAATCCGTTAAGCTATTTATAACTGATTAATTAGATTTTTTGGTAACCCCAAAGGATTTAAGGTCAGTATTTGTCTAATTTTTTCTGACGTATGATGACATTTCCTCTCATCATCATAATAATGATTCTGTAATCTACAGGTTTCCAACAATATATTCTGAAATCAGTATTTTTTTAAAGTATCACTTTATTGTTTACAATCAGTACTTGAAATCTATTAAATATTGAAGACATAGGAAGAGATATGATCAAGATTAGCATATTGGGTAAAATTAACATAAGTTATGAATATTGATCGTTGTAGACAGGGTTCATTTTATGCTGAATAATTACTAGACCAATAATAAAATTAAGGTGTAAAGTCCAACTTGCTTTTTATGCAACTTGGGGTCTTTGGGGGATTTTGAAAGCTGTAAGTAGCCCTTACAGCTAATTAATGTTAATTTTCATGTTTCTTCAATAGATAGTCCACTGAAATTTTAATTTTTCCTATCATTACTAACGTAGAATGGATTATTTAAAATTGGACTCTCATGGTATCATAGTATCCAAAAAAAGCCATTCTTCAGTAAAATGTTCAACACCAAGTCAGTTGGCCATTAATATATATTTAAACTGAATGCTTTCAACCAGATCAAAATCAGGTGATAGTAAAACGTATATGAGCGTTAAAATAATGCTGATTGTATATCTTAGCAGACTACTGATTGGCATGCATTAATTTTATAATTCTCTGCAGTACTGCAGTTACAGTAGTAGTATATTTTATTTTGATCTTTCTAATGAATCATACAACACTTTTTGGAAAAGTGAGTGCTGGATTGCTTCCATCTAGAAGTCTTTGCCAAATGTAGTATTATTATTATAAAGTAGGTGTAACTTCCTTTGCCAATCATATGCGCTATGATAGCAGAATGGAGTGCTGAGTGCTGGCAGCTGTTTGTTCTTTTATTCACCGTCTTTGATATTCCTTGCTTAGTCATTAGTACTTCCACAAACATTTAGCAGGTTAATGTGTCAGCTACATATCAGCTATGAAAGTATTTCTGGCAGTCTTTCAAAGAAACTTTTCTTTTGTGGCTGAAACAATCCAGTCTTCTATTCAATGTGTTAAAAATAACTTGAGTTTAGATTATACAAACTGTAGCTGTAAAATTGAACATGGGTATCACAGTTTTTATGAGGTATTTAAAAATCTATTAGGTACAATTTATTCTGAAAACTTAAATTTAAGAAATCTAAACATCAGTTTTTCACCTGATATATAACTTTGTTTTACTCTCCCCTGTATTTCAGTTTAAATAAATAATAAATTCCCAAAATGACATCACAAATTGCAGTTTAAAAGAAAAAGTATATAGTTGCAGGTAAGCTTCCATTAGCTAAATTAAATTCAGTGTCAAACTCTTAAATTTAATTAATTTTGTGTCTAGAACATTTTGACATCTAAATCTACTCTGTCTTCTCTTCCTATGCGGCTTCTTCCCCCACCCAGTACCACTTGTACTTCCTCAAGACCTTATTCTGTTTGTGTGTTGCACTTGTGGTTTGTTCCTCAGAGCTGCAAATCCACCCCCATGAATGTATTGTCCTTTCTGTCCTGTCATAGGATTTTTCTCCTATTCTTCAGAGTTACAGGTTGTGTTTTCTTAACACGGTCAAAGTTCGTAGAATCACAGGAACCCACAAGTGTCATCAAAGTCCAACTCTTGGCCCTGGACAGGACACCCCAGGAGTCACACCCTGTGCCCGAGAGCATTGTCCTAACCCTTCCTGAACTCTGTCGGGCTGGTGCTGTGACCACTGCCCTGTAGAGCCTGTTCCAGTGCCCAACCATCCTCTGGCTGAAGAACCCTTTCCTTATATCCAACCTAAACCTCCCCTGACACAAGTCCAGGCCTATTCCTCAGTCCTGTCACTGTCACCACACTTGCCCTCACGAGGAATTTGTAACTGCATCGAGGTCTCCCCTCAGTCTCCTCCAGGCTGAACAGACCAAGTGACCTCAGCTGCTCCTCATGGAGCTTTACCTCAAGGCCCTTCACTGTGTTCATAGCTCTTCTTTGGACCCTCTCTAATACCATAAATTTAAGCTATTATATCTAAATAGCTTAAAGTTAAGACAAAATTCTTGCTCATCAGCATTTCTCTGTATGACTCTCAAAGAGTTGAGCTGTTCAGAATAAGCCAACAGGAGTAGTTCCTAGCAGTTACAATGGCTATGCCCACTTAGAGCTCTTCTCTGCTGTGAATCAATAGCTCGGGGTCTGAAGCATACAGCTTTTCTGTATTAGAGTTGGGAAGTGCAGTATATTATTAAAGCATCTTCTCACTTGCCTGCAGACTCTGTACTGTGTATTGGAAGGAGTTCATTGTCACTGCAATGAACATGCCTAACTTCCATTAACATTAATGGGAGTTATGCTAGACTGTCAAGAGAAGAATAACTTATCAATGTGGTAAAGGAATTAATTAAGCTGTGTTTGGTTCGTTGGTTACTAAAATGTGATCATTAGACTCAAAGGAAAAAAAAAACTGTTAGAGTGATAGACTGGTTTACTTTGTACTGTGCTGAAACATCTTGATTTGCTAGGGCAGAACTGTTAGAAGATCAGTTAAATTTGGGTATTTGCTGTACAGTTATGGTGAATATATAGCATAACAAAAGTATTGGTTACTGGTTCTGTGAGATGTAAAATGAATATATTTTATTTGTGTAATTAAATAAGCTGAAATGAGACATTTTTTGAAGGTTGCTTATAATGAAAAATCTGGCTGGTTTCTGCCAGCCATTTTGACATCTAACATGCTTATAGTAACCTCATGAAGAATTACTCACAGGAATAGTTTGGGAACTTTAAATAAGAGAACCACTGAGGTATATATTCAAACCCCTTCTGCTGCTCCATTTGGTGTTAATACTGTTGTGCTTGGTTTTCTCCTTTTCTCTGTGTGTTAAGTCAGATAACTATGGGTAGTTGGAGTTCTTGTTTTCTTGTTTGTCTCTATATTAAGCCTCAGTATCAAACATGAACGAATCCAGTTATTTTGGCTGTTCTGGAAATTTTGTAACCTGTTCTCTCTGCTATGCATCTGTTACTTCAAATAACGTCTGAAAATAAATATGATTGCCTTCGTGAGTGCAGCTGTCATGATCTGAAACAAAAAATGGATTTGTAGATAGACCGTCCTTAAAATTTTTTCTTTTCACAACAGGTGGTAACACTCTGTAATTTGTGTAGAAGACAAACAGTAGCTTCTGTTAATGTTGGTGTAGAAGGTTTCACTGAGTGATCCAGATCTCAGACTGCGTATTTAGAATCACAGAATCATTGAGGTTGGAAAAGACCTCCAGACTGAGTCCAGCCTTTCACCAAACACCACCACAACTAAACCATAGCTCTAATTGCCACGTTGTTTCTTGAGCACCTCCAGGGATGGTGACTCCATTACCTTCCTGGGCAGCCCACTGCAATGCTTAATAACCCTTTAAGTGAAAAAAATCTTGTGGATGTTTGACTTGGAAGTGATTTGGTTTTCCGAATAGTAGGTGCAATTCCATCTTTACTGAGCTTTGTGGTAGACATTGTCTTCAGAACACAACGAATAGTATATATAATACTAGTTGCAAATAGAGTATTTATTACTTGGTTTAGGTGAATATTTTAGTCAATTTTGAATATGCAGAATCTCTTTTCTTTTTGGTATGAAACAGTATAGTGAAGTAAATGTCTTAAGTGTTTCATTATCTACTATCTTTTCTGAACCAAATTTTAGTCCCAGGGATGGTGTTGGTACAAAATTCCAGACGTTTTCCACAGAAGTGGAAAATTGCTTCATAATGGCTTCCCAGTGCTCATCTTTCATTTAAATTTGTAGGGAAATGCTGAAGATTTTATGTGTCTTGATGAAAACAGAACAGTTCTATATGCATACCTGGGAACAATTTATTGTGATTGACTGAACAAATTTTATCCATGCAGTAGTAACAACAGCTTGGTTCTCTTCCGGGTCCATTTGTTTCTTTAGTACAGTTCAAGGAGACCGTGTCTTGGAATGATAGGTTGTTCAAGGCAGAGCAGTTTGCAATTGTTTTGCAAGTAGCTGTGGTAGGAAGTTTTGAGGTGTTGTACTCTCCTAGACTGAAAAGTAGAATTTTTACGGGGGACATTAGCTCAGTCAGCATGATCTTCCGGTGACACATTTGTAAGTGAGTAAGAAGTAAACCCCTGCTATAACGAGGTGATTGTACAATATCTGTGTATTACAATAGAGAAGGTACATCTTGAGATGTATTCATGCTGTTAAAGTGACAAAATATTGAGTGACTGTATAGGGCTCAGCCGTATGTGCTGTAGTTGTAACTGCTTCTTTATTTTAAGGTAGTTTCCATTTTAGCAAAACTCTTAGTTTTGCTTAATAGAAATTTCATGTGCAGTGTTAAAGTCTGAATTCCATAAATCAGCTGATTTCTATGTACTTGATGGAAGTTACTGATGCTCTCTAAGTGGGATCTATCACTCCACAGTGCCAGTTGTCACAATTCATTGATGTGCTGTAGAATTCTGCCTGAAATGTCGTTTCTCAGTTTTAATTCTTCCTCAGTATACAGGAATGCAATCTGCTAATCCTAAACGTGGTATGTGCAAACTGGCTTGATGTGGACAGACAGATTAGTAACAATTTAAGAGGATTTTTGTGTTTGTTCTGGTTTTTAGGGAGTCCAAAGCATTTGTGCAATAAGCTTAGACTTCTGTATCAGTGTTGAGGTTTGTTTTCTTTTTGTTGGGTTGGTTTGGTTTTTTGTTGGTGGTGTGGTTTGATTTTGTTTTTCTGAGGAGGGGAAGGGGAAGGTTAGCTTATTGTAACACCCAGAGTTGTCTACGTGTGTGTGGTCTTTGGTAAGGTCAGGGTAAAAAGGATTTTTACAGCTCCCTACATTGGTCTCTTCTGAATGTGCAGCCTGCAGTACTGTAGAGTTGTTGTCTTTTTAAAACCTCATTCTGAAACAGTCCAAGATTTGTCATATCTCTCATTTTTTAATATTGCTGTCTTTTGTTCTGACTTGAGCAGTTGTTAAAATGGATAATGGATTAGCAAGGAAATTGGATACAATTTCTTGACTTAAGAATTCTACTTTTGGCTTTTAGAAGAGGAAAGAAAGAAGAAGTTGACATGATTAATGCTGTAAGTCATTTAATTTCAGGAATGACTTCAACAGCATTGTTTTCCTACATTTGTCATCATAACCTTTCCAAAATGTTAAAATGCTGGGTTAGACTGAGATTTTAACAGATAAAATTTGGAAAAATCAAGTGTTTATCATGGCTCACAGAAAAAGTTCTGGAAGACAGCATGCTGGGGCTGGGGCTGAGTTGTTGAGAGACAACTCATCAGAAATACTGCTCTAAAGGGTGAGCTTTTAGTATCACTAAATCAAGAAGGAATCCTCTCTATGGCAATTATTTCTGCTGTTTGAGGGAGCAACCTAAGAGTTAATAAATCTGGATTTAGACACACCAGGCATGACACACTGGTCTTTGAACAAAGATCAGCTGTAAGCTGGTAATACTGGTTTCCTTTGTAACTTTCTGTTGGTTTGGGGGTGGTGGTGGAATAGGAGAAGCTATTGAAGATATCAACTTGAACTAGCTGAATTTGGGTTTGTTTCTAACTTACCCTTTGAAGGAGGATATTGTTTAGTATTTGCCTTGTGTGTGTCCAATGGCATTCAAGTGATCTAAAAGGAATCACTGGCTTGTTAAGTAGTCCATAGAAATAAAATGAGGAAATCGTTGTCTGCTACATGGAATTTATTTGTATAGCAAAAATCTAGTGGATGTGTAATTCCGGGAGGCAACTGGAAAGGTCTGAAAATGAAGACTTTTAATTACCATATTCCATTTCAACATTAGAAATATTCAACTTAGTACGCTAAATTTAAATACAAATAGTTGTCAGGCCCTCTGAGAAAGTTGATGGTGGTGGTCATGCTCCTCTGAAATTTCATTTTATGTGAAAACCAGTACATAATACATTTAAATCTCGTAAAAATCAGTCTGTCCTTTTGTGACAGCTGCATTTGTTTCTCTGGAAAATAACAGTAAAATTAAAAACGGAGAAAGAAAGGGTAAATAATCATTGTGAAAATAGAAGCAATGGTGGTGATAGTAATTAGTCCTCGGTCAGATGACATGATGAGGTGACAGCATGCAAGCCATACCCTCCCCCTGGAGAGTGAGACCCTAGAGAGAGAACCCATCCTGATCATCTTGTATCGTGTGTCCATAGGGCACTGCTGTACGCTGATAGGTGTTAAAATAAACTGTGAAACAGGCTTTTAGCTTTCGGTTGCAATTTGTCCAGTCTTTCTAGACTGGACCTCCAAATAAGAGTAATCACGTTGTATTATCCCCAATTGTTTTTATTAATATGGCATTTTTCAGAGTGTGGGTTATGCCATGTTACTAAAGGGATGAATGCTTTCAATGTTGTTAAAATTATGGATCTGCAGAAATCATTTTTGTTAATATCTGGATGGTCTAATTTAATTTCAGCTTGGTTTTTTTTAATATTAACTTGCTTTGATTTAATAAAAGTAGGTTCTGTACCTCAGCTGGTAAAAAGAAGTGTGGTTTTATTTTCTTAGAAATAAGAAGTGGTGATGCTGCCTTTGAAACCATATGTATAGGCAGAACTTTCATACCAGCATCTGGCATTGATCTGGTCTATTCAATTTCAAATTGCTTTATGGTTACTAATTAATGTCCTCACAGCCAACTAGTAGAGCAATGTATTTCCATCCTGAGGACTTAATTTTGAATAGGAGTACACTATGTAGAACAATTAACAATTTACCAACAGAATTAAGATAATAGGACCAAATTCTCTTATAATCCATAGTTGTATAATCCCACTGATATGAATCACATTCCATCAAAATAAGTATGAGCAGAAAATAGGCTTTTAGGTTAAAAGTATCTGAAATGCTTAGGGATTTGTTCTGGAAAATTAAAAATAGGGACTAATGAGTTAACTTTTCATGTAATAACTTGATAGCTTTTGCATAAATGAAGCAGTTCTATGCTCATTATAGCTGGTGTATTTCAATATTGATACTTGTCCTTATCTTTCAGTTGATTTATTGACAGATTCTCCTCTTAATGAAGTTTAGATAGATTTTTTTGTTGTTGCTGTTGAATCACATCTTGTAATGCATTAGCACTGTTTTGTACATTGGCTGCCGAAGCATGCGTTCCGTGCCTGTAGCTAGTTTGGTGCTTCTGTTTTAAGAAGCATTTCCAAATCTTGCATGCTGTATTATGTCAGTTTATCATTTTGACAGCCTTCTAATCTACTGGGTTCCTCAGAAGGGAGTAAATAGATGGAATTACAAGTTGTTATCCACGGGAAATCATTTAATGATGTAATTACTATTAATATAGCAGCTAACAATAACGATAAGATCCAGAAAGAATCCTTAAAATGATGTTGCAGTTTTTGTCTTTCTGAGAAGGGAATAATACTTTAGGAAGATATTTATAGTCCAAAATCCCTTGATTTTAGTTTCCCACAGATGTGAAGTTAAATGCAATTATACTTGTGCACTTTCAATATGATAGATTTTGTGCTGTACAGAAAATTATGTAAAATACCAGACTAATAAAAGTTAATTATAGATCCAAATTAATTAACACATATGCAGTTAGGGTTTCACATGAAGTACATGCTGTCTACTATGCTGGATGTTGAGGGTTCACAATTAGCATGTCCTGCAGCCAGTGCAAGCAAGATATGGGGATATGGGGTTTTTGGCTTACCTGGTGCTGCTGAAAGCAGCAAATGCCTCTGAGCAGAAAACAATAGTTTGTTGAATGATGTTATTGCTTAGAATATTCTTTATCTTCTTCTATAAAGCATACATAAAAATATTTATTTAAAAAGTAGATGGACTGTTATATGTGCTGAGATGGAGATATTTTGTGACAGATTTATTACGAAATCAGATTTACCAAATTTCTTGTATTCCCAATGCATCAGCTGAGGAATTCTGTCTCATTTAATAGCATTGACTGTCCTCTATGACATGTACAAGCCCAGAGGATATTACACCAAATTTCGGCCACAAGATTTTTCTTCTTTTTTTTCTTTTAACAGTTATTGCCTGTGGTACTAGTAGGAGCTACTCTAGCCCTAGAGTATGTTTTGGAAAACAGTACCTTCTGCATATATCTCTGATCCATTTTTTGGGGTTTGGTTTGGTGATTTTTCTTTTTATTTCTTGTGTGGCAGCCCTTCCAACTCTTGCCTTTGGAAATTAAGTTGTGAATCCACATTTCGCCCTTATAGTATAATCTTCATCAATAGCATGCATTCCAAAATACAGAACCACCCCCCACCCCCAAATTCAAAATGTTTGAATTTGGGGGATAGAAACAAACATTTTCAGAGATGCTGGTTTTGCCTATAGTTAAAGGATCAGTTGCCAGTAGAATCATGAGACAGCAGTGTAAAACTGGGCTCATTGAGATGCCAATCAAACCAGGGCTTTCCAGATTCTCTGAGGAAATTGGAAAAGAAAGTTGTTAACTCCAAGATACACCTGACTCAAAGAACATTACTGGATCAAGACTGTCCAGTTGCTAGCAAAGCATCCTCTCAGTATTTCGTGTATGTATTTCTTCTTCCTTGTTGATTTTGATTTTAGATGTGAATAAAATATTTCTTGTTGTACGAAAGACAAGATGAAGTTCATCATTGGTTTTTATTAAGCCAACAGCCAAAAAGTTGACTCTTTTTTGAATCAAAACCATCATTGTAGTGAATGTAAGCTTTCCTTTGCCTTCCACTCCTACTAAATTAGGTCTTGGAGTTTAGTGCTGAGGCGGAGTTGATCGTGGGAGTCAAGTGTCAAGTGCCTTAGCAGTGATTGAATTCAGGAAAAAAACAAATTTGAGAGCAATTTGCAGTTCTTTTTCAGAAGTACACAGGAGTTGGCAACTAAATTATCTGTTCTGTGAAAATTCTTTGAACTTACTAGCGTGTTTGAGCTATGTGCCAAAAAATCCAGGTAGTGTCAAGCGCTGCTTTCAACTGCAAATAATTATATGTGACTTCTGTAATACATTTAGTTAAAATATTTTTTTTTAAATCAGATTTGTTGCAATTAAATAGAAAAATTACCATGAGGGAAGAAATTCATCCGTTTAAAAGTAATCAAAAGCTATTATAAGTAATTCTATTTTGGGGTTTTTTTTAATATATCTTGGGAATCAGAATGGGATGTCTTTCAGTTTATGGCAAATAGAAACCCTCTTAAATTAATTTGGTAAAAGTATTGCTTGTACCACCACAGCACATCTGAAGGTATTATGGACAAAAGTTGCAAAAAGAGATTTTTGTGATTGTAGCAGATAAAATACAGTATTTCTGTGCTTAAGAAATAGTATAAGTTATTTACCATTCAGTTATTGGTGAATAGAATAAAGCCCCATCTGTTTATGTGAGTGGATAACATTAACTGCAGTGGAGGAGCCACATGCCGCCTCTCCCCTGCGTGATTAGCGGAAGCATCTGACAGAGGGGCTTGAAGAAGTTCTCTGCACTGGGCTACAGAATTTCCATGATGTTTCTCCTGGAGCCATTTGTGCAAACTTCCCGATGTTACTGTAGGAAGAAGCAATAGGAAATTAGTTGTGCAGCTTATATTCTGTCTTGATTTTGTATCTAGCTGGTGCCGGAATAAAAAGCTGAAAGGTAATTTAGAAATGTGAAAGTGTATTCTTTATCCAAAGTTCCTTGTTTTTTTCTGAACTGTTAAAGACACCTAAGTTTGTGCACGTAGCAATGAACTTAATGGATTTGCTTCAGTAACAAAACATTCTGATTTTGAAGGAGTACTTCCTACATGGAGTACTCCGGCAGTTTTATTATTTTGTGAGAGTACGTATGAGTTCTCCTCCAAAGCATTGTTCACATGCACACTGTGGACCCAGTGTTCTCTGGAATCTCAGCCTGGTCTGTTCCAGTCACAGATTTGGTGAACACAGAGCGTTTGCAACTAAATGTGGTTGGAAGTCACACGTGAGGAATCCAGAGGCTTTTCTGGGATTTGCCTGTCCTAAGGCAGTAATTGTTCAGTTGGTTCACATTTTTCTTTCTTAGAAGAGGGATCATTCCTTAAGAATATTGAACCTTGGAGGGGGAGCATTTCCATGTGGAACTGTGGATGTATAATGGTATAACAACTAGGAGAGGCCAATCCTGAAATACTAATTCCTGAAAGGATTGACTCAAAGCCTAATATCACCTTTCCACTCTTTTGGCTTGGTCATTCAGAGGGCTCCTAGTCTAGTAAGAGAAAGCCTTGAAGTTAGAGGGGAGACACCATATTTTAATATTTTTAAGAAACTTTTCTCCTAATCTCTTTTGGGGAAGCTTCTTTTGGGGAAGCTTCTTTATTAACTCTGGAAGAAATAAACTCCATGACAGCTTAGATGGAATGTTCCACCACAATGCTATAAGCCTTACTGTATATATGCAATCAAGGCGAGGCTGAATTTGCACTCTTTGCCACTGGGTGTGATGGTTTTCTGTTTCTTTGAAAAAATATTGCAGTTTAATAGTGTTAATCCCATCAGTTCTGAATTTGTTTGGAACTCCTGAAACCTTTCCTGTTTTGAACTTCTATTAAAAAACCCAGTTAGAATCTGGCTGATTACTCAATTTCTACACCAGTGCTGTTAGTGCTAAGTGATCTAATTAGTTGCTTTCCTGACTGGATTGTCTGTCTTTGTGGCATGGGGTGACAGGCTCTTACATAGGCTCATGTTTGCAACGTGAAAAGATGCTCTGTTTCCTATAAGCCATATCTTGACATTTACATGAAACCCATCAGTTTCTAGTGGACTACTCTGATTTTTTTTTTTTTAATGTTAGATCTAGGTTACATATCCCATTCCTTCAGAACAGATCTCCTGAAGAGATGCCGTCGTGCCCGAAGTCAACACGCTCCTGAGGCATCTTCAGTGACATCTCTGAGGGATGTCTCTGTTCAAACATTTTGTACATTTTTCCCTCATGGAGATCACCTCCCTTCTTCCTTCCCGGCCCACCCTTCCATTATGCCTTTGGTGCAACCTCTGGGCACGATGCATCGTTATAGTAAACAGCTTTAGAATTAGTGTCTTCCTACAAGTGCTAGGTGAACTTCTGAGGTTCAGATACTAGTTGGAGTCAATCAGTGTGGGAATAAGATGTGGAAATCAAACATTAACTGAATAAAAATGGAGGTTGTTTAGTAGTAGCTGAAAATTCTTTGAAATGTACTTTGTGTAGGTAGGCTTGCAACTAGCCCTCCTTCGTTTTTTGACCAAAAAGATTGGGATTTAGAAATGGAAGGGTGAAGTACATTTTACATTATCCAGTACTTGTTGCTGTGGCAACATAGATGCATAATTTTAAAGGCAAGCATTTTTTAGCCTTTGGGGTAGATAGCATTTTGTATCTTCTTCCTATTTCAGATTGAGAAACAGGATTTATGTTTCATCAGATTTTTATAATTAGCATATATTCATTTGAAATGTAATGTATATTATGTTTGTAAAATGTATAATAATTTATAAATTAGTAAAAAGGGTGATTTTAAATTGCTCTGGGATGCCTTAAAAATGAAAGGTTTGCTATTACAGCAAAAATTATAATCTGTGTTACAAGAGCTTTGGTAAATAGTTTAAAGCATTGGGAATTCTTGACAACAGATAGATGAAGATGTGCCACTTTAAAAACTCCCTTGCCTTAACTGCCTTCTAACTCCAGTAGTCAAAAGCTGTTAAGCTTTAAGTGCTCTGTCATATTTGTGGGCTTTTAGAGCAAAGAGTAGAGCAGACAGCAGTGACGATGAAAAAAGATGGTAGGCAGACTTAAAATACTATAAAGCATAGAGACAATTGTATGTAATGCCTGGAATTGAAACCCTTTTGAATGAAATGATCAGCCATATGTGCCACCCTTATGGACCCTGTAAGAAGAAGAAAAGAAATGTACCCTATTGCTAACTGTGCATGAAATTGCAGTGTTAGAAGATATTGACCAGATGTTTCAATCTCAACAAATAGCTTGTTATGTGACTGAGTGAAAATCTCTCTGCTGCTTTGATCACATACACCTTAAAGGAAGAAGTAATTTAATAGAGGTTGTCCAAGTTCATCACTGTCAATAAACTTTGACTTGACCTTTGCCATCTGTTTTTGATACTGTTGCTGATAGAAGCTGATAGGCAGCTGTTTACAGTTTGTGCTGTATGAATTCTGTGCTGCCAGACAATGAAAGAAATCCCTCCACTTGTGGATTTTTTGCTGTCCTTCTGAGTGTGGGTGTATTCATTGAGACTGCACATTATTTAGCAGGGGAGTGTGGGTGACATATGCATGGGTTTTGAAAAGGAAGTTTTGTTTTAATGTTGCAGATATGCAAAATCATATGTGAAATACCCTAAAAACGTCACTTTGCAACAGCATCAACTTCACTTACAGGATAGTACCTAAAAACATATACAATATTTTACACTGGAGAATTTTAAGGTATTTTAAATTGCTTATCAGTCTTTTTTATATCTATTTGAAGTGCTAATTCTTTAAGAGTAGGCTGAGGCATTGTTAAGAGTGCTTTTACGGTTGTCCAATGGGTCTCTTACTGTACCTGAGTATGATGTTCCATTTTCATGTTGTTTGTGTCCTTCTATTCACATTTGAACACCACTGCTTCCAACCAGAGAGGAACAAGACTTTTTAATGTTGTACTTTACTTGCCACCCTTCATTATTTCACATCCAGTGTTCAAGAGGGATGTTAGTATCTTTTGAGTTCTTTTACTGATAAAGATACTCTTAATCCTTACTTCATACACAGCTTTGCAATATTGGCGAATTTTTTAATCGATAGTTGTACACACTGGAACAGCTGCAGAAGAGTGCCAAGTAAACCTGGAATTCTTTCTGCTGTGATACCCTTCAAGTAACTGTCATCTGTGACAGTGAGAACTGGTGTGACCAACCCTATTCTGTAGGTGTGTCATCTTTTACCTGGTTTTGGGAAGGGAATGCACAATTTTTGAGGAAAGGGAGTGACACATCAGGTCAGACAATGGGGAAGTGGTTGATGTCTCAGGTTCTGCCCTTCAAATGGGAAAAGGACACAAAGCCAGCTGTGTCTCAGTTGTGTGCCTTGTAAGGCCTTGCAGGAGGCATTCTGCCTTTGGCCTCAGATCACGTAAACTGACCTTCAGAAGAGAGGCTGCAACACTTTAGGTGTTTGAGGCAGAACTGTAGCATTGTAAATACAGCATAAGAGTGTGATGGAGTAAGGAATGTTGGAATTAAGTGTTACTTAAAGGGTGCAGTAAAAAAGAGCACTTGCTTTTGGTCCCATTGAAACTTCGGAACATGGCTACTGCATGTGTAATTACAGAAAATATGCTTGTATTTCCTTGTACAGCGAGAAGCTTACAAACTAGACTAAAAATAAAGCAATGAACAAGCAGATTAAGAGCAATGATAAGAAACAGGAAAGGGAATACAGAAGAGTAGCAGCACTGAAAACAGTTATTTGGATTATTGAATTTTTTCAAGAGGCAGTTTGTTAAATTTGTTTTTAAATGTAGAAGTGAATGAAGTACTGCTCCTGGATGATTAATGTTTTGATAGGCACCTTAATTTGTAAAGCTGTAGCAAAAGGCACTTGTGGCACCATGTTAAAACTAATAGATGTTCCTGTGCAGGGATTTGGATAGTACATGTTGAGCGAAATGCTGAAAAGATGTAGATATTGGTCTCAGTGCATGGCTTTAAGTAGTCTTTTCCTTTAAAAAATATTATCACTTTTATCTCATTTGACTGGAAGTTGCTTGAGGGTGTTGTCATGCATTTTAACAATATCACTTCCTCATGCAAGATTTGGCAGCCTCAACTAATGGTGGAAGAATTACTGTACAGGACATGGGGCTCCTTTTCACAAGCCTGCTTTTATAAAAATAAGCTTATTTTTTCCTTTTCCCATTTTTTTCTTATATGGCCATTATGTGATAATAGCTGTTGCTATGTTTAAAAATCGATCAATGAAAATAAGAAAAAGGGAAAAAAAGTTCAAAGGTATTGGAACAAAGTGTAGTAACTCATCTATTTTCCAGGGTCTTGCTGCTATAGTCTCATAGCAGTGATTCTGGAGTTAGATGTACTGGGTCAGCTTGGGATGGACTTAATTTTTCATAGCAGCCCATATGGTTCTGTGTTTTAGATTTGTCACCAAAGCAGTGTTATTTAACACAGCAGTGTTTCAGCTATTGCTGAACAGTGCTTGCCCAGCATCAAGGCCTTCTCTGTTTTCTCTCTCTGCTGCCCCCCCAGCAAGTGGACTGTGTAGAGGGAAAGAGGTTGGGAAGGGACTCAGTCAGGACAGCTGACCGAGGAGATAATCCAGGGCACAGAGAATATGGCAATAAAACTGGAAGGAAGGGGGAGTTTTGCCAAGCAGCCATGGCTCAGAGAGTGGCTTGGCATCAATCTGCTGATGGAAGGTGGCGAATGAATGTCTTTGCATCATTTCTTCTTGAGCCTTGCATCTTTTTCTTGCTGTTGCACATCAGATTCTCTCCTTTATCCCTCAGGGAGGGGGTGTTGAGAGACTGACTTGGGTGGAGGCTTAACTTTGGCTGGGGTTACCCCACCACGGTAGGGATTTTAAATGGCATGATGTGTGTAATGGTAACAGAATATTGCATTCCATTTGAGCCTGAGGTGTACCATATCATACAAAAGAAATAAGTGAGCTCACTCGGAACAGTGACGCTGTCTTTTCTTGCACATCGAAAGAACTGGTTTGCATATGGTCAGTTTTTTGTGGTTTTAAGATAAGTTATTTGATTTCTGATCCCACGTTTTCTCATTTTATATGGCCATCTAAGATGAGTTGTGATTTAATTTCCCTTAACATCTAAAATATTCCTAAAAATATTCCAAAGGGGTTTTAATGGACTGTGTATATATTGGTGATTGGACATTACAGGGACACAATTGGTGAGGGGCACAACAGACTGTTAAAACCTTTTGAAAAGTATATGAACTCATTCTAAAATTTAGAACATAAAAATAAGAGATACTCTATTCCTGTTTTGATTTACTAAAAAGAATACTTCATGAGTAGTTGCTCACATTGTTTAGTTTAGATTTCAGCAGGCATGTTAAATCATAGCTAATTTTAGGTCCTCAGAGTCCTCTCCTCTGTAAACTGCAATTTAAAATAAGATCAGATTTGACAGGTCACGCAGAGAAGAGTCCAGCTTCAAATAACGCACTTCAGATGCACTTCAGATGTCTGTATTCAGTGTTAATGAGTTTTGAAGATCCTTCACTGTGAAGGGGCATAATGCTTCCTGTTGTGTTGTCAGTTCCTAGGCGTTTAGGATTCAAGTCCACAGCTTAAAACTCCTATGTGCAGAAGGTACGTCAGTCTAAGCGAAGCTTTGGATGCTTTGGCGTTGTTAGTTTAAGATGACTGACAGATGTGGAAATGCACTACTGGCTGCCACTTAAAAAATGAATTCAGGAGCTCAGACAGAACAATGTGGCTCTGAGTGTCTTCATCAGCCTGCTTGTTCCAGTTATCAATGTTGTCCAGTTAATGGTGGCACTTACAGCAAAGCAGGGAGCTGGAGTAAAATGAAATAATTTCTTAAGGATCTGTGTTATAGGCAGAGGGCTATAAAGCTCTTCTAAGATTCATCTGTAGGATGTTTCTTTTTTAAGTCTTATGGTAATGTGTACTGAGACCCAGCAGTAGCAAACTCTCCTTCTGCAGGGAAAGCGTCTTTGCTACTGAAGACAGTGAGGTGAATTAGTAGGGTCCTCCTCTACAGTGGACTTTGCAAGAACAGCAAAGCAAAGCTTTGAAAGTAGATCAGCTGTTGTGATAGGGGATACTGAACTCTGCTCCTGTAGCAGAAGCATGGCATCCTCAAGCTAAATAGGATAAGCCTGGGAAATTCAAATTGAAGAACTTTCCATTCTCTAATTGCATAAGGCCACTGATTTTCTTTTACATAATATGAAGGGGCTGGAGGTTTTTTTGGGTGTTTTTTTGTTGTGGGTTTTTTTTGTGGGTTTTTTTTTTTTTTTTTTTTTTTTTTTTGGCAGGGGGTATTGGTTCACAAAAGGCAGCACTGAGTATCCAATCAAAGTCGAATCACTTCTAGTGTTAGAATGGCTTCTAGGAGTGCTCTTCTGTAGCTCACAAGAAAGGCGAAAGGTTGTTTCCAAAAGCCGTTTTCTAATCAGACAAAAGTGGGAAATAGGTGTACCACATCTTCAAGTCTGAGGATGTGAAAGAGTGGGACATAGTTCACTCCAAGCAGTCTCACAAAGTCTCAGTTGAGTCTTCAGAAGCTTTTCTTGTTACCAAGTTTTCTTGGCATCTCATCTTGCAAGAAAAGATGGTGCTGTTCTCTGCAATTACCACCCACTCCCTGGAACACAAAGGTTCTTACACTTCTCTGATAGCTAAGGCTTGCCAGGGAGTTCATCCTGTTCAACTTGGATCATCAAAAACCCCATGAACAGATAGTCCTACTACTGCGAGCCCAAGTTAGCCTCAGGGAAATAAGGAGAGAAGTATTTTGTCACCCTCTAGTGTGTCTTGAGTTGCCAGGGTGCTGGCTTCTTCTGCAGGTACGGGCCTCAGTATTTGATCGTAAGAAAGAATGTATCTGTAGGGATATGGTAACCTGATATAAGATTATGCTTATTTTGAAATCGGGTGAATTTTAAGACACAGTTATGCTAAAGGCAAGGCATAAATATAAAAAAATAATTAAAGTTTGCTTTACGTTTATCAGAGTGCATACAACAAAAATGTGAGGGAAGTGCAATCTGTTTAACTCAAGAGAACATCTGAAAGGTGTTCTATTTCCCGTGCTCCTTTCTCTGTCTCAGATGTTTATGCTAACTGAAAAGGTCAGAGCCTGTCCTTGTGTGTACCCGATGTCCAAGCTGTGTTGACAGAAGAAAACTTTAGAGCAGAGAAGCACATTAGATTTCATAAACCACTCCTTGAGTTTGCTTTGTGGTATCCCACTCCTGAGGCTGTCTTCTTGTTTCATGATAAGTTCCTACTTTTGACACTTCTGTCTTTGGTCCATTAGCAGCCTCAAATTCCCTTGGGTGCTGGTGAGGATTCATCGTGTGGCCAGGTGCCAACCTCTCCTGACCAGACTGTCAATACAGTTTGTTAGTGGCTGCCTCTCTGCCTAGCCAAACCCTGGATAATTAACTCATTATGCTGATTCCTGCTGAGCTGGGTCGTTTTCTGTTTCTGTCTAGAGTCTTTTTCATTCAATTAAATCTTGTATTTCACATAAATCTATAAAACTAATTTTCAGTTTGTATAACCATATACCTGGCACTAATGTGTGCAGTTTATTGGCCTCCATATGATGTTGGCTGTAATGCTACATGTCTGCTTCACACTGATAAACATCTTGTGATGGCTGACTTGCGTTTGAAGTGTTTTAGCCAAAGAGTCACTATTAACAACAGCGTGTGAAGTAGCCCATAGAAGCCGTTTTTCATATCAGGTTATTCAAACTTAAAATCCAGTTCTGGGTCAAATTAAGAAAGAAAATCCTCAAGTGTCTGCCTTGAAGAACCTCTCTTGTTTTTTCACGCATATGCAAAAAATGCCTGCTGTGGCTCATTGCACGAGGTGCAGCTTCAGTGGTGTACCACGGAAGTACTTCTATCATTCAGTTTCGTCAAGTTTGTAATGTAATGTGATGTCTGCTTTTGCCCTTACTGATATGTAGCCTTTTATCTGAGGAAAGGAGAATCAACTTGGAGGAGTTCTCCAACTGGCAATACCTCACCACCATTGTTGTGGGAATAAGAGCAGATCATTCCAAGGAGTGTTGGTAACTGGAGATCTGTGATGAGAGGATCTTTGCGGAAACACTGCTGAACTATTTTCCCATCTTCCTCAGTGTTGCTTAACTCAAATGCTTACTCAAATGAAAATAATACCTATCTAGTGGAATCTCCTCTCACTGTACAATACATGTATTTTGAAAAATCATGAATGTGAGTAGAACTGCCGATGGAAGAAGTGGTCTGCACCACAAACAGAGATTCATCTGAGGGAAGTCTGGATGGTGACTTTTGATTCTCATGTATAACTTGACTTAAATTTAAAATCAGGATTGTGACAGCTTATATATGCCATATATCACACCTGAATTCAGACTGAGCTGCTGCCAATAGCCAAAACTGTGGTAGTTGAATGGGAATTCATTTTTCAGAGATCTATGTGAAATATTAGTTACTACTGCTCTAAATGTTGTCAGACTTATATATGAAATAACATCATTTGATAAAATGTTGTAAGCCTAAGGTGCAGTTTGAAGTCTTAACTTTTTTGAAGATTTTTTTGAAGATAAATGTTGTTCATAGTGATCTCTATTAATTCTTGTTATTTGTGACAGTAAAGCATGCTTGCATGGGGCACAAGGCTTCAGGTACTTCTGTTCTTACCCGTGTTGAAATTTGTTCTGTATTTGCTTACAGTTGGTCACAGCAGTTTTCGTCTTTTTAAATAATCTGTTTCACTTAATCATACCTCCAGATATAAAAGATTATTGTTCCTGAGACATCCTAAATGAACACTGTGCAAATGTCTATTATGTATGTGCAAAGTGTGTCAAATTCAAGGATATAATTGATATCCTTGTATGAAATGTATTAATTCTCTTATTAGGGGTCTTCTTAATTTCTATCAGAGTGGTATGGAATAGATAAGCAGAGTTTATGTAGTTTGCATTTCATGAATGAGAGATTTAACGCTGCCACCATCTGATGATAAATTTTTTTTCTCCTTAAATTTTATTCAAAATTGTTGCAAGAAAGAGACCTTGCGACTTTTGTTCGCCTTTGTCTTATTAATGGAGACTTTACATGACTAAAGATTTTTTTTCTCTCTCTCTTCCTTCTGGAGCTGGTAGTAATAAAGATGTGACTAAGTATGTATCTGCAGCTTGGTTACTTGACCTTTCTACAACCCACAGCTACCACTAATGCTGCTTTGTAATGGAGACATTATCATTTATTTGAATCTTGATTAGGAAACAATTATAAGTAGGGTTTTAGTATAGCAGAAAATTGCTGTAGCCTTTAATTCGTACTATAGATTGAGTGGATAAGCTTTCTGACTGTAATTAGAGTGAATTATGATGACTTCAGTTGGCTGACTCACCACCAGTACAGTAGGGCCTATGATTGTTTCTTCACATTTATTTTTTTAATTCACTCTTGATTTCACATTGCTGATAAATGCTGTTTTTTAACTTAGCACAAAATGGAGTTACGTTTACAGCTGAATGATACATTATTTTTTAATAAAAGACAAGCTTTATGAAATAACCAGGCACCTTAGCAACACTGTGCAGCTACTCTCTTTCTTTACAATTAGAGTGACAGAACTGCTCTTAATAAAGTTGGAGATAAGATGCTTTCATGTGTGGTTTAACAATGTAAAAAGAGAGCATTTCCTTTTTTGCATGCAATTAAATGGTAGACACAAATGGTTATTTTCAGTACTACTTAGATTTTATATATATTATGAATGTTGCATAATGTTGCTTAGGTTTCTCAAATGTATTGGTTTTTTTGCATGCTATCTCTCTTTTTTTATTTATTTCTTTGTTTGTGCGGGGGGTCTTGTGGGCTATTTTTTTCTTTTTTTTTTTGTATTTTCTACAATTTTTCTTTGAAGATACCATACATTGCTTGATTAAATGTAAGTGTAGAGGCAACTCCTTTGAGCAAGGGAACTTCTTTTTGTATACCTTGTAAAAACATACTAATCTACTTTATTTATAACGGAACTACATGTATTTAAGTTTTACATTAGGTGTCACTCAGAGCGATCATTATGGGTAAATTTTGTTTTCTTTGCTGCCCTTCCCTCCTTTGCTGTACAAGATGTTTTTTGCTTCAGGCATACGAGTATTCTGTAAGTCAAAATGTAGGCACAGAGTTAAATATAGTAAGTGGAGAGAAAAAAATGGCAAAAATAATCTACCAGATATGTTAACTTTGTATTTGTTTTGTGCTTTTTTTTCCCCCTGTCAATCTGCAGTGGATGATTCAGAAACCTTACAAAGCTGCAACTTTCTTTGGGTGCATTGGTAAAGATAAATTTGGAGAGATCTTGAAGAAGAAGGCTGAGGAAGCTCATGTGGACGCCCATTATTATGAGCAGAGTGAAGAGCCAACAGGAACCTGTGCTGCCTGCATCACTAGTGATAACAGGTCAGGGGCCTTTGATATTTTCTGAAGATACAAATGCTGTTGGTGTAGTGAGTGTAGCCTGATTTGCTTGGAGTACCCTGCCTTGAAAAATGGCGATGTTTTGTGCTAAGTGTTAGCACTGGTTTGAGACAACACAGGAGTGCCCAGGCTGTAGTTTGGGGCTGGGCAGTGCTAATACACTTTTAGAGAATAGCTGTTGTATTATGGCCAGGAAGTGTGAGATAATGATATACTACTTCTTTCTGAAATAGCTTCCACTTGCTCTGGAGAGACAAAATATGTGGGAGACAACAGCTGGTTAACAAGTATGTTTATGCAGCCTGTGTGCGAGCTGATTGATGCATAAGGCTTATACTTGCTTGGCAAGTGAGGAATATACCTCAGGTGATACTGTGTTTAGTGAGAATAGCTGTCAGCAAAAAGCCAGATTGAAAGGGTTAATTTCATTTTATACAAGAGAAAGAAAAAAGCTTTCTTTTTTTTTTTTTGCTGTTGCACTTGTGAAGTTTTTCTAGTACTTGTATGTTTTCATTTGCTACTTTTTTCTATTCATTTTTCTAGAGCCTGGCCCTTTGCTTTTTTCTTTTGCCCTCTACCCAGAATGCTTGAACTTGTGTTCTACTTCTTTGCTGATTACCTTCTGACAATTTTTTTAAAGGTTTCAAAGCCAGCCAGTCAGGTTAGCCTTAATCTTGAGACGTTACCAGCACACATCAGCCCTCCCTAATTTCTGACAGTATTTGAATTTTCTGATACTACATACTGAATCAATGAAAATGGTATCAGTTACCCTGAAGAATATTTTCTTTTGGCTCAGAATAAGATGAAAATGTCTGTCATTATCCTTTTTGGTTTCCCTCTGTGGCTTTCGATGCCATTGGTCCTGAAGACCTGCTCTTTTCCTTTCAAAGCAGTATCAGGAGTTAAAAGAATTTATTAAGGTAAGATAGCAGTCCCATAATTAAAGTCCACACCATACTTCTGGAGAAGTTGGTGTATGTTTCGGGTAGAATTAGAAAAAGTGGTAGACAGCAACATGAATTGAAATGAGAGTCAGAGGAGGAAGTGTTTTCCGTATAACATGTAGAACTCTAGAACAATTTTCATTAGAGCAGGCATCTGATCTAAACCCCTGCAGAAGGCTGGACCATCTTCAAAGTTAGATCAGGTTTTTCATGGCCGTGTCCAGCTGAGTTTTGAATATCACAAAGGGTGGAGGCTGCACAAGCTCTCTGGGCAAACTGTTCAAACATTTGATCGTTCTTCATGGGAGAAATTATTTTATGGTAGCCAGTTGCAGTATTCCTTCTTCCAGCTTTTTTCTGTTCTTTCTTGTGTTCAGGAATAGTCTGACCCCATCTTCTCTGTGAACTTCCATTAGATATTTGAAGAAAGCAGGAAGGTCTCCTTTTAGGAATCTGTTCTTGAGGTTCCCTCAAAGCCTTTCTGCATTTGTTAAGTGTTCCAGCCTCCTAGTAATCTTGATGGCCCACTGCTGGAGTCAGTGCTCTGTGTCAGTATCTTGTAATGGAAAGCTCAAAGATGGACACAGAACTCCAGATAAGGTCTGGAGACAGAGGTTTTCTTCCATTCTGGATTTAAAACTTCCTTTGTCCTCCTGGCTGCATGTTTGCTCATATACACGAGATTGGGATTAACCTTCTCTCTGTTGTGCACTGCTGACTCGTGTTACAAGCCTCATCCACCAGCATCTCCAGGTCGTTCTCTGGAAAACTCTGTGGTATCCTGTAAACATTCAGGCTATTTTGTTGTGTATAATTACATGGCTTTGCATATATCTTCAAGTTTTCTGCCAGCCCAATTCTTCACGCTGTTGAAGGACCACTGAATGACAGACAGCCCTGTCCTCCAGCTTATCAACCTGTCCCTCCCAATTTAATGTTGTACATAATGTCTTACTCTCAGGAATGAATGTACCTACTCCATGGAGGAAGGAAGTTCATTCATCTTCATCTGGAATTTTGACACTAATTATTTCTACAGACTTCTCCCTTCGTCTCCAAGATCTATATTCAGTTTTTCAAAGAGAAGAAAAGCAATAAAGATGTTTTTGCTCTGTGATTGTCTCTCTCTTCAGTCACATAGTGTCTGTGTATGCATCCTGTAGCAATCACCATTTTCTACATAACATGATGGAAAACTGAAGTCAAGAGTGTCAATAGGCGCACAGTATAAATTAAAGAAAAACATGTGCCTCTCAATGGAATTTAAAAGTTTAGGTAAATTTGTTCATAAGAATGTCTGCAAATACTTCTATGACTTAATAAGCAGTATTTTTGGTTTGCTAACAAACCACTCTTTTTTTTTAATATCAAATATTTGCTCAAGTACTAGACAGTGGCTTCATCTCAGTCGATGCTTTAGAGCGTGCTTGAGAGCGGCAGGAATTCATGCTCCTTGGGAGAAGAAAAAATAGCTGATGGTTGCTGCTAAAGGCTTTATTGTGCAATTGTCCATCCTGTGAGAGCAAGTTTATTCTCAATCTTTAATTACCCTCTGATTGTTTCTTGGCTTTTAGCATTTTCTATATTGGTAAGAATCACTTCAGCTTGGCCCCACTTGGTAACTCTATTGGTTAATCTCTTGTTCCAGCTGAGGTACATGCTAAATTCCTTCTTCAGCTCTCTTGTCTGTTTTGGAGGAGCTGGCTACTAGCACTCCTGGTTTTCCCAGGAAGTGCCTGTGTATATTTATGTTCCAGATGCCCTGATATGAATGTTTCTTGCTTCTGCTAACTCTGTCTAGCTTTTGCAGGAAAGGGTTCTGAGCTGATGCATGATTACCACCCTGAATTCTCTAGTTTAGCAATACTAATATGCTTTGTTTTCCCAGAGCTTTTCAAGAAAATCCTAACACATGATTAAACTCTAAAGTAATACCTACGCTCTGTCATAGTCTATGACTTTGATTTGTGCGTTCTGCTTAGAAATAACCACATGCACAGTGTCTCCATTAAGCTGCTTCAATTGAAGCACTCTGGCTGTCTCCAATTACTGTATTTCATTGAAAAAATATCTACCTTGTCTGTGCCCCACATGTTGAACTTAGTGCTGTCAGACTTAGAGTTTTAATTTGGAAAAGCTCAGTGCTTTGTCGTCCGTGTAGCAATCTTTTATTACCCATATGTGCAGAGCATCTCTACAGTTGGATGTAACCACACAGAGCTAGGTTTACAGCTTCAGGGGCATGTGGTAAGTGAAAGGGAATGTACAGAAAGTCTTTGCTCGGTTTTCTGGAACGTAATTGCTTTTCACTTTGTAACATACGTAGACAGACAAGATTTTTTTTTCAAACTTTGTCCTTGATGGATATTTAGGGTTTGCCAGAATTGAAAGATTTAATTTGCTTTTAAAGTTCGATTTACAGAAAATTACCACAGTTATGCACATGCCTTTCTTGGATTTACTTGGTTCTTCAGTGGATTTCTTGTCATTGAAATGATAATGCTCATGAAGAATGGAACTTGTTGCCTTGTTACTTGTAATGCTACAGCAGCTTGGTGTATGTGTTCATAAATTTTTCTCATATTTTTGGGGTTTTTTTCCCTAATTCACATTTGTTTTCATTGCCTTTAGATTTGAGAATCAAAGAGATAAGCCCCAAGTCTACTTATGGGATGAAATGACACAGAACTGTATTTTTGATATGTTCAGATTTCTTTAGTCTGACTTCATTTTCATTTTTATTTATATGATCTGTTGTACTATCAGTGATGAGTGCTTCAGGAAGTTTGTAAGAGAAGTGCTTCTCTTACAAAGACAGTTGGTTGCTCTGTTCATAAAAGTTTTCTTTTGGTCTCTTGTTTGTTTTTTATTGAGTAAAGAATGTCCCATTTACTGATCTAGCGCCTGAGCATGGTAATGAGCCTGGAGGCAGAAGCATAACTTGTGAAAGCAGATGAGCGATTTGCTCCCCCCGCTGTCTCTGCATTGTAGTAGCATTTATATGGAAGAAGGGGATGCATGCAACATCAATTGCATGCACCTTGAGAAGGCCAAAGTTTTCAATAGCCAAATGTTGTATCTGTAATTGCACATGAATTATCTGGCTAATGCACTTAAATACCACAAAACAGTGACGTGTTAATGTTAAAAGGGCTTCCATTGACTATTAAATCTTGAAAATTATATTTAAATCTCTGTATGCTAGCATGGAAGTAATCTTTTTCCCAATTCCCCTTCTCTAAATATTGTATGTTATTAAACATTCTCAGAACACAATTGCATAGAAGAATTTGGTCATGGTAGCCAGAGTGGAGAGGTAGAGCATAATTGTCTTTTCATGATCTCTTTTTAGGAGTATGTCTGTAAGTTGTGTGTGTTTTATAAAGCTCAGTCAAGTGGGTGAAGAAGGTGATTTAAAATAGAATGTATCTTGAATGTAACAGAGGCTATATGATGCCAGTATTTTTGTTCTTGGTAATGGAAGTTGTGTCCCACAGCTTGTGTTATAACTTGTTAGGAAAGAAGGAAGTACAAATGAGTTTTTGGTAGTTTTCCAGTAATCCACAGCTAAGCCAAAGTTTTTTTTAACAGTTCATCATCTAAAAGTAGGAACCTGACCCTTTTTTATTTGCTAGAGGAAAATATGAACCTAATGGGGGAAAAAATCCCGAAACAAGCCCTTTTTTAAATAATATAACTATTCATTGGAAAATTATAAAGGCAGGACTTACATATCCATCAACCTTTTGCTTCTAGCGAGGGGAAATAGTTTTCAGAAGATAAACTGGAGTAACTGCTTTTCTTTAGGTGATAGGTACTAGAGTTTTAGTGAGAATCTGCAGATGCTAAACCATATGGATGGAGTTGATCACAGAATGAAACAGAGGTTGATTCAAAGCAAACGAAGGCACCTGAGCAATATAGTAATGATTGGTTACCTCAACTGTGGAGCTGGATTTAAAATACATTACTTATTATAATATTTAAATTATATTTAATCTATTATTTAAATACATTATTTACTTTTTATGAAATGGTCAAATTAAGTGTATGTGGCTTTTGGTGCTCTTTGTCAATTGCTTTTATGTTTTTCAGGATCTTTGAGAAATTATGTTCGTTGTGAGAAATTTGCAGTAGTGTTGTTTGCAGAGGGTCTAATACTTGGTTTTTAATCACTTTCAGGTCTCTTGTGGCTAACCTCGCTGCTGCTAATTGCTATAAGAAGGAAAAGCATCTTGATTTGGAGAAGAACTGGAAGTTGGTGGAAAAGGCCAAAGTTTATTACATAGCAGTAAGTTCAGCCTCTTTCGAATTGCTAAAGTTTGTGTTACGGTATCCTGAGATTTAAGCAATGGCTGTGTCTGTTGTATGTGATTTAGAATGATTTCATAGGAAGACAGGGAGAAAAAGTGACTGCTTCAATTTCGGCGTAGTTTGATTTCTTCAAATTTAGATGTACAAATGTAGAAGTATGTTTTTAGTTGTGTGTTCCCTTAAATGGGTGGGAAAAATCATAAGAACTAAACATACTTCCAGAGCTTTTGTAGTAATGCATCAAATTTACATTTCACATTTTCTAGTAAATTGTTGTGAAGGATGCACAAATTATGTAGAAAAACACTATTAGCATAATTATTCACTGCAAACAGTTTGAGCTTATTTGTGTGAACAATCTTAATTGCTATTTATTCCATAGTAATTACTATGGCACCTTATAACTCAATATTTCAGAAACAATGATTGTGACAAATCTCTTAAATGTGGCTGGTGGGGCAAACTGATTTTAATGATGAAATCTTACTTCTGTAATAAAGGGGGGTTTGAGGACGGGACATTAGTAGATTCACAATTAGTATTCTTTTTTTACCATCCAGGATGAATCAAGCCAGATTACTGTATTTGTGTAGATTACAGTGATGAATTTGTTTTTATCTTGCTCTCGAGTTGATATGACTGATCAAAATTAACAAACATAGAACATTTATGACCGATTAAAACCTCATAACATTCATGTAGTATATGGAGTCTGTATGACAGCCCTTTCCATTCTGCTACCTGAGCTATGTGGGAACAGCTGGCAAGAAGTGTAAGAAATTGATTATCCAGGAAGAACAAGTTCATTGAAAATACAGTTATTTCTTTTAGGTAGTGTTAATGTCTCCTACAGCCTGTTAGTGTGCACTGCTGTAGGCTTTACATGGTTGTTATTGATTCTTGTGTATGGCCAAGACTGCCCCTTTATAACTGTCAAAAAATACTTATAACCTTCGCAGTGTATGAAGAAAATACATCCTGCTGTTATGACCATATGTTTGTGCTGTGGTTAAAATATACGTAGGTGTATTGTCGACTCATTTTTTATTTCTGTTTTTCCAAGTGTTCCAAACTCTTTGTTTTCCAAATGCCATGCTTGGGAATTAATGCTGTTGGCTGAAAAATTATGAAAGGCTCGGAGTATAGTTTAAATAAAGAAGAATGACAGAGATTCCCAAAAGTTTTACTGCACTAAGTTCAGAATTTTTTTTTTTTTAAATTTTCCCGTGCCTGTATTTAATTCCTAATGAAGCTTCCAATGTACAGTTTAGAAAAATTGAACTTAGTGGAGCTGCTTCAGGAAAACTGAGAAATATTACATGAGGTGCTAAACAGGTTTGTATTTTTTAAGATAAAGCTTTGTCTTATTTTAGTTCTGAAGTCACTCCTCTGTGTTCAGTCAGTTTGATCACTTAAATTTTGACTATGTGATTCGCTACACTGATTTTTGTATATATTAAAAGCTGTTTTTCTGAGATGCCAGTTCTGCATCCAAACTTTGACAAGGAGACAGAGAATTATTGTACTAAACTGAAAATAAACCCCAAGATGTGCATGTGATAATGGATAAATAAATAACATTGAAGTGCTAATAAATTGTATTAGATATTTACGATATGAAATTCAGATTAGGGAAGTATGTGATTGCAGGGGATGTGTTGAGTGAAAAACCTTGTTCACATGTATAGCAAAAGCACTCAAGGATGGGCTCAACTCTGATTTCTGGGACAGTATTATCACTTCAGATTACAGATGGCATGTGTAACTTCACTGAAGGAGAGCAGACAGTATAGAACGGTCCATGGTTCCTCGTGCTAGAGGAAAGGGCTCATGCCCTTTTCATTCATTTAGCTTCTTTACTTGTGGGTTTGTAGTGATTTAGCAGATTAAATGAAACCATGTAGTGAGCAATTACCAGTCCTGAGGTAGAGGGTAGCTCTTTGAGTCATTAATTTGTCTGCTCTTGTCTGTCTTCACTTTAGTCTTGTTACCTTCCTTGACTTTGCACTGTGCATATGTTGTTTTTCATTTCCTTCTTTCTATCCAACTGTCACCTATTTCTTGGGTTGCATTAGAGTGTATGTCAGTGACAGATATTTATTCTGGAAATCCATGTCCTGAGATTATCCAACAATCTATTTTCTTGGCAGAACAGGGCAGTTGTTGCTTTAGGACAGGTCTCTGATATCCTGTGGTCATCTGTATGTGCTTCCTAGAATAGATAATATGCTTTTCAATGCAGCATTCAGCAGAACGACCCTCACATGAAACTTAGCCCTGAAATCTAATCAATTCACAGAGGGAGGAGTAGGTACAAAGGAAAAGATAGTGAAGCCGTGACAGAACCCTTAAAGACAACTTCTGTTACCATGAATGAACACAATACATTTATTTTAGCCATCTGGTAATCAGATCCGGCAGACAAATTAGAGAAAGACTAGCAGAGAATAGGACCCAGTAAATCACAGATAAAAGCAAAATACAGAGGCTGCCCCAGCTTTCTCAAAGATGGTAAACTTTAAAGGTGTATTTTAATCCTTTAAAATTACTCTATTTTGTATCATTTAAGATAGGCTACATGTACTGTCAAAGTCTATACAATTTCTTTCCCTTCTCCAGATATAATTCCTATACTTGCAGTAATTTATACCATTGACATCGTATCTTCCAGTCTGTCATATTCATTTCACTGTGGATCAGCTAGCTGTGCTGCTGGTGTCTGATTAGAATTCACTGTGAGGGATCTTATTTGGTTCCTACTGAGGCTGGAAAATGTCTCTTCCTCAGACAGTTCCCTTATTTCAAAATAAGTTGGGAGTAATGATAGCACTAAACACTGTCATGCAGTCTCTGGAATTGTGAATGGGACACAATGTGAAAATAATCGTAAATTTGGGGGAGAAACAGACAAATTAATTTTTTTCTTAGATTTTTTTGCTCCTTGTGTGCGTCTGTGCTTGCTGTCAGGACTTGCATTTTAGAAATTGTGTCAGAGTTGCATCTTACAAACCTGGGTGATAAAACTCCATATTTGTGCACCTTGTCTTATTTTCAGAGGCATCTGAAAATGGAGTGGTGGGAGTTGCTCGTGTTCAATTTCTTTAACATTGCACACAAACATTTTGACATTATTAATGCAATTTGCAGTATATAGCTATTAATTTTCATATTGTACAACAGCCTGAAATGCAAAGATATTTTTATTGTCAATGGTTTTAGTTAAAAAAAAATCTGCTGCTAAGGGTTACTTAGCAGAAAAAAATTGATGAGAATTTTAATTGACAGCTAAACTTCTGTGTTACTGTATATAAGTAAGAAATTTTGCATTTGCTCTTTCATAATGGGAAGAAAATGGAGAAGGAGAAAATGCTTTTCTTCATTAAAAGCTGCACCTAACTTTGTGAAATCTTAACTATATCAGTTGATACGTACAGCTTGCTCATACAGACAGCTGAATTTTAACTTTCTCCCTGGCTGTGAGCATGATTGTTGCAAGTGTGGTGTTTCCCAGATAGGTGTTTTCTCTTGTTCCAGTTAGCCATCCTTATTTCTGCCACTTATTTAGTTTTACTAAGTTTGTCCTTCAGTCCAACACCTGCGTTTGTTTAATGTTTGCAGTTGGTGGATGCGGTGGATGGAACACGGGCATTTGATGCTCGTATTTTCTCAGTGCTGAAGTAATGTACTTCTTCTTGAAAGTTCCTTCTGTGCTTCAGTTGGGTTTTTTTGTCTGTTTGTTTTTTTCCCCAAGCGCTTTCCTTTACTAAGCCTATGAAATGGCAGTATTGACTGCAGTCGTGTTCCCAGTCTGTTGTGACTTGAATCTTAGCTTAGAATGGCTCAGTTAACTTTGGGAGTTAAGTAGCTTCCAAAACCCAAACAGATCTTCTTTGTTATTTGGCTGTTGTTATTTCATAACCTCTAAAAGCCTAAATTATTTTCTTCTCCTACTTCTGCATAGCAAATACTTGAAGTTTCTCAGTGATGATGATGCCCTTCAGTTGTACCACATTGAGTAGAAAATTTTCTAATGTTGCTTAGATGTTAGCTCACAGTTGAATTATATTCACCACCTTCATCATCTTTTGTGCTTTCAAAGTTAATGTCAAGTGTAGTTTATTTTGATGATAATGACAGTTTTGATCAAGACCAGGAATTCTGGGCTTAGGCTGAGTTTCCAGGAGGAAATGTCATTTATTGCAGCAAGTCATAACGAGCCCAATGCAACACATCTATCTGCTGGAGCAATTTTTAAAACTTCACCTACCTTGGTCTGTTTCAACAAACACTGTGGTATTTTTATATTTATTTTCTTCTAATGCCTAAGTGCTTGTCTAAGCAGAGAGATACTGTGGTAGTGTAGTGGGCTTGATGGAGGAATTACCTGGTTTCAACATGAGTCTGTCAAAACATAAGCTTGATGTCAGCAATGTGTAGCAAAGCTTAAATAACATTCTACAGTATTTTACATGTGGTTTGGCTATTCTACTTGAGAAAAAATGCTGATTATTCTAACAATGTGTGTATAAATGAAATTTCTTTTGTGCTGTCTCTTCCTTTCAGAGGCGTGTTCAGTGAATGCATTTTTATTGTAATTTACTGCTATGATAAGCATGATAACTTACAATGGGTTGTCATAGGTTTTTTACTTTGAGATGCACTAGGTCTGTGTGTGCATCACAGGAAACAAGATACTGGCAGGAAGCAAAATATCCCCTAGAAAGGACATTTGTTTGAATAACTTCACAATAGTTTTTTTTCCCATTGATAACTTTTGCTGTATTGCTCTGGCACCAGTTATGCCATTTGACATGCAAAACTATTTCTCACAATGATGGATAGGTTTTATGGCCAGGAAAACACCATACTGAATATCTTAGCTATATGGAAGAAGGTGCAGCTAGCAACAGTTAATTGTGGCCTTTTTTGATGGCCTGGGATAACATCTCCTTCCTGAAACCCACCATCTTGAGCCATTGTGTTTCTGGAAGTTATAGCTGAAGTGGGATATATTTGTTGTGGAGAGGTGATGATAGACTCTGTATCTAACCAGGAAGCAAATCTGACATTTACTGGCTTCCAAAACAAGTACAGGGAAAAAACCTTTCTCTCTCATAAATACAGAAACCCACAGCTTTATTTCTTTGATTAAAATGCAAAAAAGTCTTTGTCTAAACTAGCACCAGCCACATGTTATGTCATCCTGTGATATATTTAGGAAATGGAGTGCATTCTGCCACCATTTCAGGTATAATTTCTCATGCATAAACTATTTTGCTAGTGTTTTCTCAAGTAACTTACGTGGAAAAGTGAATTAGAAACTTTTTTCTTATTTTTTGGTTGTGAAGTTTGGTCTTCAAGATGCCATTCCTCGAAGACGAATGCTTTGTACTTTATGCAGAAAAATACATCATCAGCTTTGAACAAAGGTTGTACCTCCTGTTTCTGTAGAATAAAGTTAACGAGAATCTGTCTAATATTGTGAAAATATTTTGTTCTAAATGTTAACATCTGTGTTACTAATTGTATTTTTAATATGAAGAACATACATACTTCCTTTTCAGTCCTTCTCCTCCTACCCCAGTAGCCTTTAAATTGCAGATATGTTTCTTCAGCACAGTAATTAGCGAAGTTCAGTCATCGCTCCTTTTATCATGTGATTTTTGTGTGGTTTTTTTAGAAGAAGGCATTATTAGAACACTTACACAGGCAGTCTAGCTGCAGCAGCCAGGCGGCAATAGCAGTGCCATTTTTCACAAAGAAAATGTTGAAAAGGAGCCAAATGTTTGGTGGCAGAGTCTGTTGCTAGGAAATCAAGTTCCTGAGGCGATTAATGACAAAGCAAGCAATAACAAGAAGGCAGAATTACAGATTTAAAAGAGAGGGAGAAAAAAAAGTGGTTGGTGTTATAATTACCCAAAGAAATCCGTACTCATTAAATTGGCTGTTTTTATGATTGACTTTAATTGGAGGTTAGCTCAGATATTTAGCTCCTTTCCCACCCCTTTAAACACACACATGCACATAATCTGTAGAACTGCAGACTTGTTTTTCTAAGCATTGAGAGGAGCTTGCCCTGTAATTTGATCCCCACTGACAGATGCATTTTCTATGCTGCCATTTTGAATTAACCTATTGTGCAACAATTTTCCTCAGCTCTGTTGAATAAAACATCAAGTCTTATTACCTCAGATGGATTTGATAGAGTAAAAGAATGTACTTCTAGCTGAAGTAGACTATTTGCAATGAGTTCAGTGATTTGAACTCTGCCAACAAGCCCCAATAATTTGTGATGTATACTTAAAGAATGAAAGAGAGAGGAGCCACGTGGGGGGTCTTTTTGGTTGTATGGAGTTCAAACACAAACCTCGAAGTAATATTGTTGTATGTGCGAAGGTTATGTCCTGAGATCAAACCTTTTTAGATAAAGCATGTTAACTGAGATTTTTTACTATTAAGCAGATTAGGTTTGAACTGGAGATTCTCTTACCCCGGTGGTTATCCAAACTGTCAGGCTACTGTGGGATTAGAAAAATAAAAATCAATCCCCCTCTCCTAGAAGCCCCAATAGTTGGATTTTACCTCTGAGACTTCTTTTGTGAAGAGAAATTTTCCCTTATAAACTGGAATAAATGATGTTTTACAATTATATTAAATTCCAAATAATTCTATGATAAGGGGAGAACAGGCTTTCACCTTATTCGCTTTTCTGCCCAATTAGGAAAACTTATGCAGTTGGTTCAACAAAATTTTGGCACAGAAATGGGAAGGCAACTGACCCTGACATTTAAATCCTGTCATGTTTCATTGCTCGTTTCAAGACAATATTTCCTGCTTGGAGCAAGTGATAAGTGAGAAAATAACCTTTTATGATACCTGTAAGTGAATACACAGAAGCTAACTGTAAAAGCTAAATGATGCCGTAGCTCTCCAAATTCCGAACCAAGCAGTGAAACAATAGAACCGCGTGTATTCTGTCCAACAAAACCCACATTACTTATCAGATGCCAATGCCAAGCTGTCTGCTTTGTTAAATACCCAGGTTCCCTGAGGCAAGAAGACAGCTGCTATAACTACTATGAAATTTGGTAGCTCAATCTATTTTTGCTACCCTTGGGCTATCAAGCTACTGTTAATTCAGACCACCCCAATTGGTACACTTTAGGGATTTTTTTCGAAGTGTTTGTAATTAAAATGATAAAACATCATTATTACTCCAAAGATGTTGTGCACGCTTTGTATTTGACAGATACCTACGGAGATAAACCCAGCATGTAATTTTCATTGACATAATGGTTGTGATTGCATTACCCTTTTAAAAGTATATTGCTTTTTAAAGGGGGGAGGGGAGAAGAAGGGAAAGGGCATGCTTTTATTTTCTTAATAGAATATGTAAATCTGTTGAAATACTAAATCAGTCTCTTGGTTGCAAGCTACTTGTCTGCAAAGACTGAATTGGGCTTTGTAGCAGGCTGGGGAGTGCTGAGAATTGGTGTTCACCAGGGACAGGGACCTGCTGTGCCACCCACAGCTCACTGCAGAGACCTCTGCTCCCAGGTGCCTCTGCCTTTAGGGACACTGAGTCTCAAATCATATGTAAAGTCTGGGTAGACTTAACACACTTATTTAAATGTAAATTAAAAAGGGAAGCCTTCATGCTCTAAGTGGTGAGGTGAGTCAATTGGAAGGGAAATTTTTACTGTAGCTTCTCTTGCATGTCAGGCTTTATTCGATGCTCTCCTTATGAGAGCATAAGAATTCTGTCTGTTACCGTGTCAACTTTCTTATAGCAATTTCTCAAAACTAAAGCACCATCAAATCAAGGCATTAGAACTTCTGAAACAATATTGGTTCTATCTTGTATTAATTTTTTGTTTCAGTACTTCTCTGATAACATTTTAAAAGAATCATTAATTTGAGACTGTTCTAGAGACCAAAACTTGAAATTTGTGTATTTTTCTAGTTTGAGTTAAACTTGTTTGTTTTGGTTCCTGCCTACCAAAATTTATCGTAAATTCATAGTCACCACTCTGTGTACAGTTGCTTGAAGTGTGAGGTTCCTTCCTTCTTCTAAAGGACTTGATCTCATTAACATGAGGAAATATCGTAGTCTGCATTACCCTGAAACATGTATTCTTTGTGTCTATCTCATCAACCTTTGCATTAAAAAAAATACAAATTCTGCAGCAATTGTGCTCTGTTTTACATGAAGGTTTCTTTTTTAACAGCAAAAACTGTACATTTGCATAACTTTAGAGCTAAGCTATTTGTGATAGCCCAGTACTTGCTCTGAAGTGAAAATTACATTTTCATTCATCGTTTACTTGTTTAATAAGGACAATGCAATCATTTAAATACAAAACTTCTTTTTCTTTTTTTTTTGCAAAAGGTTATGATGAATGATTTGCTTTGAAATGAGCATTGAAATTATAACATTTGGGCAAGATATTTCAAAGCCAGTAACTTGCAGTAAAATTATAGAATGTTAAAATACACAAGCATATAATGCAAGGGGATTCATATATGCTGCTTCTTATCCTAAAACTTAAACTGCACTGAGGGGCATTGATCTTCACTGTAGACTACAGATGCTCTGAAATAACAGGGCTTGCAAGGATAGGAACCTGCAAGCTACTTTTTGATTCTGCAAGAAACTATTACCATTTTAGAAAGTAAAAATGTTTTTATAGCATAGCTAATCAATATCCCAAAAGTCTGTGTCAAGAAATTTTTTGTGCTACATTGTGCTTAGTAATTGTGTACCAGGAGTAGAAAAACTATTTTGTAAAAATGCTTCTGCACAGATTTTCAGTGATAACATATTAAACACATAAAAAGTATGCCTTGCAGATTGGGCTTTTTACAACTTTGTGATAAATTCTTTAGCCCCTTAGGAGGTAGAAGGGCTGAGTGCTGCCAGCTTTGTTTGTTATCAGGTTTATTTGAAACAGGAGTTGACTGATTCCAAAAGCAGACTCTGGAAGTTCATTTGAAAGAAGCTGCTGAGAAGTTTTTGTGGTGTGGCTTTAATCCTTCTGGTCATCAGGCTACTGTTCAATCAGCAGTGCTCTGGGTCACCTTGGTAAATGTGCTTCAGACTGCCTGGTTTCGTCAAAAGAAAGAAGATCCTCCTTTTTTCTTTTCTTTTTCCCTTAATTAAGGGTAGAATGCTCAAGGAAATACTACATTCTCTGAATAAGTAATAAGTGCTGGTTTTGAAGAATTTTTTTAATTTGCAGAAGTGGATGTAAGACAGTGTTTCTTTCTAAGGAATATACGGACCATCAGGGTAGCAGGTAGTACTTGACTGATAAAACATCATTTTAGCAATATGAACAAGATAAAAACACCAGTACTAATCCTTGCAAAGATTTGACTTAAACAAAAGATAAGGGCCCTTAGATTTTCTCCATAATAGAAGGATTTTGCTGATGCAGCTGCTGTGGAAAACCATCCTGGGGATTTACACTTCTTTCTGGCATAAGCACCCTAATATGGAGGCACTTTATAACAGCTGCTGCACCAGCAGAAGTGCTCTCACCTTCCCAGTCATACTTGCACCAGTGTTTCTATTGGCAGGACGGTGTTGGTTAAGAATAATATGTTTTTTCATGTTTCTAAGTAACGTAGCTGCTTGAACAAAATAATTTAATAAACACCTGGCCGTAGTATTCACCTTAAATACTCAGACCTCATGGTCCATAAACATTGCAAAGCTCTTCCAGAGTCACAAGATTTCCCATGGGTAGTGCATGGCTAATGATTCTTGCCCTTGAAAATGTGTAGATGAGAAGATCTGTCTTGTTACCACTTTTTATGCTAAAGTTACTGAAGTTGTTTTGCAGAATGCCGCTGCTCCTAATAGTTTTTGCCAACTATGCTATTGCCAGATGCAATATAACAATACTTCCCTGCAAATTTGAAAATGGTGGGAAACAGCAGATAACAGTATTTATCATGAAATATGCCTCAGCATATGCCTCTGAACATGTCTTTTTAAGACCATATGGAGTATAATTGGTGCTGAACAACATTGAGGTGTTTTGTGAAAAGTAAAGGCTAAGCATTATAAAGAGCCATAAAATCTGAAAGAATGAGGCAAATGTAAGAAATGGGAGAAAGAGGGCGGTAGTGAATACTCTGTCTTGCTCTCTGCATAACCTGAAGTGAGAGACCCCAGTATTTTTCATAGATTTCTCATCACAGTACGGTTAAAATAAAGAAATTCAGCAGAACAGTGGCAGGTAGTGGATATGGAAGATGGCGTGAGTAATTGGAATGAAGCAGAGACAACCTTGTCATCCACTGTGGGCACCCAGGAAAATATTGGCATTTATAGCTATGCATGCTGTCATTGATCACAGCAAAGTAAGGTAAGAATGAATTTCTTCCTTAAATATGAATTTCCCCTGTCCTTTGAGGACTGTAGTCAAAACTAAATACTTGTTATTTGTCTAGTTATTAGGATAGCTTGTTTCCAAAAGGAAAAATTCCAATTTAAATTAATAGAGCAATATGCTAAAATTTAAATTCCTTATGATTTTATTGATTTCAATCGTGAACTGCGACTGGATGTAGAAAAAAGTTAAAAACTGTAAGTGATTGAAAATTTTCAATGATATGAGTGATCCAATTTTCTCTGAAGAAAGAGAGAAATTTTCACTGAGCGTGTATATAAAGGATAACAAGTATTCATTCCCCAGAACCAATGCTGTCCCTAAGTGCTTCTTTATACTGCTGAGAATGGGCTGAAGAGAGTTTCTGCTGAGGACTGTAGATTCTTATCTGCCTAATTGAGCCATCATTTGTTGACATGAGGGGAATCATGTGACCTGCCTTTAATGCATTTCACTGTAACAGAAGCAGAAATGTAGTTGATGGAAGAGGAGCAGAAAATGTTAAAATTTTTTAGACTACTGAATACTGTGAAATTTGTATTGCAGCGGAGTCAAATGTTTGAACATTAAAATGGTAAATACATTAAATAAAATCATCATATTCTAATTATCTTGAAAACATTGAATTTCTTTCTATTACAAAGTCCACAGACCTTCAAAATACAAATTTAATAAGTTCTTAGTTTTTTCAGTATGATGATAAACTTATGTCAGTAAAATTGAAAGTTTACATCATCTTTCTTTTCTTTTGAGCAAAAATATCATTATAGTAATCTGACCAATTGCAGAGTTGGTACCAAATGATGTACAGTGGTAAAAGTAACAACAGAAAACATCCAATATTATGATTTAGTAGATAGGTATCAGAAAAGGGTATTAAAAACCCCTGTAATTGGAGACACATTCTCTGCTTTATTCAGTCACTCTACTGTATCAATTTTATATTAAACTTCAGTCATGCTCCCCAACCAAATATCCTATTTTATAGAATGTAGAATTACAGGCTTAACAGTTGTTTTGTTGGGTTTTTTTACGGCACTGGGTTGAATTGATCTCATCTGTAAGAAAAGTTAATTTCAATTTTGTTTTGAAAATACAGGATTACTGGCTGCTCTGTTGATAAAGTGACAGCATAGATTGGAGGAGAGGGGTACAGCAGCAAAACCACTTCAGAATTATATCTAGAAATTAACTGAGGAACCTGCAATTGATAGGACTGTGAAGACTTTTTTGCTAAGGAATACATAATCTGATTGTGTCTGCTAACTTTCATATCACTAGCAGTCATGTCACCACTGACCTGACAGGAAAGGATATCAGAAGAGTACTCCAGTCCTTCTGCAACTGCAGATCTGTGTAGGAAGTCCTCTATGCCAAAAATAGAGCAAAAATAGAAGAGTATTGTATGAGCTTCTCTTGGTTTAGTCTTGTCTAGACATCCACGTGTGGCTGCTGTTGGGATGCGATACTGGGCTAGGAAGGACTTTGAACTCATAATTTATTATTGCAGCTTTTAGGTTCAAAAGATTCATGGCTTGCTCCTCTCATTCTTGATTTTTGACCTAGCACGAGAGCTGGAATGGAAACAATAATGAAAAGTAAGACAAAAGCGTTAGAGGTTAAAAAGAAAAGTATAAATCTTTAGATGTTGGGAAAAAATTCTCCTGGGCATGTTATAATGCAGTGTCTTTCTCTTTTGCATAAAAAGAATATATGTGCTTTCATGTTTTATTTTCAGAAATACTGTGATAATGTTAACATAGTAGAATACAGTTTACACATTGGTGAACCATGGCAGAGCATTTACTATGTTTTCCACACTGTTGGGGCTATTGGTTTTAGATTTGAAGATAGATTTTGTTAAGCTGTAATTGTTTTAAACTTGTGTTACCAATTAGAAAGCGACTCAACAATTAACATCTGCCCTGAAGGCAAATGTTTTAATTCTAGTGGTACAATGTAATAATATCTAAGTAATTAGAAAATTCCAGGATGAATTTAGGCTTTTACATGTAGAAGACAACACCCAGCATGTTACCCAGGACGTGAATTCCATTTTCATAGCTGTAGGCTGTAAATGGCCATAATACCTAAAAAGCTGTAATTGAGTCACAGTCAATATATATTTGAGCTGCAGCAGAGTCATCCTTGCCTCCTTGTTTACTCATACAGAGAAATAGTTCAGACCTTTGGACAGAATCCATGATATTTTGGTGCTGAGTGACATTTGCCAGGAAGGAAGAGTATTTCCACATTTCTTCCCATTCTCCTCACTTGATCCCAATTATATTAGAATGGAGCAAACCTTAGACTTTGCTCTTGCTTGCTCTCTTTTACTCATAATATAAATATATATGTGCATATGCAACTGATGCATCAGTTGGAATTTGGAAAGTAATTTTCTCCTCCTCCTAACTATAATTAGGCAGTATTGTTAAAGTAAGAGGGTTTTTTTCCAGAAATCTAAGCTCAGTCATCATCTTGTCTTTTCAGTCTTATTAGTACCGTATATATTGTAATGCTAAAAGTAGTCACCAACATTTTATTGTGAATACACACTACTTAATCAGCTTTACAACACTGTCTTGTCCTCTTGTTACAATTCAGATTTGTTTTCAATTTAACAATAGCTAGGTTTAAAATTAATAGAAAATATGTAGCTTTACATGGAATTCCTGGAAGCTGCTTCCACTGGTAGCTGGTAGACTCTTAAAACAAGAAAAACAAAATCAAAAAATTTAATATTGTTGTATGGTTTTGGTTTTGCCAGTTCAAAATGTCTAGTGGAAATCAATTTCTGGTTTTAGTACAGAAAGAAAAGGGGGATGAAGATAATAAGAACATTGGTTTGTTGATATGGCCGCTGGCAAAAAATTAGTGTTGCAGAGTGACTCATCTGTACCAGAAGGGCAGCAGTAGCCCACAGCTAAATTAAGAGAAATATCAGTTACTTTGTGTGTACTCTTATGTTTTGCTTATGTGCATTAATTATTTTAGTTTAAATAAGATTAAATACTTACTATGACCTCAATAAACTAAGAAACTACATGATGAATTAGGCAACATCTTAAACAACAATCCTGTACAGATTATGGACCAAATCTAGAATGTGTTTATAGTCCTTTCAAGTTGAAAATCTGTAGCTAAATATGGAATTTTGATGAAATGCACAAAGTATGTTAGCTGTAAATTCTACATGAGTAATATTTGCTTGGAGTTCTGTTTGCCTTCGCTGATAAGTTTGCCTAGCAATACTCAGAAATGATTACTGCCCTGGAATGGATGATGGTTCAAAAATAAGCCTTGTGCAGATTAGGGGGAGTTAATATTTGCCTGATACGACAAATGGATAAGAAGTTTTAGAGCAGGCGTAAAAGTGGCTCCCAAATTAAAATCTCTTGTTTAAAAACAATGAAAAGCTTTTAGAAACCCTGTGAAACATTCTGAGTTCATCTTCCGTATAACGTTTATTGCCACAAATGTTCGGGAATATATTATAATAAACTATCCAGCTCTTCCCAGATGTTAAGGATTATTATTAATGACTCATTTGGCTTTGTAATTGCCATAAAATTTTTTCGTTACCAAAACCTCTGATGAGAAGACAGCTTTCCCAAAATTTCTCAGTACACTGGTTTTTATATTGAACTTTATAGTTTGTTTGTTTTTCAAAAGCTCTTAGCTTGTAATGTTTCAAATAATGGAATACCACAGATTCCTCAACCCCCAAATACTCTCTGCTGTTTTGGTAATAATGGGCCAGAAAAATTGGATTTCATTCTTTTGTCATCTTTACTCCCTCTAACTTGCCACATTAAAAAGATTGCTGCTGTTTTGCAACAAAATCCTGGATTTTAAGTATATGGAAGCAGAGGACTTATACTGCAAGGATGGTTGGTTTAGTCTCCAGAGATTCTTTTTTTAAATCTCCTTCAAGATAATGTTCTCTATGCTTTGTCATTTTTTTCGTAGTTTAATTTGCTTGTGTCACATGGAAGATTTCTGTTGCTTGCTGTAATTTGATGTAAAATATAAAAATTCATCTTGTCATTCTTTGAATCCCTGCTGCTGATGAGCTGCAGGATTCGGTAGCCCACAGTCACATGGACCTTTAAAACTGAGTCATGGACCTCGTAAATCATCTAAAGAGCTGTAATGGTACAATCTGCAGCAGTTGTCAGACATCGGAGGTGTGACTTTTTTTCACAGTGTGGAAGGAGATTAAATGAGAGGGGGCAAAGAGCATGTTATAAGGGAGTTTAGAGTACCATAGGTAATGCTACTCATGTTTTTATTCAACATATTGAAGATACTTTGTTAGGATGTGGGATACCTCATTTGGTTTACGGTGTGGTTTTCCTGAGAGGGTAACATTGGTTGAGCACAATAAAGCAAACAAATCATTTTCTCCAGACATATGTGGTTAAAGTTCAGTGATTGTTGGCATTAGGAGCCCCAGACCAGCGTGGTTGATGTGCCTTGTGCTAATGTGAGTGCCTGTGGTTGGTGGTTTGAATGCAGCAGTAAATCTTAAGTGTAATTTTTCTTCAGTTTTGCACATACTTTTGTTATATACATCGCATATCTCTTTCATAAGATACTATGTGCTAGTAAGATCGCCCAAATATTTGATGCATTATGTTGACTATACTGCATAATTGCTAATTAAAATTTTATTAAAATTTTATCCAACAGTCAAATGTTCATTATGGATATTTGAATTTTTAATATAAATGTTAGTGAGTTTAATAAAAATACAACTTGTCATCTGACTCTAGCAGGCAAATCCTAAAAAGGAAAGAAGAAATAATTTCATTTCGGAAAGCAAATTTTCAGATACTAACAAGTCACATGCAAAATTAAGCACACTTTCAAGTTGCTGCTTTGTCAAAATGGATTTCGTTAGGGAAATTCCTGTGGATTTAAGTGAATTCTCCCAAGAAGTGATGTACGTGACAGAAATAAAGAAGACTGCTTAACTTGCTATGAAATGCACAACATTTATTATCACTTTCAAAGCTGATATTTCGTGCAGTTGTAGCTGTCTATGACTGACTTGAAAGCAGTTGGATAAGGCTGCTTTCAGAGGTGGCCATGCAGCTCCAGCTGGGATGTAGCAGGAGTATTGACAGTTGGATTTGGCGGAATGGGAGTTGTGTTACTTTGAGCAATGCTTTGTTCTGGAGTACTTTGTGCTCTGATTGATCTTGGTAGTTTAAGGTGCTCTCCAAACTTACAGGGACTTAGTTTAATACAAATGTTCAGGCATGGGTTGGACAAAGTTACTGTCATTGGTTTTCCTTTTAAGTACAAAAATAAGAATTAACCTCATCCCCTCTAGTTGCTTTAAATCAATGCTGTTCATTACATAAACTCTTTCCCTTCCTTTTATGTCACTCTCATTACATAATCAAACATATGTAAAATTGGGGTTTAGTTACTGTTTATTTCTTTAAAATATTCTCTTCAACAGAATAAAATAGAAATATAAATGAGAAATAAAACTGTGGAACAAAGTAAGAGCAACATTTGCAACTCTTGAGTGAGCTGATAGAGTACAGGAGGTGCTAAGGGAAGAGTAGGAGATTATAGCCATGCTGTAGGGAAATATGCACAAAATACCCTCTCAGCTTTTGGTAATCTGCAGCTCACAGTCTTCCTCAGCTAAAGGCTGTGGCACGTTGCTCAAGAGTTCTGGAGGTTTATCAGTTTTTTACAAGAGAATGTAAATAATAGGTTTTTTTATCTTCTGCCTTTGTGGCCTCCTCAAGTAACAAATCGTACACTTGTGTCATTATATGGATGAAGTATAATTTTTAAATTTTGAACTTGCCACATGGTAGTTTTATTGGATGTCCTTTAGTCCCCACAGTATCAGAGACACTAAGCAATTGTTCTCTGTGTCCTCCCTGAAGCTTGAAGCTGGCTGTGGCTTCTAGAAAGGGTGATTTTGTATGAGGTGGTTGACATGGAGTAAGCAGTTACGTGAAAGAAGAGTGACCCCATATGGATCTCGTTAGTGTGGGTAGGTTGTGAGGAAACACTTCTAACTTCTGAAGTGGAATAGGCTGATGTGTGCAAAGGCTGTAAAGTCCTAAGGCTTGCCTGCAGAAACCAGGAAATAGCAGCATGGTAGTTACTCTACTGTTACATGAGTAGTGTTGCATGTACACCACATTGAGGGAGCTGCAAGATGGACTTTCATTCTAAAAATATGGATAAGCTCCAAGTATAGCCTTTCTCTGAGTTACCACAGAGTACAAACTGTTTTGAGGATTAAACTTGATGATCTTGGAGGTATTTTTCAACCTTAATGACTATGATTCTTTTACAGTCTAGTTTACTGTATACAGATTTTCCAATGTGGACCAGCCCTAATACAGCAAGTATCCGTAGGTTTGTATTTCTGTTACTAACTTTATCCTTCCATTTTTTCAATCTCATATAAAACATGCTATCTATTATATGATGCCACAGGATTGTGACATCCTGGCTCTAAATTTCTTAGTTTTGGTTATCTTACTCTGTTTTCATACACCAGGTCCAGCTGCAATCACAGAGTCCTGCTTCTGGCTCCCAAGAGCTGAACACAATTTCAGATGAGGATGTATGGCTGTAGTTTATTTAGAATTATTTCCTGAATCTTTCTCTTTTTGCAGTTGCTGAGCAATGAGTTTTTCTCAAGGGAAATTTTAAGGGTGTATCTCATTAGTTTTTTTCCTTTCCTAAATACTGTAGTGATGGAGAACTGGAGATCAAAAGATACAAGAAAAAAAATCATTAATCTAGCTTTTGGGAGGGTAAAGACAAAAGGAATGAATCAATTCACAGCATGTGAGAATAGTCCCTGTCTTGAGGCCTGAGTCAGTATGTCTGCTTTGGTGCTGCTGGTGAAGAAGAGGGCAAACAGAGATTCTCTGATCAGATATCACTTTGCTGGTTTTGAAGTGGTTTCTGGTAGTTAAGGTTTTATGAAGTTGAAAATCCCATATGTGGAAAAGGAATATCAGTCTTGCTCGTATTGTTCTGGATTGGTATGCAAAGGTTTTTTTCAAAGTTGTTTTGTGGTTTTGTTTTACATTGTTTAGACAACTCACAAAATGTTGCATATGTGTGTATCTCCCAAGAACGGAGGCTTCTACTGCTTTAGAGTTCTAAGACTGTTGTCTATCCAGTAGCAGTAAGGTAAAACAAACAAACAGCAACAACAAAGAAAACACCAAACAGTTGCCCCAAAACAACGAAACAGAACTTAGTAATTATAAAATGTGGGCTGCTACACGTGGCTTAATGCCAGAACAGTCAGTCATTTGCAAAGAATCAGTTGCAGCCTGAAAAGAATTTTATCACAGTGCCACCCTCCTACACCTAACCCTGGCAATTGCCTGTAGCTTTTTTCAAAATGAGGCTGAAAAATCATTTCATGTTTTCATAGCACCAAAACGTCTTACTCATACAGGCTGCTTGTGCAGACTACTTATGATTTGTAAGGTTAGATTTATAGATAAACATAACAAAGTAATCAACAAATACTTTCAAAAGAAAATAGTGGGAAGCCGAGGAGGATGTGGTAGCCATGCAGTGATGCTTTGTGGCATGCTTTTTTTGCAGTGTTGCTCGTTTCTTAAATAGTCTGAGCGTGACTCCTGTGAAGTGTAAATGGGCTGTATTTCTGCTCATTTAATTTAATTTCTTTTTCTTTGTATATGGTCTTAGTGGGACCTCGGTAAGACCATGCCAGTGTTTTGCCCTGTCTGCCGTGAGAGCCTGTTCTAAAATTTTTTTCTGGATGGATCTGCTAATCTATTTTGCCCTCAAAAACTCTTTCACGCCTTTTTTATGTCTCTTCTTGAATTACAAATATGCTTTTGTCAGTGTAACCTGGTAGTGACGTTACACGCACAGCCTGGTGTGAAATAAATTTTAATGTCCAGTGTTTGCACTCAGATTGAGTGCTCCCTAGAAGGGCCCTGTGTTACTGTGCAAGGACATCCTGTACATTTACACTGCCAGGTCAGGTTTTCTCAGCTCAGGTTGGCACTGTAGGTTACCTGTCTTGAGTGAGGGTGGACACACAGCGTGCAAAATAGCACTTGAGCTGCTGTGCCCTGGCGTTTCTGCATCTGGTGTGGGACAGAGGTTCCTGGAGCTCATCCCAGGGTTAGCTAAACACTGTCCCATATGTCTCCTAAGCAACTCAGTCCTTTTGGGGCACCTAATTATATGTGGCAAAGGATTAGAAGTCTTGTCATGGAGCTTGTCAGCATCCACGTTGAGAGTAGTTGCATTAGCAGGAACTGAGTTGTTCTAGGTTGAATACTATTGTATATTGTATTACAAACATTTCTGCTGCAGCAAAGTGCATCCAGCTGACAGACTTCTACCCTTACCGCCCGCAGCACAACACTCCGAATGATAATGTTCACACTTAGAATTGAGCTCTGAAATGTAAAAAAAAAAAAAAAAATCCATCCATAAAAAGGGCTAGTGGTTAGCAGTAACATTGTTGCCACCTCAAGAATTGTTTTTTTCCTGTAAATCACTGTTTGTGGTACAAGCCTGCTCATAAAGTTCTCAGGGGAAAATCTGGAGAGTGTTTTCTTAAATATACCAAACAAATTGAGTATTCCAGTTCTTTTCTTTTAAAACAAATATTTTCTGGAAGACTAGTCTCTCACAAAAGTGGATATTGATGTGGTATCCATGTGGGACAGAAAAGGATTGTTTGGGCTCACTCAAGTGAAGTCTTCCACCCCTTTTGTAACAAATACAGACACCAGTAGATGAATGAGTGTTACAGCTGGTGCCTGTCGTGATCACATGTTCTGCTTATGGATCTTGTCTTACTCTAGACTTGATGTATTACAATAATTGAAGTAATCAACTTCATAGTGAAAGATTCAAGGAGTAAAAGATACAGCTTCTACTCAGGCTTGAAAAGCCTCCCTTTTATTAAATTGAGAGTTTGAGGTTTAGGACAGCAGTGTTTCTGTGGCTTTTTTTAATGAAAAGACTGAAATGTTTGCTCTATTTCTAGTGAGTGTAGGTGTAAGAAGGCAGCATTTTGTTAAACACATGCAAATATAACAACATTCTGACAGGAGTAATGTTAATTTATAAAAATTTCCGTCACATGTGAATAATACATTAGGCTAAAGTCTCTCATTGAAGTTTCTACATGACATATCCATTTCACAAAGGAACTTAAATCTTTCATAATGGTGCTTTAAACTCTGGAAAAACAAATGAATAGGTTACTGAAATTGATGTCCTTCATTCATATTTTTCCATATAGTAGATCCAAATGGTTCTTCTTTCAAGTGACCTATGCCCTGTACAGCCTCAGTATTTTCACGTGTGGTCTGCAGGCCATAACAGTAAGAGGAATGTCAGTGCTGTGCAAAGAAAGAGAAAAGTAGCAGATGTCTGTGAATGCAAGGAAGTGTTGCGGGAGTAGAGATGGGGTGCAGTGCAATCTATAGCTTTGTAGAGATTTCTATGGAAACTTGACACTTCTGGAGTGCTGGTGTCCCATGCCAATGGCTCAGAGCACAATACCTGCCTATTGTAGGAACCCTGCTTATCAGCAATCCTGGCATCAGACAACATACTTATTTGTAGAAAAGGCATGGTCTCAGATTCAGCAAGTCTTCCATAAAACAAAACAAATCCATCCCTAAAAGAAAGCCAAACCCAAAGCCCGTGGGAAAAAAAAAACCTGAAGAAAATTAGTTTACTAATTAGTTTGTATTCCTTATTGTTGCTTTCCTTTTTTGTGTGTTTTAGTTGTCAGTATAATATTCTACCTTTTCTTTTAATAGTGACTTTTTCATACATTTGCCACTTCATAGATGGAAGCACTGTTAATTTGTCTAAATTTAACTTTCTTGTGAAGTCAGTGCTCTTATTATTCTTTAATAATGCATCAGCATAAAATATTTCTGTAGAAGTCAGTGGAAAAGATACATTGTGCTCCATAAGGCTACCTAAGATAAATATGCAGGTGTGACACTACATTTTCCCTTTGAATCCTGTGGTTTCCATGTGTCTTAGGAGTAAAACATTGACAGGAAAAACACATATAGGACTGTGCTTTAGTTCTGTCTCCCTAACAATCTTCATCGATCAGAATAGCTTTTAGGGAAGTTAAATGCCAGTGATGTGTTGTTTAGCAGGTCTGCTTTACCCTAGAAGCAGGTGGTCCTATCATTGCATGAACTGGTGCAATGTACCTGCAATTTCTTACAGGATAGTTTCAGTACATGAATTTAGATGTGGTTTATAAAAGTACTGTTTTACTTCAATAAGGCTAGTCTGAAATCCTGCATTTCCCTGGTGTTAAGCTTGTTTGTCCCTGAATTGCAGTATGTGTCTGCCATAGCATAAGGTATTCAGGAAGAAGTACTTGATCTTGGGGACTTAAAAACAAAAAGAACACTGGTAGCAATATTGAAATTCTTCCAAAACGAGTCTCTGAGAACTGGCTGTTATGAATGGACTTTGTATCTGGTGGGTAATAATGTGTATTTAAGGTGTAATTCATGGTGAGGGGATCTTAAAATAGATTTGTAAGGCTTTTTCTTTCCGGTTCCTGGACTTTTGTGCATACTGTAAGGATGAAGATGGAATTGTTGTCTAGATGTTAGGTCCTGCTGCAGTGCTGGTTTTTTCAGCATCCAGTCTTGTATTACAGAAAATACTAGCAGAATAATATATTTAATTCTAATTTGTGAAAAGCTCAGTTAAAATCTACAAAGAAATGCATCTGGTTTGTTACAGTCTTTCTGAACATTTGAACAGCTGTGTGTGTGTTTCAGCTTCAAGCTGATCTCTCAAAAATGTGTAAATGCATGCTTTACACAATTCTGTCATAAAATTCAGTTGGTTGCATTACTTACGTGCCCTTTTCACAGCATTCTCTCACCTCCCACTCATCTTTAGCAAACCTCTGTAGTTTTTCCTACTGATTAAATTGATGCCTAGAGATGAGTAGAGAGTAGTGAGCTGCAGGCTGTGCATCTTGTGGATCTGATACGACCTTTGAAGGCTGGTGGTGATTTGTGGGTGGGCTCTTTATTTACCTGTTTGAACCTGGAGGTGAAGTTGGCATTCAGAAACAGCATGCAGTTCTCAACGTGGCATGGAAGCCTGAACATGAAGCATTACAAGAAGGGAGCTGTCTCTCCCTTTTGTGCTGGTTTTAGATTTGAGCTGGTCGATAAACTTCCTCTCCTGTTTACTTTTTCAAACTAATAATTTTGCTTCATGATCAAGTGAAGAGTGCCTTAGCACAGGAATAAACATGTAAACCCACGCATCTTTGGACTGGTAATGTTACAGAGGTGAAGTTTGAACAGGGAGCCAAGACAGTAAGTGGGGTTTTTTTCCAACTGCAGGAATGTACTGAGTGCAACAAACATAAGAGGCAGAAAGGATTCCATGATCTGTAAAAATGTTGTCTCAAGTAGGCACAACTGTTGATCTAGAGTGGATAGAAATCACATGTGTTATCTTGCTCAGATTTTCTGACTCGAGGTTCTGAGTATGTAAATGTTATTGTTATTCAGTACTTAACTGTGAAATTCAGTAAGATATTTGATCCTGAGTTTTTAATGATGTGATATTACATGCATTTAAATGTACACCACATCAAATGTATACCATTCTCCTTAGTATATAGGGTCAGATGGGAAAGGGAGCTGAAGAAAACCTTCCCTCTCCTGACAAAGTTAGCAAAGAATTCTCTAAAGTCTGCCTTTATAGTAATATTTCGTATCAGACTTTGGGTTCTGTTACTACAAATGCTAAATTGCTCTTAAGAATGCCTTACATCTTTTATTGTAAGACTATTTGTGTATAAAGATGTTACTGAATTTGCTGCTTGTTGTTCATTTTCACCATTGAAATCCAATTTTAAGGCTTGGGGTCAGCATTTTTCAGTTTGCAGAACTGTAATCCTTGAAAAGTATTGTAAATAAAATACCAAGCTGTTTTGTATTTGTGAGAAGCTGAGAAAGTTATTACTCCAGCTTTTGCCAAGTAAGATGACTTAAAAAAAGAAAAGTTTATCGTAGAGGATTACGGAAGGAACAGATTTATGGCAAGTGTCTGATATATACCCAGTATCCTCATGTTCAACTAAACCAGACTTGCCCTGCGCCTTCTGGGGCACAATACCCTTAGCAAGTAGCTTTCGACAGCTTTTTCAGGAAGCAATATTTTTCTTCAGAAAGAGGGTCACTTCACTGTTTTTCTTTTTCCTTCTCTCCTGTCTTATCTTTTGAGTTCAGGAACTATTTTAAATTTACAGCCAGCTTTGAAGGCATGAAGCAAGTTCAGCCCCAGAAGTATTTCCTGTTATGGCATTAATCTAATTCCATGAAAGTAGAACTGATTTTTCATCTGTAAAGTAAAGTGCCTGGAGCAGCAGACCATTACTCTAGGTTATCATGATAAAGAGGCTTAGTTTTGACACCAAAGTGTTTATCAGCCTAACCAGGGGAAGATTTCATCCTTTTTGTTGAAAGAGATATTAATGGATTATAATATTTCTTTGCTTCATGGAGACAGTGAGTTCATATTGAAAATGTTGACCTGAAATAACAATGTTCCCATAACATATTATAAGTTAATTTATCTGGAAAGCTAGCAGTACCTGGGGAACTAGTTGTAAAATGAGAATATAGTGAGCAAGTGTGTCTTAAGTGCACAATAGTGATAATTTCAGAATTATAAAATAGTTTTTGTGCTCTGGCTGGAGCTGCTGTTTGCTCTATGATTTCAGTGATGCCTGTGAGTGCAATTAATCTGATCTGACTCATTTTAAGGATGTTGCAAAATATACTGAATAAAGCACTCAGATACTGTAGATGAGAACAACTTTCACACCTCTTTCAGTGGCTAAAATGATGTTGCCTTTATGTTTCTAACAGTGCTAAAGCATTCAGCATTTAACTAGAAACATGCAACAACTTGTACTGTATTCCTTATTTGTAGGACTACCTTCTCCATGTTGAAGATTTTTTTAGTATTTATGTTTTAAAGAGATAGTTTGAAGTTAAGCTTGTCCATAAAACCTATTGCCAGCTTGAGGCCTTGACTGTGTCCTGGGTGTGTAACCATACAAACTACATGTACAAATCTGTTTCAGACTATGGGAGCTGTAAGAAATCTGAGTGCGCTTCTTCCCCACTCTGGTTCCAGTGTCTGTATTTAGGTGTCATCTTCCCAAATTAGCATTCTCTCCATAATTGTTTGCTGTCACTTTAGAACCATGGATGAAGTGTATTCACTGGTCTTGTGAATGTTAATATAACAGTAATTTTTACTTTATGTGTAATGAATAGGTTTTGATACAGGAGTGCCTAAGGACTAGGAAGTGGTGCATTTTTTCCTTACTGCCCTCTTGGGAAGTGTTGCCTTTGGTTTGCATGGGGAGGCAGGAACCTAACTTAGTGCAGCCAGCAGGGAGGAGCATGCCTAAGGCAGGGATGGCGGCTGAAGCAGGGTTCTGCAAGCATAGAAAAAACCAGAGGTGCATGGGCCAATTAAGCTGTAAACACTCAAGGTTACAGGAATCCCCAAGAGTGACTTCAGACTTGAAGGAAATACAGTAAAGAAGCAGAAGGAAACATAATTCTGAGTCTGAGTAATTTTCAGGTATGGCAAAACATATGCCTATGGCTAATGTGAAGGACCAGAGCAGAGGGAAGGCAGCAGGATTATCCTGAGATCAGCAGGGATAGCTGAGAGGCCTCCTAGCTGAGAGGGGATAGCAGTGCAGTCTGCTCTGCTCTTCTCTGTCTACCACCAAATGCCAGCCATATAGGTGCTTTGCTCCAGAAAAATGTCTGGGCCCACTAGCCCTGATTGTCTTACACCTTCAGGCCTTAAGCTATGAATTCTGTATCCATTCATTTGGTCATTTGAAAAACAAATTGCTTAATGGCATAGCATGGTTGTATAGCTATATGCAAATTCATTGTTTTTAAAAGTGCTTGCTACATTTCCATGGCAGACAATATAGTCTTAGTCTTAAAGAAAAGCAAGAAAGCAGTGATTTCCCATTTCTTTATCTAAAAAAATGTTAGGAAATTTCTGTAACTTGCTCATGGAGAGTATAATGTATCCCAAGCATGTTCTCCCTGTCCTTAATTCATGTTCTCGCTTGCTTACTATTACGATCTATTGGGCTGCACTCTGAAGTGAAGCAGGGAACTGAGCTGAGTGAAAGAAACAGAAAATAAATATTGGGGTTTTAGCCAATCACCTAGCAACCCCTCAGACAGTTCTCCCATAAAACTGGCCATGGTTTAGGGATATTGATGAGCAGTTGGGGAAGGCAGAGGTTAGGAGTTACTTGTCCTAGCACTGCTGATAGTAAAAGTGCAAGTAATTGTGGTCTGTGTACTTCACATTTACATTTTTAACAATGAAAAAAATAGATATGTAAAGTACGTTTATTGACTCCTGTTTCCAATACCATTAAGCTTGTAATTTACCAATATATTAATGTACTACTTAGTCTTAAAAATAAAAATATCTTTTTATTTAAATGTGGGTAGATGGTGGTGTAGTAACTGAATAAAAACTGTTATATACACAGAAATTTAAATTTGAAAGATTTCAAAGAAATGTGCCTATTACAATTTTTTAATTTGGTGTAATTATATAAAAATTAGTATTATTTGGTTTGCTTGTTTTGTCAATTCTATATAAAATTGGAATTGCCTTTGTTTATGCATTATCTGTTAGGGCAGGTCTGTAGTGGTGCATTCATTCTGCAGTAGACCTTCAGCTTCAAAGGCAATGTAACAAGCCCCTTGAGCCACTTTTCCCCACAGCTTTCCCAAACTGCAGACTGGAAGTCTGCTGGGGGAGGGGATGGGAGCATCTGGACCTGAAAGGATGGAGCACTTTCAACTCTGTGTTCTGTGCTGTAGAACAGCTGTTGAAAGAAGGCAACCACCATGCGTTAGAGCAGCAATTAGCACCGCTCTGTCAAATGTTGAAACGCTCTCACCCATCCCCTGGGAAAGTAGAAAATTATGTGAGATGCAAAGGTAGATGTCCTCCTTTCTCTGTTGTGTCTCCTGTATGATGCCTTCCTCAGATGGCATTATGTCTTTAGTCTATTCATCTTATTTCTGTCTTTTGATATTTTGAGGAACAGAGAGGTGAAGAGTAAGAAAGTGATGATTCCTCATTTTTTGCGTATGATCAATATTTAAAAGCTTTTTACTGAAAAGTGTTGTCTCTGAATTTCCCATGGTTTCACTGAAGGAAGGAAGGAAAGGGGAGTTGTGCATTATTACAGGAAAATTATGTCTTGCTCTAAAACTGCACCTATGGTTTCAATTAGTCAAGTCTCAATTATAATAATGTAATGAGGAATAATGAGGAGGTGTGGGTAACCTGGGTAATTGCAAATGTGAGTAACACAAAACATATGTAAAATTGGATTGCAAGAGCCTCCATTGAGAGCTTAATGGAAATAAAAGTCCTATGATAACCGTTGATGTGCACAGGAGATCCCATCCAGTCAGACACATGGGGCAGGTAGGCGCTTATGTTGCTACAAGGGACTGGTGCAGCTGGGTCACTCCTGTACACAAACAGCTCTCCAGCCAAACCAGGCTTCAGCAGGCTTCATCTAACCATGAGTGGTCACAAGCAGCAACGTTTTAGAAGCAAAAAGTACTTCTTGTGAGGGAGTTTTTGGAGAAGACCTTGAATAACTACTGAATTGATTTTTCAGAACTGTTGTTAAATAAGCCTTTAAAGTATTTTTTTCCTTCATTATTGATAACTGATAAATGCTATCCTGGTAAGATGTATTTGTTTCTGACTTTCCCAGTATCTTTGTGTTTAATAAACACAGATGACTTTAAACTGCAGCTTTGTGGCAATCAGAGATGATACAATTGTATTTCATCCTTCTACCGGAAGATGCAATCTTCATATGTAGTGTGGCAGCTGAAATGTAGAGGCAAATTGTTCCATTCCTGTATGTTAATGTAGAAGAAGCATGTATGACTTTCCACATCTGTAGCAAATACATGTATTTGGTCATGTCCCTACTTTAAAAATAAAATTTAAAAAAAAATAAATAAAGTGATTTTGGGGGGCAGAAAGTGGAAACTGAAAATACGGTTAGGGTACAAAAATATGTTCTGTTGGTTTGGTTGACAAATGTATCTATTACCACCTTAACTAAGGTCAAGATAAAAACATATCTATAATTTCCTTTCCTTGAAAAAAAGGAGTGTGTTTGTCTTTTAGAACACATTGTCTGAGGATTCTAATCATACACAAAAGAATCTCTGTATTAATATTTTCCCTAGCAAGTAGTTAAACATTTTAGTTTAGATTATTAGAGATAATCCTGTTGTTCAAGCAATCCCTGAAGTTTCTAGGCATTTACAGGCATGTAAGATGGAGATTTTACCAGGAAAATTTCATAGAGACTATAATAAAACAGAATTAATGAATGCCTGGCTAAATATAGTTCACTAGGGAGAAGTCGGTTTGGCTTCTGCAAAGGGAAATCCAATTTGTGCTGTTAGAAGGGCTCAGCAAACCTGTGGGTGGGGGATACCCAACTAATACAGCTACGTCTACACTAGGAAGGAATGCCATACAACAGGAACGATTTTCAAAGCAAAACTATGCAGAGGACCAGATACCCATTTTATGTTTGGTGTGGAGGAGCAGAGGCGCTTGGAATAGTTCTCAGCTGGCCAGCAGAACTGCACAACAAAAGCAAACTAAACAATGTCCAACCCAGAAATGAGGAATCATAAAGCAAGGACTAGAGAAAAGGGTACAGAATACAAAATATCATTATGTCATCAGTGAAATCCACACCTTGGATAATGCTGATAGCTCTGTTCTGTCAATGCTAAAAGGCTGTAGTAGAACTGGAAAAAGTTCAGAGAAAGGCGATAAACAAAGGTAAAGAACGGTTCCTGTATGAGGAACATAGAACACTTTCTTGAAAAGTAGCAGATGAAAGGAGGAAGCTACAGAAGCTGAAAAAATCAGCCATGGTGTAAGAGGATACGTAAGAATCAACTGTTCCCTCTCTTACAAGGTGAGACTCAAGTGTTAGTTGAGCTAGTAGAAGCCAGATTAAAAAAAATACAGGTAGTAGACGTGGTACAGCTTTGGCAAAGGTGTTTGTAGATTCAAAATGTTCACTTACAAGATGAATTCTTGAAAGATGAATCCACAGAGCATTGCCTTATACGAGAAATGACAGTGTGCTCAGGAAATTTTTTGAGCTGGAAACAGCTGGAGGCTGAAAGATTACATGGGGTAAGTGAAAAATGGAGCATGCCTTGTTCTCTGTTTTCCCAATGTGTGCCACTCACAGCTGTTGGTAGAGGTAGGACACGGGACTGGAAGGATCTTTGTACAAGTATACCTGTGCTCAGTATTGAAAGTTGTGTCTTGTTTTCCGGAATGCTCTGAAACATTAAAAAATATGTAAAGAGTTGTTATTCTGCAGAGCGACTTCCCCTGTGTATAGAGCTTATAGGAGCAACTGTGCTACTCCTTGCTTCCATGCTACTTTTGGTTTTGGTAAAAGTAGTAAGTTTGGTAGCATGGACAAGTTTGGGGTTTGGGCAGAATAATATGGATGTCAACACCTGATGCTCAGCTATGTGGGAAAATGCAACAGTTTCCATAAGAACAAATAGAGAGCTGCAAACTACCCTTTATGTAAGCTCCATTATTTCATCCAGCAGAGCTTCCATTGGAGTGAAATATCTATTGTTGCAGAGTAAATACAATTAATAACACTAATTTAAATAGTATATATTGCCCATCAGCTCTTGCCAAAAACCAGTGACTGGAAAAATCTTTAGCACAAGAAAGCTAAAATCCAAAATTAAATTCAGATGTTTCACTGTAATGGCAACAGATTGTTCAGCTTTGAATGAGTTGTGCAAAAACTACAATCATAGAATATCCTGAATTGGAAGGGGCCCACAAGGATTATCAAAGTCCAACTCCTGGCCCTGCACAGGACACCCCAAGAATCACACCATGTGCCTGAGAGCGTTGTCCAAACAATGAACTCTGAACTTTGGCAGCCTTGGTGCTGTGACCACTCCTGTGGAGCCTGTTCCGGTGCTCAGCCACGCTCTGGGTGAAGAAGCTTTTCCTGACATCCAATCTAAACCTCCCCTGACACAACTTCTGGCCATTCCCTCAGATCCTGTCACTGGTCACCAGGGAAAAGAGATCAGTGCCTGCCCCTTCACCTCCACTAGTTTATTACTAGCATTCTTCTTTTGTTGCACCTCAGTTGTTACTAAACTGAGAATTCTTTTGGGTACTCTGAATTCCTTTCGAAAAGTTCCTAGGTGAGCATCTGCCCACGGCTTGTCTTTACACATGTGGTTTTGAAAGATATCTGTAATAGCTTAAAGTGAGACAGCATCCCTGAAATAGTAAGGCATGTTTTAAAGCATGTTTCTCTGGTAGAATTGTCTGTATATGTGAAGCTATCGCTGCTCACTGGACTTGCCATTTTTATCAGTGTCTTTGACCATCAACCATGTAATTCTAACTCTATTTCATTTATTGTCCTGTCTCAGCTCAGGGATTTCAAATCATAAGGGCGTGACAAAGAGGCTTGATGAGTGCCTGTTACTCATCTGATGCTGTCTTATGTTGGGGTTGGGCAGGGACTCTGCAGCTGGTGAGGGAGATCAATGTGCCAGTCCCACAGCAAGCAATTCTTCCTCAAAAAAAAAATCTTTTGTGCTTCACACATTTACTGGCTTCTATTAGAAAGTTTTAATACGTTTTGTTTACAGTGCCTTTATTGCTGTGTGTGTGATTGTGTTACACTGCTCACAATGCATTTATGTCCTGTTTTCTAAGGGAGAGATAAGTATATATGTATTTATTTCTGCCAGGTCTCAGGTCAGGATAAACTTCTCTGCGCAGTTTGAACATGATCGTTTTAGTCATCTGTTAGCCTTTGCTCATCATGGGGTTGTTGGTTTTTTGGGGGTTTGTTTTTGAAACAAAAAAACCCCTTAAAACACGAAGAAACCAAACACCATAGAAATTAATGCATGCTAGATATTCATGATGTCTGTTTTTTCTCATAGTGAGAAAGCAGCTTAATTGTTTTCAAGTAAAATTTCAGATTGTTGGATTGAAATTTGAATCATTTCTTCAGAAGTAGAAACGGAGCATACTGTTTCTCTTAAGATAATGACATGCATGTGCTCATGACTGATTCAGTGTTTTGATCTCAGATGCTCTGGACATCTATCATGTAGCTACTGTCATATAAATTACACATTAATGCCACCAAGATTTATTTCAGTATTTGCAGTAGTAGAAGTTCCCTTCACAATAAAATACTGAAAAATACGGGATGTGTACCCTATTACTAGAAATGTAATTAAAAACCCAAAAATGCTACCTGCCTAAACATACTAAGCAGCTGCATCTTATCCAGCTTTCCGCTAAAAACTTATCACTGATTTAATTGAAATATTTGAAAAGCTTGCAGAATTATTCATTTAGTAAATAAAAAAATCTTAATCTTTTAGAATCTAGTCTTCTCTATTTGGTAAAGGATATGTGATCAATTGGTTATAAATTTTATAATATCTGTCTGGTATTTTAAGATATTAGTGAAGATTTCACTAACCAGTGAGATTAGGTTATGAGGACACTGGTTACTTTCAGTCTTACTACAGAAAAACACGTTTCAACGAAGCCCTGTTGTGTGTGCAGGTTTCAGAGCCAATGGAAATATTAATATTTGTTTGGATACCTTTGTGTTCCCAATCCTTAAGCTTCATTTCCTGTTTCCAGACACTTGTACTGTTTTGTAAATGCTGACACGTTACTGACATGACTAACAAAGGCAGAAGGAGGGGACATGTAGACAGGAATGAGGAGCAAGGCAAGGGGGAAAGATGGGCAGGCAAGGAATACAGAGTGTATGTCTTTGACTTAAAATGTGAAATCACACCAAAGATATTCATGGTGGTGAAGCTGACACTTAGAAAACATTCCAAAAAACCCGAGTATATAGGGAAAATTATAACCCCTAAACAACTTTTAGGCAGGGTGTGCCCCACAGGGGCAAGGCAGAGGAACTTTCTTAGGGTAGGACTAAGTTCAGAAGACACCAGGAACAGCAGCTGGCTAAACTCCAGAGTTTGGAATGACCAATCGTGGCATACATGGCTGTAGCCATCACTCCTCCTTGAACAGGAGGAGGTACCAGGAGCTGCTGAACATCTGTGGGAGATTTGTACAGCTGTCCATGGGGGGAATGCTGTACCAAGGAAATCGAGCAGTTCTGATTCAGTGCAGTATGTTTCTTTTTGTTTTTTCTTATTTCTTGTAACTGGAACATGAAATTGAGAAAAGAGACGTAATTGTTATGTTATTTACAGTGACAGAGGAGGAAATGGAAAGGCAATAGGGAATTTATGGAGGTTATAAAAACAGTAGGTAACTAATAGGAAGTTTGTCTGTGCTCTTAATTACTTTGCTTGTACCTTGTATCTCATTCACGTGCAGTTTTTCTGAAGTTAGTGTTTTAGGGTAGGAATTGAATCAGCCTTTATGTATAGATCACCTATACTATAATGAAGTTGCAATCTAAATCAGAGACTTTGAACATTACCACAACATGAATAAATAATAAAACATTATTCATAAGAAACAGCAGCCCATCTGCACAGGATGCACGACTACCCTAAATTCTATGTATGTCTAGTGTAGATGAGTTGCAAACTTTAGATTTCATGAGTTAGTGCACATTTCTGGTGTAGAAAAAATTTCCTCAATCAATAAAAGGCTTTGTCATTGAAAAAGAACTACTTTTGTATGCAAACATCGATTAAAAGAAAAAACATGTGTATTCTAACAACAACAACAAAAAGTTATCTGGATCTAGCAGAACTTCCTGCTTTTAAGATTTTAAGTTATTAGACTGTAAGCATTCTAAGACAGAAGCTCTTGGGTCGTTTCTAATTGTAAAGCAGTAGCACAATGAAATCTGAAGTAATATTCATCATTCAAAATAATTTGATCAGAGGTCTTACCTTCCTTTATATTCCTTGCTGGTTTAAAATGTGAAGATATCAGGCAGCTGACAAAGGAGAAAATATCAGATGTCCATGGATAGAAACACCATCATAAGCACTTAGCAGGATACTTAATGATTAACTGTATGCATTAATTAGTTACAAGTGTTTAGTGTCATTAATAAATCTATACTTAATTGCAATATTATATACTGTATGTTTGTTTTATGATTAATAACCTAAATCATGCATTTGCATGTTTGTAAATAAGTGATGATTGCCGAGTAATTATTGTTAAATTTATTAAAATGAATTGTTAACTGTGTCATTGTAACCTGCTTCTTTCACTCAGTCTGAGACTGAATGAAACTTGTGGTTGGGGAAGGGGCAAGATTCTCACCTTGTTTATGTATTTGTTTGAGAAAATTCTGGGCTGTCATTTTTCCTGTGTATTTTCAGGTTCAGAAAGATAATGCAAAACAAATTCAAAAACAGTAGCCCATTTTTAGCCAAGGCAGATAATACTGTTTGCTCCTAAGTGTGTGAGTATCTTGTTTTTGCAATTTAGGATGTTGGTAAATGAATAAGAAAAAGTGATCTTGTTGTGTATTTGGCAAAATAATGTCCATCTACATACAGTTCCTTAAGAGAACAGATAAAAGGTGCATGCATTTTATCTTTGTGTTAGAAATGATTATACAAAATGTGCCTTACAGTCTGTTTCTGTCTCATTGAAAGTTGGACAAAGTCTCATTTAACTTCAGCAAAATCAGACTGTTATTGTTCTACACATAAGGAACTGGTTTTGTTGCTTAAGCTACTAAAATGCAGCTGAAAAAACTGCAGTTTCTTAGAACTGTAAATTAAATTCTTCATCCTTTAGAGGCAGATGACTTGAGTGCCCACTAGTTTTTTTAGAAGAAAAAAAAGAGAGAGAAAAATCAGGTAATTTCTGTATTTTTTGCCTATTCAGTTTTCTAAGAATGGCAATCAGTTTCATTCTTATTCAACGGGTTTTCTGCAATACATGTTCTTTAGTCATTTTCAGTTAATATCTCTGGGCTTACTTTGTGTAGTAGATAGCAGAAAATGGCATGTGACTGAGAAAGCAATAGGAAGGTGTTTCAGCCACGCTTGTTTCTGCTCTGCCTCTTACCTCATCACTAAAAAGCTTGGCTTATGAGGCTACGCTTAGGTTCTTCTTATGAAAACAAAGCAGTGGGTTTGCACAGGCTCATTAGGACATTTGAGAGTTCAAAAAAAATTAAATACGAGGTGTTTCCTCTTCAGCTGTCCATCCCTTTGTAATAGTAAATAGTAAAGTTTATTATTCATTTTTACCAAAAAGTGAGTTGTTTCGCTGCATTTCTCAATGCAAGTACAGAGTTCTCACAAAGTAGCAGTGGTGTGATATTGACCCTTTCAAGATGACTGAATGTTCAGTGGCAGACTACGAGAAAGATGAGGAAGGTGACAAAGTTGGAAGCAAGTAATTGATGTGAGTCTTCTCTTAATTGCAGAATGTAAGTGTTCTCTCCAGAATTCTTAGGAGGAAGAGGGAGAATGAGAGAAAGTTTGTCTTTGAGATGAGGGTACTGAGTCTGGAGCCCTGACAAACACCTGCTTCTTGGTTGTACAATTAGAGTTTTTCTCAGAACCTTGGCTTGGGAGCTTGCTGTTTGGTTTAATTTAATAACATTTGTGAAACCTTCTCAGCTTCTGTTATAAGTGCAAAGTATTAGTATTATTTGCCTTGTTGTTGACAATTTGCCCCAGGGATAACTTCTTCAGCCAAAATTTCCATTTGTATTCACTAGTAGTTATATATATATGATATACCCATGGGAGCCATCCCCCCCTTTTTTCATTGTGATGTGCTCAGAAAAGGAAACTATGAATTATATTTCTGAAGAAATTAGGGGCATCTTCCAAGAAAATGTTCTGTAAAAAGCCAGTTATATGTAACATTATTAAAAATCAAAATTCTGCTTTGCTGTCCCAAGACCAAGACCAGTTCATTGGACAGTGCTTCAAGGAGGCGATGACTGTATGAGAGATGTCACCATCAGGAACTATCGGCCCTATGAGCAAGAGTAGAGATCTGTTCTGTGCACGTGCACAGGTACACACAGACATGCCTGTCTTTCTGTTCGAACTGGAAAACTTCAGAGTCTCAAGCTTTTTCCTGTAAAGATACCAGGATGGTACCTACTTTTTATATAGTTTGCAATTTGCTTTGAATGTAACTTCAATTTTTTCTTTATTATAGTAGATATCTGATTGTAATTTTTAAAAGAATTTTTCAGACATGAGACATAACATTTAGTTTTTATCTCATGATATGTTTACACTAGAGAATGTTAGGTTTGGTACTTTCAGTCTGCAAAGTACTCATAGAGAAAATTAAGGCAAACTTTGTTTCCTGGTCACACATACACAAGACTTAACACATACTTTAGATAAAGATAATAAAAAACATAATAATATATAATATGTTACTAACAAAAAAAAAAAGCATCTTCTATCATTGGGGGGTTTTCAGCAGTCAGCAGAATTTGCAAGAAGCCAACACAGATGCAGAATTGCTGCAGGACACTATTGATTTTGCTTTCTCTCATCAATTGCTAATTAATTTTGCTGCAGTTTATGAAACACTTATATTGTTCTAGCTGTTGTTTTTTATAGTAGATGAGAATCTGTAGTTCAACTGAATTAAACTATTACAGCATTGTGAGATGGAGCCAGAAATGAAATCTGGCTTGCATGCTCAAGTATTGGAAGTCACGCTTTTTGGAAAGCAGCCCATAATAACTTAAAGCTTATAGAATTTAACTCCTTGCTATTCCTTAGATGCTCCAAGTGCTCCACTGGATGTCGTGGCCCAGATTCCTTAATGAAGTTCTGCCAAAGACCTTCTGTCTAGTACTCCCAACTGGCTGCCTCTGTTTCACAAGTGTTTTATCCAGAACAACTCAGTGAATGCCAGGTTTTGCAGATTTTAAACAGGATGAGTCCAGCCTCACTATGCTACCTCTGAGAAAATAGTGAAAATAAACTGAATGGATACATTTTTAAAGTACAAATAACTACTTTAAGTAATAATATTTTTTTAGGGTGCATATTTTAAAGACTAATTAGCCCCGCTGTCTTATCTTCTTACTTTATCCAGTCAATGGCACATTAATGCATGAAGAAGACTGCTTTACTTCTCACTGTGTTGCTTCTACTAATTTTATTTTTGAAGTTGTTCAAAGAGAAAAAAGTACCCAAACTTCCATTCCGTCTTTGAACAAGACTATGCTGTTAAAAATCCATTCTCTGCAAAATCTGGAAGTTTTTTTTGTACAGGAGAGAGCTGGAGGAAATCCAAGTTTTGTAAAAGTACAATTTTTTTTTTCCTTTGTAAACAGGCGATGCATCTTCTTTCTTTAGGAAAATACTATAAAACTGCCTTTCATTTTGGTAACATATATTAGACACCAAAGAAAGTCACTGTAATAATGCAGATTTAGAACACTAATTTTTAACATAATGGAGTTAAAACATTTTCTAGTGTTCCAGTCACAGATGGGATACAAGACTAGTTTGAAGGCTTTCGTATTACTTGGTCTTTTCCAGCAGGACATGAAACTACATGAACAGCTACCATAATTTTCAACTGCCACTGGATTCTCAGTGCATACCCTTTTTACCAAATCCATAATAATTGCTGTACAAGGTCATTCTATATTCAAAACTGTAAAATAACTATGTAGTAAGACTGTGGGTAAATCTGTTGAAAAACCAAAGGAAGTCAGGTGACAGTTGGCTAACAAGGACTATGGACTTGTGCCATGGTCTGCACATAGAAGACATGACAGTCACAACTGGCCAGCTAGTCCATAGAAGACCTTAAAATTAAACTAAATTGATTTCCTGCTTTACTAGCCTAGATGTGCTAGTATTTCCCTCAAATGAGCTTTAAACTTCTGTTAAAACTTTCAGTGTTTCATGGTAACCTGAGGAAACTGTGACAGCCGTTGACCTGTAGACCCTGAGAGTAGATCAGGTCTTTCAGAGTTCATGCTGCTGTTTCCTGCGATCTTGGAACTGTGGGTGGTACAAAAGATAACTGTGGAAGAATATTGAAGCGTTGCATACTCTGTTAAAGTCAAGCAGCAATCATCACTGGCTGTCTAAAGGCATGAGTAGGAAAACAAATGTGAAGTTACCCAAATTAAAATCTCCATAAATTGAAAGAGAAGCTTAAGGGTTCAATACTCAAAGCTACTTGGGTGCCTGGTAATACTGATGGTCATCAAGAGTATTTTCGAAAGTAGTTTATATCTTACATGCCAGTATCTTTTTGAAAAGCGCTGGACAGTGTCCAGTGTTACAAGGATGAATAAATAAATTTGTCCTTCTCTTTAATTTCAGCTCTTCTCTTTTCCTGTCTTCTCAAGCCTGCTCCTTTTTTATCCTGCTCTGCAGTTTGATGAGTCAGAAACCATGGCACATTTAGACATAGCCCTTGAAATCCTTTCTTGTAGAAGTATTTGTTGCATTGAAATGAGACTAGTAGTTTTCATGTTGTTGAGAAATGCGAGTTTGGGGAGCACATAGTGGGATTTTTCCAGAAAAGCACAGTAAGGTGTGCTCCCCTTAGTGATAATCTAACAGTTGTGTACTTTATGGGTGAGGATTTCTACAACCACTAAAGGGCAGTGCATGCCACCTTATGGTTTCTTTTCTGCAACTGTTGAACTGTCTGTCCTTGCTGTTAAGCAGATGGAGATAGAGCCCATTGCTGGGCTTTTTTTTTTTGAGAGAGATATTTGTGAGCTTGATGCAGTTTTCAGCACGTAAGATTAAAGGTCTACTGTTGTGAGCAGGACATGAAGAGGAAAATTCTGCCCTTCTCTTGTTCCTATTCAGAGGCCAACTGCCTGGTGCCTGTAGTAAGTAAAAGAGCTGATTGGTTTTGAAAAAAACACATTTTTGTTGGCCAAAAAATTTACCTATGTTGTAAGAGGAATCCTAATTTCAGTACTGGTTCTGGAACAGAAATACAGATGTGCAGATCTAAAGGTCTTATTATGCTAAACACAATGTGTGGTATTTACTGTGCTGTTGAAACTCTTATCTTCAGTGATGAGTAAATATGATCAGGTTTTGGATGAAGCAAGTAAACAAACATAATGAATGAAGATATTTGAAATCACGTTTCTTGTTTATGTATTCTGGCAAGTATGATTATTGATCAAGATAGCAATATAGTAAATATGCAGTTGGTTACATTAAAAATTTAGCATTTTTCAACATTTAGCTGGCAATATCCATAGAATATTCTTAGTGGTATGGTTCTTTTACCAGTATATTGCTTCTGTTGTGCAATGTTGGTGTCGTTTTAAGAATAACTATCACCTTACAGTATACAGTATGCATGAAAATACTGTCTTAGAAGGACAAGACTACTCTGGATCATTGCACTGTTACGTGTGACAAGTATTGACCAAGTACATGATATAAGAAAGTGGAATATAAAAATATTATATATATATATAAATATATATATATATAAAAAATNATATATATATATATAAATATATATATATATAAATATATGTTTATATATATATAAATGGGAAATATATTTTCCTTCTATACACAGTAAGGAAATAAAATTCTATAACCATTTAAACATGAACTTTTTCTTCTGGGCAATTTTTTACAGTCTGAAGGATAGCTTTTACTTTGGTGTCATCATGTTTTTAACCAAATTCTAATGGCAGAAAAAATGAAAAAGCCTCTTTTCTGAGTTTGGCTATGACAGGAATGCAAATGTGAAATAGGTACTTAAGTATTTATCAGGGAGGTTAGCTTTGAGGAACACATTCAGTGCAGTAGCTCGGGGTGCAGCTGCAGTGGGAGCTGCAGGTTGAGCTCTGGGAGGGAGCCCGATCAAGAGGCCGTGAGCTGCCAACACTTTGCATAATGAAGGGCTCAGGCAGGGGACCGCTTACTCAGGGACACGACAGGAGCCGATGACCCCAGGCTGCCCCGTGCTTGGACTGTGAGGGTATAAAAGCCCAAGGGTTCCTTTGTTGGTGGTTGCTTCTTGGAGGCACCAGCTCAGATTGTTACTGTGTTATTTAGTTATTGCTCCAAGATTAAACTGTGTGGAGGATTTGCTCATCTGAGACTGCTGTGGGAAGCCTGGGAATCGAGCTGGTGAGGAGGCCTTGTCTGCCCATGTGTGATATGAGCAGTGAGTGCCATTGGAGCTGCCCGCTGTGAAGGGCCTTCGGTGCCAGCACGGGTGGTGCAGGTGTGACTGCCAGAGTGGCTCCTGGATGGTTGGACAGGGAAGGTCCCTAACAATATGCCCTTCAATGGCTGCCAGCCTCTCAGTCTCAGGTCTGATTGCTTGGTAGGTGTTTATAAAGTATTGCCATGTTATGGAGCCCCGTGGTGTCCAGACTGATGAAATATTGTACTTGGCTCAGGATTTTAATTTAGTTTGTCTTTTATAAGAAGGGTAGTATTTGAACTAAGTGGTGATAATGTGTTCCTTTTCCAGCAAATAGGTATTCCAGGAATCTGATTCTGTGTAGGGAAGAGTAAATGACCAAAGGAAGCAAAATGTTTGTGCATTCTGTACTGCTCTGCTTAAAAGGAGTGGAGGCTTGTGAAAAAATATCAACTCCAGTACCTGGTCTGCTTCTGTTAAAGCTAGTTATTTTTATTGAATTACTTGGAATAAGCTAAAGACATGGCAAAGCAGTAAAGACAGGCCATTTCATTTTGTATATTAATATGCTGGGGGGTTTTTTATTGGTGGATTGAGCAGCTGTGTTTTGTTTTCTCTTTATAAAAATTTTTCTGAATTCTTGGAAACAGTATGAAAATCTACCATTAGTGCTTACTGCTGAAGCTTTAAAATGGTGATAAGTATTTAAAAAATAAAAATCTGGGATCATCATAGTAAGGAACCAAGGCTTCGAGGCTTAGTTCAGTATTCTGCTGGAAGGTGGCTGTTTGCTGTACTCTCTACTCGGATGGTTTCCAGACCAGATTTTTGTGAGAGAAGTGTCTGCAAGATAGCACTGTAGAGGTGGCTTCATCTTCAGAAAAATAAATTGCTGGTTTTGATTGAATTCATATCTCCCAGTCTTTACTACTTAAAAAAAATATTTTAGCAGCACATTAAGATAAAGCATGGTCCTCACATGTTTGTCATGCTATGGGGAATTGAATTTAAGTGAAAGTTATGGCATGCCTTCCTTTCAAGTCCTCTGCTTAACATTTCCTGGAAAGATTATTATTTTAACTTAAAGAAGACATCCAGCACTGACAAATTTTGACCCAAGTGGGAAGTTTTAAAAAACCATACACAACTGAGAACACGCTTATAATTGGAAGTATGAAACCATTTAAATAGTTGTATGACACTGAAGGGAAATCCCTGAGATAGGAAGTTAAGTTCCCAGTTAGGTGTCAGATGGATTGTTTTTCCTGGGGACATTTTGCAGCTGTGAACTGAGATCTTATGCATCTCACCTTTTGTCATTTGGGGATATTTTTGGGGGAATTGATTTGGGGGGATTGGGTGAGGGGGTTTTGCCACTAGTCCAGTAGGTGAAGATATTTAGTAAATGTCTTATCAGAAACAGCACTTCTTTGTCTGAAGAGATTAGACCTGACATACGCAGTTGCCACAAAGGCTACATGTCCTATTCTTGTTGATAGATGCAGATTTGATGACTGGAATATGTAACTCCAGTTTGCAGAGCTGCAGCTGTTGGTTTGGTCCATGTCATTGCGGGGACTCTGGTACCCCTGCAGAGTCACGTGTTTCTGGAAGGTGCCCCGTTCTGTTCTGGCCTTCGTTAGCCAAGCGTCCTGAGGCCGAGCGCTGACAAAGCCAGGCCACAGCAGAGGGTGCTGCTGCCAGCCTGGGCTCCGCTGGGCTCCGGCTGCTGGAGGAGAGGGGAGCACAGCGAGGTCTCGGCATCGCGGGCTCGCTGCTGGGGAAGTGGCAGCATTTCGCTGCTGAATGAAATGCATGAGTGGCACCAGCTCCAGCAGATGGGTCTCTGTGGTGTCCACAGTGGTGTGAGCTTCCAGTCCTCAGTGGACTGATATTAATCTGCAAGGACTTACTGCCTAGGGTGAGGTGGAAGAGTTCTAATAAAACAGCAGGCGCTTCAGTTCCACGCCATGTGTCTTTCTCTCCATTTACAGTCGGAGGTTTTACACCAGTGTAAGCATGGGAAGAGGCATGTTTTACACATCCATTTGACAAAATAGCCATAAAAGTCTATATAGAAAACCTTTCAATGTTTAGAAGAAGCTTTTAAAGAGTATTTGTGTATGTTTATTTTTTAAAAATTTGAATTGCAGGAATATGCTACTACCGAATGGTGTATGGCCTTTTAAAGAAAGAGAAGAAAAAATCGCTGCCAACTGCTGAACAGCTAATTCACTCAATATAAAACAAAGATGCATTTCTGTAGGGCTAACGACATGCATCACATCTCCTTGACAACTGCTCTAATTACCTCAGCTTGGACGATCAATATTTGATCTTTTTCCCACCATACAAACATGTCACTTTAACTGCATAGCTTTCTCTTAGCTTTTTGATAATTTGCAGCCAAGTGAAAATGGTCCTTTCTATTTGTTCTCCCTGGCTTGAGGCCAAGGGTTCTCTCAATAGTATAATGCAGTTCATTGATATGAATTTGTTGATCTCCTGGGTAGTTTTTCACAAATTTAGGGCAATTAAAAATCTTTGGAAAGCATTTCAGTTGAAGTCAATAATTTTGCTTTTAGAAATTACTTTGTTTTATGATCATTTTTCCTTCATCTGTTCATAAAACAACTTCAGAAAAAAAAAGACAAAGCACCATTTTATTGAGTAGCTTATAGAAAAAACCACAGCTTTCAAACCTAGAATTAAGCAATAATTTAGAAGTACTTTAATTGAAGTGTTTAAATTATAAGAGTAAGAGGTTTTAAATTCTATTTTGGACTCTGAAAAGTAATTCTTTAAGGGAAGTCACAGCTGAAGTATAGCATTATCTTCCAAATAATTTGTTTAAGATACGTGAACCAGATTTTTGAAGATGGACTGATCGTGCTTCAACTCAGTGAATGCTAAGTAAGTTGCTGAAGTTTGTGGAAGTGTTAGTATGGAGGAAATGATACTCTACAGTCCAAAAGAAGCTTTGTGAATTGTTCAGTGTGACCAGTCAGAAGCAGAAGTAGGGAGTACCCAAAATTTAGGCCATTTAATTAGTTAAAGAGTGAATCTAAATGAAAGTGATTTTATCACGAAAAATAATTTTTTGATATGTGGTATATTTATCTGTTTTGTTTCCTTTTTTCCCATGCTCTCATCAGGGGGAATCTATGTTTCTGCAAAATACTATGATTACTTCAGGTGGACAGTGTGAGATTTTTTGCTATCTGGAGTTGTATTGTTGTATTGTTATTTATGTCATCTTTAGGAATTACCACTGAGCTCTTGGTGTTTTATGAAAGAGTTTAAATGCTTTGTTTAGTACATGCTGTGTTTATTAAATAGTTGTGCTGTACAGAATTATGGTCTGTTCATAGAGCAAAAGGCTGCTATGCCCAAGGATACATTAAAATCTTTCCAGTTGCTCATATCAACAAAACAAATTCCATCATAGTAGACCAGGGCAAAAAGCCATCTAGCCAAATACTCCGTATCTGATAGTGGTCAGATATTCCTTAGATGTTTAAGGAAATTGGGAGGGGAAGTGTGTCTGTCTCCTGGTATCCTGATAGGTTGTGGCTGTCAGCAGTTACGGACTTCGTTATCTGAAGTTGAATCTCCTCCCTTAAGAGCGTCAAGTTCCCATCAGAATAATGAACAATTAATTCATTTGTTTGAAGAAATTTTTCATTTGATGTAAGAGTTTTGTATTGATTTTTAAAAATATATTCACACTGTCAAATTTTTGCTTCCGAGAAGTATAGCGTTTTGATAGAAATCCTGAGAATTTTGGTAGAGATTGCTAGTATTCAAGAGCTACTGAATATGTAATTTGGAACAGAGTACAGGAGTAAATCATTCAGGACCTGTACCAGACAAGCTGAGTGTTAATAAGATGACACAATTTCACTGAGTGTAGAATCATCTCCTTGAAGGCAAAAAATAATTTCCCATGAAATACCTTCTTTACTTAGGCTAATTAGATTCACATTTGAAAAATCTTCACATTAAGCAATGGCCTAATTATTTAGCCAACTAAATATATTGCTTAACTAAAGAGATAGTCGAAAGAGGAATTACATCCTGTTATTTGTATGAAGTACATGTTTTTAACTGCTACAGGAATTTGGGTTCAGCTTTATTACCACAATTATTCCTGTGAGAAAGTCCAATTCCAGAAGATGTGTAATCCTCAGAGAGGAGGAGAATGTTGGAAGTGGGGATATTAGAATGAAAAAGTAGATAGAAAAATGTAAAGGCTGAAACATTAAATTCAGTGTATTCTTACAGTGTGTTCCTATATTGTCAAAGCACCATTTTCCATTACAGGATACATGACATTGAACTCTGGAGGTTACTTTCCTTATTGCTTTTTAACTTCTACCTCTGCTACTTCTGAACCAGATGGGTCACTCTGTCCTTTCTTTTTGTTGTAGTTACAGAAAGCAAAAGGTATTGTTGTGGCATATGTTTGTCAAGTATGTTTAGATAAGTGATAGGTAATTTTATCAGAATGAATCTACTTAAAAACCCAATCTCTTCGGGAAATAAAATATCTTCAGGAGCCATTTCAGCATAAGCATTGTATACAGAATGGTGGGATAATTTTCATGCACCTTATAAGAGTTTGTTAATTAAAAGTAAATAGGGCTCTTAAATGGAAAATGAAATTATCCCATTGCTTGAAATACCTTGATGCAGTTTTTATTACAGGTTGCATATGGTATCTGTTAGGAATTTGAGCATGGTTGGTTGTTGAATTATTGTGTGGATTAGCTGTAGTATTTGAAGGTTCTCGACTTTAAAAGCATGTGTCTGTTTTAAATCCTGCATAAATTCCTCACAGTTTTTTAGAACAGTCTGTAACTCTAACCAGGGCATTTTTAACACCACAGCTTCAAACAACAGCAGGAGCAAATCTAAAACATTGCTCTGAGTGGTTTCATAACATCATTAAAAGATTTCCCTTTAATTAGATAAATTCCCCTTTTCTTTAACTTTTCAACCTTTCTTTCCTAAGTCCTACAAGGCAAAGGGTGAAAAGACTAAGTGAATTGAATTAAATATTAAAACATTAAAATTGGCAGTTTAGAGCTCATAAGGAAAAGACAGGGAAAAAAAGAGCTCATGAAAAACATATATTTCATGCATATTTTAGATTTTATTTTAAGACCTTTCCAAAACTATTATGGATATTCTTAGTGAAGAAATATTATAGGCTGTGTTGTCTCCCAGGGCAGCTAAAGTTTCCAAAAGGAAGTTCAATCTGTAATACATCTTTCACATGTTATTTTAATAAAAAAGCAAATAAAATTTCTGTGTTTCCACTGCTAAATGGAGACTCATTGTTTGGTTTTGTTTGCCTACATCAGCAAATACATTTAGAAAGAATAAAGTAAATTTTATTTTAAGTTACACTGATGTGAAACATTATGTGCATGTTGCAGTAAAATTGATTTGAGGTTGAATGTGAAAATAGCTTAACTGGTGTCTCTCAGTTTGCGTCTCTATGTGTCCGGGGTATTTTAACATTCATGGTTTCACTGACATGTATTTCAGCTTTTGATGGCATTCAGTTCTTTTGTTTCTCCTCACTTGAGTGGAGAAACTTTATTGGTATTCAAGTACTGTGATTTACAGAAGTGTAAACAAAAGAGAAATTACATTTACTTAGTGTGCTGTTACCATTTCTCTAGAACGACTCAGAATTTGTCTAAGGGAAGTCAGGAGAAGCTGTTCACTGCATATAGCATTGATCTGCATTGTAAAACCAGTCGGTCCTTCACTGTTGTGGGTCATTAGTCTGAAATGTGCTGAAGGAGTCGTAGCAAGTCTTTGTCTTTCTAACGTGTCTTACTAATTTGTCTTACTAACACGTTGTGCCTGGTGTTGGTAGAAAATGGGTTTTCCACCAGTATCGTGAGCGTGTCCAAACCCTCTGATGCCTTGTGAGAAACATGGTGTATCATAGGCAGCGGTTGTTGTTCTTGTGTGTTTGCGCAGGTTTTGAGACACAGTGAGCACTGACTTTTTTTCAGAACATGGATTTGGTTCAAACCATTTGAATGATGAAATCTGATTGTTAGAATGTCATAGGAAAGTGGTGTTACAGCTAGGTTTCTTGAGAAAATGGCAATGCTGTGTAGATAGACCTTATGTAACTATTGCAGGCTGAAACCAGAATAAGTTCTGTGCTCCTGTATGTTGGCTAAAAAGGAAAAAGGTAGCTACCAACTAGTTTATATAAACATTTATATAAAATGTTCATGCAGAATTCTTACAGTGATGTCCAGGTGCCTGTCTTAACTAGTTTATTCCTTTTAATAAACAATCAGCATCACAGGGATGCGTTCTGCTGAAGTTATATCCGTACCCTTTTTACTTCTCCACAAGAGTCGTGTGCCCATCAGCAGATTGTGTGGTTAGAGGTGTTGTCTAAGGTGATGTCTTCTACACTGAGGACTTCACTGTAGAACCTGTCAGTCTTTAGGAAGGGAAAGACTGAAGCAATGGATCGATGTGGGTGTAGCAGAGTTTATTCATCACTGTGGTACAGCCAAGAGGGGGTTTTGCTTGCTGAAGTTGCATCACCTGTAGTTGAGCTCTTGTGAGTCCGTCCTGTCAGTGAGGCCCGGGTAATGAAGCTTCAGTGCAGAAATGGACATCACTTCCCAGCATGCCTGGCCCGAACTCCTGAAGCATGTTCCAGATGCAAAATCAGAAATGGGCTTTTACAGTGATGGGAATTGGGGCCATCTTCAGGTAAATGATCCTCTTTGTTATTCAGGCTGTAACCAATGAAAGAGTTGTGGGACAGCTCCCACGTGGGTGGGTGAATGTTTTACTCGTAATTCGTTCAGATGTATTGTTGTTTTGCTTGTCCGTACTGACAATATGTTCTTGTCCTCCAAAAATGTTTTTTTGTTCCAAGCACAGACTTGGTGCCTGTGACTGAGTGAGTGCTGCATGTTTGAGGTACCTGCAGTGCTTAGAAGCACCAGTAATTCTGGTTATGGTCTTGGGTGCCACCTGTTACCTGTTCATGGCCAGAGTGCTATTTCTTTTTCCTTCCCACACATATAACCGTATAAGATTTTAAAGGATGGCTTGTGCCATTTTGCATCAAAGAATCCTGGTTTCTGAGTAAGTTCAGAGAGGCCTTAGTTGTCATGACTTATGGAGGAAACAGAAGAATAGTACAAATGAACCATTGATAGTGGATTATTTGACTGAATCCCAAGTTTAAAAATGTGAATAGCAGCAACCTATTTGGTAAGTCCAGGTTTACCAAGTCTGTGGGAGCTTGACATTCAAGGACTGCTATTTCTCCTTCCTACTACAGCATAAAAGTGATTGATTCCCTTTGAGGATTGTATATGGTGCAGTTTTATGTACTGATCAGTGTTTTTAAATGCTTTTAAGGCTTTTAGACCAGGTGTTATCTGAGGACTCAGCTTCTCTGGTCCTTTGTGAGCTGGTAAGAGTGCTAGGGTATTACTGAGTGATCGACAGGGCATCCTTGTGTTTTGTCATCTACTTTGTATATAACACAAAAAAGTGAAAGAGAGGAAATACAGAAAAATACATTTACCAGTTTTTATACATACCAGTATATGACTTACATGACTTATATGACTTTTAATACATACCAGTATATGACTTCTAAATCTCCTTGATTTTTTTCCCCCTGATACTATCATAGAAACTGCAGCCTGTTTATGATGAAATTGAGGTAACTTTTCGGAGAACTCTGTCTGGAATTAATTTTTATTTGGCTTTTATTTTTGGTCACTCTGCATAATTTGCCATAATTAACAATAACAATTCTTACTTTACTTATATTGCCTTTTAAAAGTCAGGTTTTTTTGAGTTTGCACTTACATGTTGTTTGTTAGGGATACAACCTGATATCTCTGGTAACTTCTCAGAGAGTCTCAAAGCACTTTCTAGATGATGTAATTGATACATCATATAAAGAATCAAAAAGAATGAAGCTGCTCAATAACTCACAATGGCACTATGTGATAGTTTAGAACAGGAAGTGTGGAATAACTATGTGCAGCTGGATCTACAGGATGAAATTAAATAGACAGGAAATACTTAACCAAGCTGGAATTTAACCACATCCAAAGTGGAATTTGATGTGGAAACTAGCACCTTTAATTATATGATTTTTTTCCCAAAGGAGCGCTTATGACTGTATGTGATCACAATCCTTATTTTCTGTTAACACTGAAATTCATTGACTGAACTAAATTTTACTTCTCTTGTGATAATGTCTGTATCCTAACTCTCTTTGGTATAACTCCCTCTGCTGTGCAGTATTTAATTATTGAATAGAAATGCTTTTATGGTTTTCCAGGACTAAATCAATAATGAGTGATTTTATTTTTGCTGTTTAACAAAAGAATTGCAGTTATACCCCCCTCCATTTCTTCTGTTGTTTTACTACAGTTGCAGCGTATGGACTGACTGTGGTCAGTATTATGTGAGTTGCATGGACAAACACACTCAAAACCCTGCTCTCTTTGCTCTCTGTCTCTGGAACTTTCTCTATAAACTTTGACACAAACTTACTCTTTTTTCATCTATTGTTGTAGTGCTTTGGAGCCCAGTGACAGATCCAAGCCCTGCTGGGGTGCTACTCAAAGAAATATTTCCTGTTGCAGAGTGTGCAGTAGGGAAAGCACATAAAAATAAGAACATAGTGATGATGTTGGTCTGAGCGTTCCAGAATTCCCAGAATCTCCAGCCCTAAAAGTTTTATAGTGGGCCTGGAAAAGGAGAGGCTTATGGGAAAACTGTTCACCTGCTTGTGGAACAGAATGGGATAAAAGCAGGTAGCTCATTGTTTCAAAAGTGACGTAGCAAGCAGTGAATGCTCACAGACAATCTGGTTTAAGATGAATATCAAAGCCTGGAAGAGAAGCTAAATCCCAAATACTTGATTCAGGGAGGTAATGAATGGGAAATGATTTGTATTTCTTTTTCAAACACTGTTGGAATATGGTGATGTCTGCTCAATTTAAGCTGTGTGACTAATAAGTAAAGGAAATTTTATGCAGAAACTATTAGAAGAATTCAAGTGACAACTTAAAAAAATAATTGAGAATGTGGTTTGAAAATAAGTATCTCAGCTTGGACACAATAAGGCAGGACTAAAACAGAGAGAGAAGAAGAAACAAAGGTCCTTCCACCATCAGCTTAAATATGTTTGGTAATGATTACCTCAAAATAGGCTGGAGCCAGAGGTAGTGTAAGGATATGTTAAACTGACCTGTAGAACCATGTTCAGTGCTATCGAAGGGGATCTTTCAAAAGAGGTACTGAAGGAGTTGTTAGGTAAGAGCATCAAAAAGGGAAAAGTTAGCAAGGTCAAGAGGAAAAGAACACTTCAGAAAGAAGAATTTACATCAAAATTTACTATAGCATAAAAGGAGTGGAAAGTGAGTTTGAGTTGGAAGTTGATGGCTGTATTATGGAAAAACAGTGCAATAGCCAAAAAGGTGGGAGATGGGAACTTAGAAGTCAAGGGCCATTATCAGTGGATGAAAGGGCAGGATGATGAAATAAATAACCTGTTATTTTTATCCTCTAGCTCTAATCCTTGAGAATTAAAGCATTCATTATAGAATGTGCTACTTGAAAATTAGGTATCTTTATTATAAATTCTTTTCTGTTGTCTTGCCTTCTGTACCTGTCCTCTCCTATTCCTTGTTAAAACAGCTGGTAAATCTTTAGCTTGCTAAATTGCACATTATATCACTGGTATGTTGAGGCACATGTATCAGCACAGTTCATAAATGGAAGCAGCTGCTTGCCTCTGTGCTTATGAGAATGTACAAATACACTACCAAGATCTTCAAATCCTCTGTATGCTTTGGATACAATTCCTATCCTGAAAAGCCATGCTGTGATTTCAATTAGTGCAGATGTGCACCAAGCCACCTTATTGGCTCAGGAAAAAATTCTTTTGTTTCAACACTTGAGCTGCTAGATCTGGTTAATGTTACCAAATGAAAAAAAAAAATAACATCACACCTATGGTATTAGTCCTATACTCCAGTATCTGAAAAAACCCTGGCAGACAAAAAAAATGTTGTCATCTCATAGGGAAAAGCTGAATTCATACACAGGAACTGCAGGATTACTTCGACATTTTACTAGTCCCCTGTAACACCAGCAAGTCCCATAAATGCCTAATGGAAAAACAGCAGAAAATGAGATCTGCAGCAGCCTTTAGAGATCAAATTTATGTTGCTGAACACTTTTTTCAGGTCAGGTTTAAAGGTCAAAAGAAAGTGGATAGATTAAATTTACTGATTTTGCCAACTTTAAAGGCCCCTTTTAGAGGTTTTCTCTTTCTACAGGAAGCCCCAATATGCTTTTGGATAGTTTTCTGCAAGAACTGAAATGTATAGAATCTTTACTGTATTTGTCTCAGGTGAGAAAGACACTCATATAACAATACTTAGTTATCCCTGCTGTGCTCTTGAGTATCTGATTTAGATCCAAGGTATGTTATCATCCTGGAGTAATTAATATTTCCGTTAATTAAGTTTTTTGTGTATATTAATTTCATATACAGACTAAGACTCGTCTATTACAAGGCCAGTTGTGACACCACAGTAACAAAAGTGGTAACCCCAATTTATTTTCACACTAGTGTTAAAATTTATCTTCCTGTTTCTCACACAGTATTAATCTCTTCTTTGTCCCAAACAGAAAAGTATCTTCCCATGGGCATCACTAACTTTTACACTCCATGCTCCTTTAAATGTGAATAGAATAGAACTTACTACCCTCAGTGGAGAAGAAAGAAAGTGGAATACAGAATCTTACCACAAGGGACTTAGTAGATCATCAGTCTCTGCAAACACTAGTTGCAAAATGAATGACTGGAAGTGGGAGGATGACTGTGGACAATATCTTCAGAATCTTAAGTAATGTGGGCATAATGCCAAAAATGTCATTCTTAGAAACAAAACACACACTCTTCTACAGGGTAGTAATACTACAGAAAGACAAGTTGAATTAAAAGCTTACTTTCTGTACATGAAGCAGTGCAGAACTAGCAGCATGTTTGTGTATCTGTATTTGGCGGGGGGCAGAGGTAGGAGGGGAATTTATTTATGTGGAGTTATTTCGTCAGTCTTTAAATGTATGGGTAATTCAGTGCAAGATTTTACAATATTAGCTCAATATCAAGCCTTAATATTTCCCAATTCAAAAAATTTTGACCTGGCCTCCTCAGTGTTCCCTCTTAGGAAAATCTTGAATATGTAGCAAATGCAGTTGCTCTCCAGTGTATATGACTACTTTTAAATTATCATGCTTAAATTATGGTAAATATTCACTCAAAAAGCCTTTTCAAAATTACTTTGAATTGCTACTTTATTTAACTTTCGAGTGGATACTTTTATAATATGTGGTGATTTTTCGGACATGAGGTTTTCAGAGTAGTTCACAATTTTATTAGTGTCAAATTGAGCAAAGACCATAGACAGCTGTGTTGGCTTTCAACTGTGTGAACTTCCTGTGTACTCATTAACATTAGGTGTGTCTTTGGGACAGGGGAATTGAGTGATACCTGTAATTATAGATTTACCAGTATCTCCATAGTGAAGTACTTCATTAGCCACTCATTAAATAAAAGCTTTCAATATTAAGCTTTCAACACTAAAGAATGTTATTCTCCAGTTTAGTTCTTTAGCAAAGCTTCTGCTAGGATTTCAGGAGCTTGCTGTGCTGTGATCTTTGTGGCTGGCTTGTAGTCCTGTGGGATGTGTTGTAGCTTGAACTCCACTATTTATGAGGATTTTCAAATTTAGCCAAATTCAACATAATAATTCCAGTTTCAGGGGTAACTGAAAAATTTACTGAGATGGGAGCTCAAATATCCAAGCACTCTTAGAAAAATACAGTTGTTTTTCACAACCACAGATATAGAAGACTGCCTGACCAGGTACGGACTTTGCTGAACTAAAATGGAATAAAGCTTAACACTTGGGTTTCAACTTAGAAACAACTTGTAACAAATGTGCACAAACTCGGGGTAAATCTGAAAATTCTCCTTTTGGAGTAAAGCTGATGGGACAAATTTGAATAAAATTGGATACATCTGCAGTGGTATCATATATCAACCAAGAGGCAGACAAAAGAAGTAGGAATTTATTGGAGGAATCCATCTGACTTTTCTTGTGGGCAGGATTACATCTGGCATTTGTGAGGGTGTGCCATTTCCCAGATCTTCACAGTATGTTGGCAGACTTTTTTAGCAGGCTTGGATGTTCATTCGGGAGAGCATGATCTCTGAATAGATGCATAATTCACTGTAGTAAAACCAAGGTACGCGTCTCCTTACGATGGACTCTTTTGCCACAAGCAAAATATCCAAAGGCAAATACAAATTTGTAGCAGGCAGACAGAAAAGCAGATAAAGTATTACTCTGTCAAAATGCCAGACATTCAGAAGATGTTTTATAAAAGTTTCACGCATCTCCTGGTCATCTGTATCCTCAGGATAGGATTCTCTTAGAATGATTGTCGTAGTAATTGTGGAAAATTGGTAATTCTCAGTGGTGTTAAATATCTGAGTTCTAAAATGTATCATAGAGTCTTGAAATTGTTGAATATTTTCCAAGGACTATTATTAGCGGTGAATATTCCAAAGTTCCTTTGCTCCAAGATTAGAGTGGCCAGAGATATGGCAGGGTATGTGAGATGTAAGCAATTGTTGTGGAGAGCAAATTGCTAGAACAGCAAGTTCACAGGAAGACTTCTGCAACTCCTGTGCGTATGAATGGAGTTTTTCAGGAGTAAATGGGGTCAGAAGGCACTTCAGAGACTGCTTATTACACATATACAGAAGTACTGCTGTGCTGCAAACCATTCTCTGAAGTCTGCTTTTTCAGCAGCCTGAAGCATACTATGGTGTTATTACTCAGAGGTTATGGATGTGCATTAGGCTTAGCCCTGAGTACTGTTGGATTTACCAAGTTAACTGCATAAGCTTCACAGGCATGAGGCTCTCATTCAAGGGGGACTCATGTAATTTCTCTGCTTCTAGACAAGGCCAGGCCTGCAGTTTCTAACAGTAAGTTCCTCTGGCTAACCCTAACAGTTAGGTGATATAAGCATATTCTATGATTTATGTATATCAGTTGTAAGCTGGTAAGGTGTGGATGAAGCCAGCTCTTAACTGATTCTAGATCACGCTGGATAGAATCAGTTGAGTACTGGCAGTAGAAGATCTGGACTGTCTTTGTTGGATATTAAGTGTCTAAAGTCCTCATTTGGTGAAGCTAGAGCCTCAAACCTTAGCTAAATCATTATATTCAAAAAAAGCTTTTTCTGTTGGAGCAGTTTGGTCTGTTTTGGTGCCTGGAAGGGAAACCTCCCATGTGACTGCGTGTCAAGAAAGTCAGTTTCTAAAGTCAACTTAAGCAAACATAAAATCCAGACCAGTTTCACCATTGGTACAGTGGTGCTCATTTGTAAAAGCTAGAGTAAAGCCTATGCCAGCATGAAATTTATTTTCCTCTTTGCATTTCAGTTTGTGTACCTGGTAAGTGATTTGAAAAATTACTTTTTTTAAAGTAGCATCCATGAAGGATTGGTGTATGGATGAGCACAGTAAGGATCAAGTTTACCTGCACAGGAGCCACTATCCTATGATGAACAATTTTTCAACAAGCATCATTTGCAACTGTTACGAAAATCTATCAATGACTGTTTCTGGTACGGAGCAACTGTGCTGACTGTGCTCAGAGGTGAGGGAGTTTTGCTGTAGAACTGCAGGAAGAGCTGAATGTGCTTGCAGGGCTCTTTCACCTGAGTGACAGGTCAGAAAGAATATCTCTGGGCTTCCCGGTGGCTCTTCGGGTATGGAAACAATAAACAAGCAATCCATCTGCGTGTGGCTCTTCTTTAAATCATTGATGCTGACATGTAGTATTTTATAAACTAGTTATTTCCAGTTATAGATTTTTTGCTTTGAGTTTCATGAAATAAGATTTCCTTACTACAGAACTGCAGAACATAAAAGGAAAAGGAGTGAAAGGCAGTTTGTGCTTCAGATTAGTACATCTAAAGTGAACAAAGCCATCCATTGTGTTGCTTTCGTGTCACTGTTGTTAGATATTAATTTGATAAGGACAGACTATGTTAAAATGGGGACGGGAAAAAAATGTTGGAACTTTTTTTCTTCCTTGACTGCTCTATCATACATGATAATGTTTATTGTTGAGATTAAGTACTCTCTATTCAGGCAGTAACAAGTTTCGTAGTGGAACAAAAGTAAGCAGCACTCACGAAATTCATTTTAACAAAAAGTATGAACAGAAAGATATGAAAACTATTGATTATGTTGTCTGTGGTGACATACAAACAAGATGATAACTGTTCACATCTATACGAGTGGAAGAATGGCAATGTCAGATTGTGCAGAGATTAACACAAGAGTCTGACATCTTTGGTGAAAATTTATAATTACAATTGATGCTTTGGTAGAGATTGGAATGAGGGTGGAATCTTGTCAAATAATTTTTTCTGTTGTTCATGTCATTGCCAGCTACTTAACCCTTTGATTTTCAATGATTATTGCTGTGGAGAAACTGCTATGGCTGTTGTAATAGGTTTTTCTGTGATTTGTACCAGTTCTGAACATCTGTTCCAGAAGGAAACTTCTTATGCTTAATTTTGTTCTGCAGAAGATGTTTTAAATAGAGTCATATAGACACTGCTCTCCAGAGCAAAGTTTTGGCAGAATAGCTGATTTGTGTCTCAGTTGCCTTTACTGAGAAAATTAGAGCTCTAAATATAAGAAAATTGAAGAAATGTAAAGGATTTATCTATGACTGCTGAGCTCAGGTTTCAAGGTGCCATCATCACTTCTGTTTCTTATTATTTATACAGGTGTTTGATACCGCTCTGCCAGCTTTGGTTTCTTACTGGGCTCATGACTGAGTTGGACCATAGATGTTGATGAGGAGGCATTGTAAGGACAGGAGTAAAAAGGAAATCCTTGATTTCCATAGTTAGCTGTTTTGAAGAGAGAGCAAGCTCCAATAAATACCAAATCTTCTGACTTTTCTGTAAATGAAGGCATGTCATTGATACAGATGCTTTAAAATGTATCAAAAACTTGAGACAGACACTTTCCATGTTTACTTTGAAGAATGCATGCTGCATTTTGCTCTGACATGGACTAATAATTTTCATTCCCTAAAATGAGTTTGTTCTGTTATACAGTTTCAAAATGTTCTTGTTTGACTGTTTAGAAAGTAGAAATTATGTTTATCTAGCATAAGGAAGGGATTTAACCTCTCAGAACGAAGTAGGTGATTTTGAGACATCCCAACTTCATTTTCTTTTAAAAGCACTGAAACATGAGCTCAAATGCTGATTTTAAAAGGAGTGCTTTTTCATTTGTCTTTGTTATGTGCGTCAAATATGTCAAAGTTATTCAGTGATAGTCTAATCCACAAATCATGGTTATAGTGTATAAATTAGCACACAAGTTAACACTGTTAAATACATTATGATGGCTTTAGTATCTATTTTTCTTATTCTCTCTGTTTTCAAGGACACAAGTTGAATGGGCAAAGATTCAAGTAAAGGGTAAAAAAGAGCAGGGAACATTTTTTCATAATTAATATTCTGATTAATATTCTGTAACAGAGCTCATTCCTGTTCAAAGGACTGTCTACATATAGGGTTGTAGGCATTATTAAGATCACATTGACTTCGTAATTTGGAATTCAGAGATGCTCCATGTGAAGAGGAAGGGCTGCAGAAGGATCTCAAACTCTAAGATGTTCTACTTCTAATGCATCTACGTGGTTTGTTTGCAAAGTGTATAATTCTGTGGTGGTTATTTCAGGGTGAAATAGCTAATTTCTGGTTGTTGGAGTACTACCTGGGATGCTCTGCTTTGGGATACTTTCTTAGAAGCTGTTAGAACATTGGAGACTGTATGGTTTCTCTGCATATTCTTTGTCCATATTTTTCAACTATGCACAAATCTAGTATATCATAGATTTTTACAATAATTCAGGTTGCAGTGGACCCCTAGAGGTTTGCTAGAGCAAATTTGAAGTTTACAGTTGCTTTATGTCCAGTCATTTTGAATACGTCCAAGGAAGTTCTGATGAAAATTCTTTTTCCATGTGAAATTTCTTTGAATATTGTAAAACTCACATGAGTTTCAAAAGCAGTTTGATTTATATAAATTTAAATACCATTTTCAAGAACATGAACTATCTTCTTTTTCCCTACACACTTAAACATTTCAAAGATAAGCCAATTAGATTAAACCACACAAACTAATTTGGGCACTAACAAATAGAAGAGACATTGGTTCAGGGGGTTAGGCCTGATTTATAAAACTAGAATTGCCATGTTAGAAATATCTCCTTGAATGTAACCTTGTTTGCATAAAGTAAAAGTTTTGGAGACTTATAAATGAGTTGAAAGAAGTCACTTACTAACTAGTTATCAGTGATTTTCTTAATTGCTAGTTGTGTTCTGCACTGTTGTTTTTAATCTGTAAATTGATTTGGAACTATAAAATCTCACTTACCTGGCAGTTTACAACATCCATTTTTTGTCATACATTAAAAAATAGTGCCCGTGAGTTTCTACTGTTGCAGAAAAAAGTGTGTGACATTGCACAGTATTTTTAAAATCAGTGGCATGTGGTCCTGCTATGAAAAATCGCGTGGCACTGCGTGGATGTGCGGCCTCAGCCAGGGTTTCCTGGGTGCCACCCTGCCACAGGAGTGCTTTTGGTGGAATATCTGAGATGTGCAGTGCTGTACAAGTACAGTCACGAGAACATTTGGTACTGAACACACCCCAACATCTGCAGAAGGCACCGGCTTCCTAGCGAACTTGGATACCTGTTCCTGAAGACTGAGAAGGTCTCTGGATGCCTTATGCTTCCAAGGAGACCAAAAGGATGTTGTCACACATTCTTAGGGAACACAAGTATTAGCTCACTAAGTTTCAGGGGCTTCCTGTTCTCAAAATCATTTGACTTGTAAACTCACTGATATTCTGCATCAAGAAAGGTTAGTTCTCTGTTGTAGGTTGACCATCTAACCTGATCATTTATTGATCTAAAACTGTGTTTTAAAATACTACATTTTTAATTAAATGGGGAAAAATGTTTATTCAGTCATATTTCGTGTATCTGGAATATGATTTTCTCTGAGGATGGGCAAATAATGTAACAGGAGTGGAGTCAGTTTCAGGTAGAGAAGCATGGAAAATATTCAGTAGAAAATTAATACTTACTTAGAGTATTGAAGCATCTTGAATAGCAGTGCAAAGTGAAGTGTAAAGTAAAAGACTAACACTACTCTTCCTGGTTACAGAAGTGGTCCTGCTATTAAAAGTGCCTTTCTGAGGTATGAGCTCGTAAGTTCATTAGAAACAGGAACTTAGTGTAAGTATTATTTGGCTCTAAAAAGCTAATAATTAGGGGTATTTCCCCCTCACCCTTGGAATTTGAAGGAAGTACTTATTAAGACTATAATAATTAATGCAATACACTCACACAGTTCATTGTATTCAAAGTATTCTACAGGCAGTTATTATTACCCAAATTAATTTAAGTGAATATCTCTGTTTAGAGCTTAGCAACTGTCCACATTTCAACTATATTAATAATTATTAGAATTAGCATAGATCCTGACCCTCATTTATTTGTGTTCAGAAACAAAGCCATGTAAGAGTCTTTCTATAATGAAAATTAAAAGGCCAAGCAATAACATTAATGTTCTTTTAAATAATTAATTTTAATGTGTAGAAGTGTGAGCAATAAATGTTTTATTGTAAACCCTGATGTGGTAATTAATCCAAGCGATTAGGACCTAATTGCATGTTCATAGTAAATGTTATATTTGATGTGAAAGACATTTTGTTGGAATTGTGGTTCTGAGGATAGAGCTGTGAGAAGAGTGATACTTAAAAGAAATATTTAGCACACTTACTCCTAAGTTGGTAAGCTGGAAATGGAAAGAAATGCATCCTTTATTATTATGCCGATTATGTTTTTAGTTCTTCTGAGCTTTTTATTGCACTATGCACTTAATTCTACGCAGTAGTGGTGTTTGAACATGAAAGTAAACGTAAGCATATGTAGGCTGTTTAAAATCAGCTAGGAAGCACCTTGGGGAGTGGGAGAGGTATTTGTTTTAATAATTATTTACACCTTAATTTGCAAATAGTGGAAGTCCTACTATTTCATACAGCTGATCATTTCTTTAGTGAAAGAATAAGTCATCCTGTGAACAACGTCAGTTTCAGGTGCCCTGGTTGTGCTTTGGAAAGCCCTGTTGCACGCCGAATGAATTCAGATCTCAGATCTCCGCTGAAGCTTTGGAGCTGCTCCAGAATTTCACTAATATGTTGATGAAGTTTAGATCCCTGTTTTTAAATTTTGTTTTAGTTTGGTGGGTGGGTTTTTTCACTCAGCGAAGTTACATTTTTTAAGTGTGCTGTGGTTCTGTATAGAGCTCAGTGTTGCTCATGGTGAGTCTGTCTTGTTTAAACAGACTCAGTTAAAGGATGAGTTAGTATTTGAATAATGCTATCAGCTTCAGAAATCTTTTGACTTACCACTTGATCATTTCTTTTTTTCTCTTCATACCTACCATGCTACATATTTCTGATGATATGATCTTTATTAGTGAAATAATATGCTCTTTCTTTGGGGCTCTTGAAATATGTTCTAACGATGATGGTAATGACTTTGATTAATATTTAATCCCCATGCTGCTATGTTCTTATAAATTACAAGATCTCAAAGGTAGTTGGGGGAGGGAGGAAAGGTTTCTGCTGAAGTGTTTCAGTATTAGAGTGCCTAGGGAGTAACATACCTATATTTCATTATACCTTATACCTGCTTTCTAACCTGAATTCAAGTGAAACGTTTCATAGCATGACCCCATTGTTGACAGGGAAATCTGTAAGACTGACTTATTTTCCAAGGCACTGGACTCCTTCTTGTGTTTGTTTATGTTATGTTACTGTTGCATTCTCCTGCATTGCCTGGGGTTCCTGGCACTGAGGCCACAGGTATAGCAGGATATGATAGTACAGAGCAAGACCTTGGTGAGACTTTTTTTCTTCCTTTTGACACCCTGTCAGTCAGCAGTGATTATCTACTAATGTACCAATGGTCAGGCAGTGTTTCGCTCTGAAGGTTTAACCTGTGTTCATAAAACAGACCGTTGTGCTGATATAGGCACATTTAATTAAGCAAATACTCCTGTTTGTTCTCTTCTTGTTCAAGGCTATTTTAATAAGCAAGAAATAGACTTGTTTAAAGTATTTGCTTAGAGAGCTTTCAAACTGAGGATTAACTGTCTAGAGAATTAGAAATTCTCTATGCATTTGTAGTTACATAGATTCTCTCAATTTACTAATATACTGTAAATATTATGTACACACCAAACTTGAATGAATTCAACATATGGTTGATGTTTACATAATTTATGAGATGCCACATTATATTAATGGAACTAGCCATATACAAAAAAGCAAATGTTGCACTATCATCAAGGGCCTAAATTAACCATACCTTATTCTATGCTTCCTGAAAGGCTTATTTGCCAGGACAAGGACAAGGATCCTGGAATTATGCTCAAAATTTTGGCATTTAAGATTGAAAACCGGGTATCTCATTGTTCCAAACATCATCAATAATATTGATGCCAATTTTTAGACTTCTGAATATTGTTTATTTAAACAATAAGAAAGTATGTCCAATTCTACTTTTTGGTCTAAACACATTATCCTCATATTAGTAGACAGCTTAGACAAACCTAATAAAGAGTTATTTTAGAAGGATGAAAGGTGAAAGAAATGGTTTCTCTCTTTAATCAGCAATTTAACAGTTTTTTAAGATGCATGGCTTTCTCAGTAAGGATTAAATTGGTTTTCAATGAAAAAAAAAGTGTGGTAAAGTGGTTCTGGGATACTAGGAGAAATGAAGTGGCTTGCTCTTTATCATAGCTTGCTTGATTTGCAGCTTATATTTTATTGATGGTAATACCCTATACTCTATAATACCTTTCAATGCAAAATTTCAGTCATTTCAGTAATGTTAAGTAATTAAACCTCCCACTGGTTCTGCCAATGGAGGTGTATTTATCATTATAACTATTTTGCAAGTGGGTAAACAGAGGCAGAAAAGGTTGAATTATTAATCTAAGTAATAAAATCTCTGGGATATCTCCCAGATGATGTTTGGTACTTCCTCCAAAATTTTATTATAAATTCAGTATAATTAAATGTGTACCTCTCACTCCCTGAGCTTAAACTCATGTAAAACTATATACTGAATTTGAGAGAGCGTATTTCAGAGGTGTTTTTGCTTTTTCACAGAGGGGCAGACTTCAGGGACCAATGTGAAACCAAGTTCTTAAGCTCATTTTTGGCAAGATGAATTAAGATCTTAACTAACTTTGTACTTTTCAGGGCAATAGGAGAATTTCTTTATTTGGGATGACATTTCTCTACACCAAAGGTAGTATATTACTGCTCTCTTGCACATGTGTTACACCTCATTGTTAAAGCTCTCATCTACACACTGTGAGTACACATCTCCTAAGTTAAGTCACGCAATTATTTTGTCTTAACCATGGCTTGGAACACCTCCTGGAGAGTGCCAAATTTAATCAGTAGTAATCAGAATTGAAAAATATTTCCAGGTGGATTAAAATCAAAAAAGAATTGGTAATATATGCATAAAATAATTGTGTTCTTTTGCATGCAAAGCCAGATATTGTAGGTTTTCTGCTACTGATAGGTACAAATATGGCAGCAATGAGAGTTCACTTCAGCAGCAAAGAAGCTGTTCGAGTCTGAAAGCAATCCTCTCCTTCTGACATGTTGGCACCATCATAGAGGAAAATGTCACGGTCAATATAAGCACATTTACTGACAGTTAGGTTTTTTCCTATGTTCCTGAAAACTGTTTGAAACTTGGCTTTTATCGAAAACAGAAACACTGGCCACTCAGAATGATAAAACAATAGTTTATGGCTTAGTCATTTTCCAGTTATAAAGCAATACTTTCATAAAAATAAACAATGCATACAGGAACAAGCCAAAACAATTACTCAGAGAAATTGTTGCATTCTTGCTGTCCTTGCTTCCTGATTTAAAACAACTGTCTCCAGTACAAACTGGACAAAAAACAGCGGGTTTTGTTTCCTTAAGTAACTGCTTGCTGATCACTGTGAGATAAAATTTAGTTTAAAAATGCAATTGATATTGTCTAGGTACTTTTTAAGTTCCTAAATTACCTCTTACAGGAAGAACAGCTATATAGATTAAAATAACGTTCATGTGTTTCACTAATTTACAGACCGAACATTTCCCAAGTGGATAAAGAGCTTTTGTCCTTTCTAGGGAAAGTAAAACTCTACTTTAAAGCACAAGCACCTTTATTAGTAAAGGTCATGTTGATTATTTAATTTGTGAGGTTTTTAAAATTATTTCTGAAGGGTTTTTTCCCCATACTGTGAGTATTTTAGTATCTGTGTTATGACTATTCTGTTGTAACTCAGTAAGGAAAATAATTTAACAATACTTTCAAGCAGGAGCAGGTTGCAAGTATAAATGCTCGAAGCTCAGAGATTCAAGAGGAAAGGGGTCAATAAATCTGCTAACTTGGCAGTCTTGCACATTCCAGGTAATGTGCTCAGATGTTTCACTGTTAAAGGCAGTTTTTAAATTGTTCTCTGCTCTTTTAAACTCACATGAGTACTAAGACAGATGAAGAGCTTTTGCTCTATCATTCCAAGAAGATTCCTTCTGGTCTCTGTTCTGAGGGAAGATGATTTCATTGCCATGTCTCACAGTGGGTGAGGCATGGACTGCACCCCATCTGTGCTCAGGCAGTTCAGAGGCTGGAATAGAAAAGTCTTTCAGACTCTTGTGGTTGTAAGAGCACCTGGAAGCCTTGTGTAAGTTCTTCCGTCTGGAGCAGTTACCTAGTGGTTCATTCTCCGGCTCAGCAATTGCCATGTGTTGCAGCCTCACTCTTTCCAAGCCCTGGTATTTTTGCTAGACTGCAGCAGATGAGACTGATGGCAGAGCAGAGCTGAGGGATGCCTCTTCTGCCCAAGTGTGTGGCTTGAAGCTCTCTTTGTGTACAGAGTATAGGAACCTTAGCCAGGTCCAAAAGCTCTGACTTGGTTGTGTCTGTCATGTAATGGAGCAAGTTTTTTTGGCACCTCAGCACTCTCACTCTTTCACTGGAACTGCCAGCACCCTTGAAGTTAGATGATTTCAGTAGGGCTTTACTGAATCGTGGTATTTATCAGGACTGTCACTATGTAACTGTCAAGCTTTCTATGTGCCTGAAAAATTCCACCCTTTAGATGGATGAGAGTGTGATGTCGTCATAATTGCATTTTTATGTTAATGCTTGCTATAAAATAATTTTGGATTAAATGATGTGTTCCTTTCCTGTTGGCAGAATATAATTTGTCTTAAATGGCAGCAGACTGTTGTATCTGTTTTCTTGAAAGTTAAATATTTTGATTCACACTTACAATTTATTGATTTTACATTGTTACCAAATGGCATACCCAAATCAGCTCAGAATACCATGGTTCAAAATCCTGTCATTCATATGATAAAGTTATTTTCATGTAATCCACTCTGCAAATGGGAGTGGCAAGGAGAGTGGAAGAGCTAGAAAGAGAGGGCAAATGCATTTTGGCAGGTAGTAGGTTTGAAAGCAATCCTAATTTTTATTATCTCTGTATGTTCTTGAGGCAGTATTGCTTCTGTACTATTAAACAATAATAAATCCCAAATTGGAAGGCTGTTTGTTATCATCTTGCCCTGCATTTGTTTGGAAATACTCACTTCGGGGGGGGAGGGGAAATCTTGATCCTCATTGTGCAAACATTCCATGTATGTAATCCAAACGAATTTGTGAGCACAAATTCAGTGTAAGGCAAGGCTTCTCGCCTTGGACAGAACACCTTACACAGAATTACATTCACCAAAGCCAGAGTTGTGCTAGTTTCGTGAAGTCATCTCTTCAACACTCTCTGTTTCTGTGCTGCTGACACTTTTGACACCCTTAATTTGCTGCCCTCACATCTGCTATAGCTAGTGCTGTAAGAGCTTAGTGTAGGTCAGCAGAAACCTTTTGGGTCTGTGTGTGATAAAAATGAGAGAGGTGGCTTACAAGACAAATTACTGGTGTGTAAACTCACCAAATCCTTCCAGTAATGCCAGTGTCTACAAAAAAAAAAAGACTTGAATGTAAAAGCCTATCCAATATTCACAGTACCCTGGCATATCATATAAGGTGCATCAAAGAATTCCTGAATATTGTAAAAGTGAGATTAATATGATATTCTCTATTGACTTTGTCCTCTGCTGTTGTGTGCATGTTATTGAATTTTAAAAGCTCTTAAGTTACAAAGAAGTGACTGTATCTCCTGTAGCCATGTGTCTGCAATACATGAATGTATTTTTCTTATTTCTTCCTTTTTGTTTCTTTTTATCTGACAAGGAAAATGGTTTTTTTTTCCCACTAAAGGACTGTATTTAAGTAAAAGTACTTCTGAAAGTGCATAAGAATGGTATTGCTTTGTGCATGTGTACATACAAACATGCATATATATAATTCAACCTACCATTCTCTTTTCCTGGTGTGTATTTTGGTTCAGCCTTGCTCTCTGGCATGTGGTACAGTGGTACCTTCCTCCTGGCATAGAAAAGACACTCTTTACGTTTTGAGCAGCAGAAAATAGTGGCAAATCATGAAGCAGTGGCATCTGGCACACTCATTCTTTATCAGCACACACCGAAGGAATGCTGTGTGCTGCTAATGCATCTGATAGCCTTTAATGTTTTGTAGGTTTTCTTAGTGTACAGCAGTGCTGCCTTTCACTTTCTGTGGCTGCACTGCCCAGTTGTCACATGTCCTTCTCTCATAGAATCATCAAGGTTGGAAGAGACCTTTAAGATCATCAAGTCCAACCATCCACCCTGCACTACCACTGTCACCCCTAAACCACTAAACCACATCACCCAGCACCAGCTCCTGGTGCCTCTTAAACACCTCCAGGAGTGGTGACTCCACCACATCCCTGGGCAACCTATTCAGATGCCTGACCATCCTAGCAATGATGGTCATCCTAACCATCCTAAAAACAAAAGATTTCTAATATCTAATGTGAGTCTCCCCTGTCTCAGCTTTAGACCATTTCCTCTTGTCCTCTCTAGGCACAGTAGAAGAGGCCAGTACCCACCTCACTGCAGTCTGCCTTCAGGCATGAGGTTCTCCCTGGGGCTCCTCTCGAGACCAAACAATCCCAGGTCCCTCACCCATTCCTGCAAGAGAAGTTTTCTAGATCTTTCTCGAGCCTTGTTGCCCTTCTCTGGACATGCTCCAGCACCCAAATGCCCTTTATGAAGTGAGAAGCCCAGAACTGAAAGCAGTACTCAAGGTGTGGCCTCACCAGTGCCGGGTACAGAGAGGCAATCACTGCCCTGGTCCTGTTGGCCACGGTGTTCTTGATACAGGCCAAGATGCCATTGGCCTTCTTGGCCTCCTGGGCACATTGCTGGCTCATATTGAGCTGGCTGTCCACCAGCATTCCCTTCCTTCACAAAGATAGATACATACACAGTAATTTCATTTTTCTATACAATGTACATTTCCCAGGAATTTCTGTTTGTTACCTGTCTCATCCTTCGATTACAGGTATTTTCCTCATGGTTGTTTTAAGTACCTGAGGGTTTTGAGGGTAAATAGGATCCCAAAACTCTTTGAAGTAGTTTAAGTTGTGTAGGTGGGTATAGAATATCTTCTGAGGAACCTCTTAACCTTCTTGTTAGTGGGAATAGAGCTTCCTACTGGTGAAATACAAAGTCTTTTACACCAGTGATACAGGGTACATTTATTCTCCCACTCGAAGCTAATGTTGGCTGACAGTTAATTGTTAGAGCAGGTAAGAGTAGTTGGCTTAGGCATTCCCTTGTATGCATGTGTCTGGACCAAAAGCAGTGGCAGCTGCAAGAAGCCTGCAGGCTGAGTTTAAAAGGAAGTCACAGAACAACTTTGCTCTGAATCCCGGTGAGATATAAGAAAACCTGTTTGTTTTAGGGGAATTCATTCCTGTACACAATTGTAGCATGCCACAGTAGGGTGGTCTGTGGCTTATCTAGCTGTAATTTAAATTTAGGAAGCTGGGTAACTGTAACTACACTGGGCATAGCTGCATGGAATTCCACTAAAAGTAGAGACAAAGTTGATTTAAATACTTATAGAGGGGGATTGAATTTGGTTTTTTCAAATCCATATCTGTTCAGGACAAATTTTTTACATTTTCTCCCTACTTTGTTAATTCCATTGTGTGGATTGTACTGCTATAACTTTGTTTTGCAAAAAAATGTTATACTTGGCAAAGAGTTGTCATACACAGAACTCTTAATTTCTAGATGTTTTAATGTCAAACAGTTATTTAAATAAAAATATAAACAAAGCCATGGAAGAATGCAGTTAAATGGCAGAAGTGATTTTTAAGAAACCCAGAAGACAGAGCTATAGCCTTTGAGATTTCCTGGCCTTTACTTTGCAGGATCTAAAAAACAAGCTCTCCTATCTTTGTCTCAGCACTTTCATGTTGCCTTTCCAAGGAAAAGGGAGTTGGATGCAGGCCTGAGTTAGATCTCATGGGAATAGTATTCTGTACCTTAAATTACAATCAGATGTATTTTACTTCAGATGAAGTTTTCAGCCTAAAATTGGTACGAAGCCTAATTATTTGACCAGGTTACTATTTACGTAGACCGCTGTAGAGCAATCTGTCATTTATCCAGAGCTGGCAACATGTTACCCTTGAAAGATTTTTATTTTGTGTTTGGAACAGTTTTTTTAAAAATCCATCTCTCTGTTCATGAAATAAAAAACTAAAAGATGGTAGAGATTGCTATGGAGACGAGAAGTTGTATAAACTGTTCATTTTATTTCTTCAGAAGGTAAAATTAACAAAGAAGCTTGGATGTTTACAGGCTTCCAGTTGTTCAGGGTACTGACTAGCTCCACAACATGCACAGGATTCTTGTGCCCTTTGGACTTTGTCCAAATCGTGCCCAGATTTTGAAATCAGCCATGTCTTTTTTAGACTGGAGTGTGGAGTAAGGAGAAATACATAGAGATACTCTCAAAGTAGTCTTTAATCTGTAGACTTATATTATTTTTTTCCAGTGAGTAGAATGCCTAAAATGATCTGATAACTGAAGTATGCAGGATGAAAATACAGATATTCTGTGATTCAAAGGCAAATCATATGGATAAAGACTGGAAAGTAAGACTGTTTCAGTGTTACACCTTTTGGAGTGTCATGGTGGTGATGTTATAGGTAGGACTGAGATGGTGTTTTATTTGTCAGACTCACCTCAAAGTTGTTTCTCACTGTGCCTTAGACATTATCTCTGGCCTTAAATTTAACACTTGCTGCTCATGCCTGAAAATTGCTGTTATTCACTGAGTTTAGAGAACAGTTAGTAAAATAAGTTTTAGAATTATAAAAACAAAATATGCAAAATTTGTTTAATTTAGTGCAAAATCTAAGCCTTTGTTTAATTAGTAGATTAATGAAAATGTAGGGGATCTTTACATGGCTCCTGGAACACGTGTGGTTGGGGTAACCATCTGCAATGCTAAATTCAAAATGGCAGCCTTGTTCTTCAGAGAGTCTAAATCAGCATTCACAATTTAGTAGGCAAGTAGTGATTTGTAGAAGGTGATACTTAAGTGTTGATGTTCTGAATAAAGAAAAGTACTTTTGGGAGAGGGGGGCAAATAAAATACTTGTGTGGAAACATGAAAACCTCTAGGGTTTTTTTTCTGCAAAACAGTAACAAGTGCTACAAAGTCAGCATATTCAAGTCCTTTGTTGTAAACAAGGTACTAATGTTTAAGGTAAGGAATTTCGTTAGTCTCCTAGCTGTGTATAGAGCCATCATACTGGACTTCAGAATTAAGCAGCACAGTCCAACTGACTCTGGTACTATGAAGGGGCATTTAGAATTATAATACATCATGTTTTAAAATATGAACATCAGTCTTAGCTGCCATGGGAAAGTGTACTCCATGGAATGCAGAGGTAGGGAGTTACATTTCATTTTGAAAGGCTGTGATTCTAGGCATATGCAGATGCTTTGTCACCTCTTTAATACCTTAATGGAAAGGCAGTATTTCCCAGAAGTTTTTATCTGTGCACGTGGATGACAAATGTGGGTTGGGAGAGACTTTATAGGAATAGCATGCTTCATGTGGTACCTAATATAAAATTAGTAACATACATTGATTTGTTTTGATGCTTGCAGGGATTCTTCCTGACAGTGTCACCAGAAGCAGTATTAAAAGTGGCTGCTCAGGCTTCTGCCAACAACAAGATCTTCAGCTTGAATCTTTCTGCACCATTTATAAGCCAATTCTACAAAGAGCCTATGATGAAAGTCATGCCTTACGTGGATGTTCTTTTTGGAAATGAAACGGTGAGTCTTAAGAAAGCAGTGAAAGTATTTGTATCTCTTGTACTTAAGTGTTTGTGTCTCAGAGCCTGCTTCCCCAGGACGTAGCCTCAAGCTGGGCCAGGGGAGGATGAGGTTGGATATCAGGAAGAATTTCTTCACTGAAAGGGTTGTCAAGCATTGTAACAAACTGCCCAAGGAGGTGGTGGAGTCACCATCTCTGGAGGTGTTTAAGAAAAGACTGGACATGGCACTTAGTGCTGCAGGTCTGGTTGGTGGGGTGATGATCAGTCAAAGGTTAGACTTGATGATCTTGAAGGTCTTTTTCACCCTTGATGATTCTGTGATTCATGGTGCTCCTTTTTTTATGGAGGGAGTCTGGCCATGTGAGGTGTCACTAGAACGTTAAATCTGTGGTCTCTGGACTGGGATATTTCAGTAGATGCCAAAGATGTCACTTGACGTGTTAGAGGTTTACAACTTGGTCATTCTAGTAGGAAATACCCAGCACATTGGTGCCTTGTAATAGCTGTCCATGTGCATAATATCCTCACCCCGAATTTAACTCTGCTGGAAGAAAACATATGAAGGGTACCACTGAGTTTCTGTAACTTGATTCCGTACCCATAGTGCTGCTATTAGTAGCATTTTCTGTGATGAAGATGATTCTTCTGGGAGAAGTGGGAGGAGAAAACGAAGAAATAAAGAGTTGGTTTAAAAGGTTCTCATTGATTTTATGGTAGATGGACTGGCAGTCCATCAAAGGAAGGCTTATCTCTGCTGTATAAGTTGGCAAACAGATTGCGTGAAATTCTGCCTGGAAGTCCATGCTAATAGACCAAATTAATTCAGATTTCACTCATTGTAGTGCTAGTGGTTTTTGGTGGTTTTTTTTCATTCTAGAAAGTGTTCTTAAATATTTATTAGTTTTCTCAGCAGGAAAAGGTTGAAAAAAGCCTTGAAACGTGTGACACACCTAAATGAAATGTGAGTTTGTCACTCACGATAACTACATGAGTACAGGAAAATGATGATGGAAAAGCAGCTTACTCCTGTCAGTGGTTATTCCTGATTGTGACACAGGGACTTGCACCAACACAAGTCGGTTTTTAAACTCTTGTCCACCTGTCCACATAGGGGCTGGCATTGATACAGGACTTCAAAAAAATTTAAAATACTTACCTTTAAAACAAAGAAGATTGCAACGTTTTTTAATTCGGTCGGCTAAGGGAAACCTTTTTAACTAAAGTTAACTATACAGAAAAACCATTTTTCAGACATGTTCTTTCTATTTCCAACTGTTACCTTTGGACATCTTTCTTGATACAGTCATCACAAAGATGGTATTGAATATTTTTATTTAATAGTAGTATAATCTTGACACAAAAAATCCTATCAGATATCACAAATTGATATATATTTACCAAATCTAGTCAATTTTGGAGTAGAAGGGCTTCATACAGACTTCTGGGATTAAAACTTGTGGGTCTTTTATGTAACTATTTCTCCACTGACCTGTTAGGATAATTCAGATTGCAGTGGTTCATTAGGTGCTGTTTCTCATAGGCTGTTACTTTTTGTTTATTTGTGTACTTAGTAAGCAATAGCCCATGATACTGGTGACACTCCCATTTCAGAATTTTTTATTCAAACTATGTTAATTTCCTGTCATTTCAACTTGTGATGGTATTTTTCACCTGCTGTCAAAAAGTATTGTGTGGTACTCTTGTATTTTTAAAGTTGAAAGACTCCCTGCGTTTTCTGCATATAATATCTTTAGCATTTTGGTGTCTTTCAGGGTAAAAGATACTATTTAAACTGAAGTAATCATCCTTAAACTTGGCGGTACAATATATGTAAATACTTCAGAGTACCAGCCTCTTTGTTGCTTACACTAATCATGAAACTCTGGTCATTTTTTAGTCTCTGCTTCCTGCTATATAAGCTGGCTATTGCTGCTTCGGAGTTGAAGAAATGCTGCTTGCAGTGGTTTATTCTCTTTCTGGGTGACTTGAAACCATGCTCTTGGCGTGATGTACTTCTAGTTTTGAGTAGCTTCTGTGTCTTCTCATTGTCAGCATTCCTGCACTCTGCATATGGTTTTTGATAAAAAGTAGTTGCAAAACTCGAAGCTCAGTCTGACGTGTTCTGCCTTCTAGTAGCTTCCGCCCTTGGTTGTGGTGCTTTTTCTTTCCTCTCGTATTAATTTCAGCTACAAGCACATTCAGGATTTTTTGTGTGTTTTTGTGTGTCTTGATGGATCATGAGCCACTTCAGCTAGCCGACACCGAACTTCTGCCCGTTTAGTGTGATTTTCTTTTGCTTTTTGCTACATTTTCCATCAGTGTAAGTGCATAAGTTAGCAAATAAGCAAAGCATACTAAGTGGAGTGGTTGTTACTTCATTAGTATAAACAATACTCCTAGACACAGTTTTATTCTTCCCTATATTTATCTTCACATTATAGTCCAATAAAATTCTATTGTTAAGCAGTGAGCTGTTTATTTTTTGAGTAATACAAAAACATCCAAGTGCAGCAAAATTCCAAATTGCTGCCATTCCTAAACTAAAAACAATTGGCAAAGTGATTTTAAATTACATCTTCTACTTAAAAATTTACATCTGAATGGAGATTGGTTATTTCAAGTTTCAGCCAGATGGTAATTAAAATGGGCAAGTTATAAACCTCTCAGAATAAATATTCTAGTTTTGAATGTAAATGCCAGCATACCCTTAACTGCAGTTTACACACTGAATGCTGTGGTAGCAACTCAGTATATGTATCAATTTCAGCATTAACTCGATGACTACTGGTGTTTTGATAATTTATTTAAATCTCATTTATAACCTACCTAAACATCTTGTCTTGAATTTTTTATATTTATTAACAGTACTTCATATCATAAATTTAGTACAGAACATTCAGAAAAGGAATAATTATATGGTCATTGCAGCTAACCAAATAGGGCCATTCCACAGTCATTATCTAGCAATACATGACTGAAGAACTTGATTATTGCCATTGCTTTTAATTTTTATTAAATTAAGGTTTTTTTAATAGCGTCATTTTGCAAATGGTTCTTAGCAGTAATACCTTCCAAGCTACCATAATCACTGGATAATTAACCTGCCAGGATTAAGCACACTCTACTTTGCCTCAGGATGCTTAACTCTCAAATAAGGTCAATTATCTCCTGATGATAACTGCTTTGTCGCAAGTTGCTGCTTAATTCAGCTGTAAAAGCTCACTTTAGAATACATATTTTACAACTCAAAGTAACTTTCAGTAACACAATGGTCAAAAGAGTGAAAGCTTTGAAGTGACATCTTTACACAGAGTCATGCAAAGTTTCCTACACAGCAATTATTCTAGGCAAGTAAAGGAGACTGAATTTGTAGCTGTCTCTTTCTATTTTCCCTGTTAGGGCTAAATTTTGATGTGCCTTAAATATTTGACCCATTGAAGTCAATAAGGGGCACAGGAACCTGATTTCAATTTCCAGTCTCCCCAAAAGTTGTGAGTTAAAATGGCATCTCCTCAGGGAAGGAACTACCTTTGGGGGAACAGTCGGTGTATTTTTGGGGGTGCAGCTGGATAGCAGTTTCTTAAGAATTTAAGGGACACTGCAAGGCTTTCACGTGATTGATCTTCACATATGGCACCTGTTCATGAGTCGGAGGAATATTTGTTGATATTGATGTGATAAAGATCTTCTGGGTTCTCTTGCTATGTATAGGCAGGACATCACTGAAAAATTTTAGAATTTAGAAACTCTGGAGTTACAGACATGTTGATCTCCTCATCTAGTGCTTTACAACAAAAACTGTAAGCCAGTGATGTAACTTGTAGTATTCAGTGTACAGCGAGCAGTAGAAGTTGAGGAGGTTATGTAGAAGAGAAATTGTGAATTTTTTTGAGGTACCAAATAATAAAGAAAACTAAGATAACAATTATTATTAGAAAATTCATCCTCTTCCTCTCTTGTCTAAAGAGCTGTTGCTTCTAAACACCCAGTCTCTAAACAAATTAATTAGAGGATTATAAGCTGAAGTTTTGCAAAGAGAGAGTGTTTGTGAGCTCATTGGGAAATCACTGCTGGTATGACAGCAAATGTGCTGAAAAGAAAGCAGGTTGTGTGCAAGACTTGCACATTTTAAGAAGCAATGACAATAGCTTTAGTGGTGCTTCTGGAGTTAGAAATCCTGAGCTTTAAAGAGATGAGTCCCTTTGAATGGAATAAGGTATCAAATAGGTCTTGGCATCATTTCCTCTTCACAAGTATGGTGAACCACTGGAATGGTACATTGTGCCTCCTTTATTTAAAATATTTTCTAGTGAGGTATCAAATACTAATAGAAAGACCCCTACAAATGCAGGTGTTTTGCACAACAACCTTTAATACCCTCTGTAAGCCCTTATAAAAGCAAGTCTCTTCCGTGACATGGAAAATTCTCTTTAATGGCAAGGAAAAACAGTAAATATAAAACTGAGGGTTTGGTGGGATTTTGGTGAGATTACCAGGCTCCTGCTTTCGAACTTGCAGGCAGTCTGTAGTTTTGTGCTTTCATTTTAATTGAGGGGGTGGATGGAAATACTGCGAACTTTTCTGGCATAAACTGTGTTCAACACACTGGGATTTGCACCTAAATGACAGTTTCCAAAGAAATTTGTCTATTCCCTTGCTGTAAACTCTCAATCCACATAGCTTGATGTATTACATTAAGATATGACTCTGAGAACAACCTTCAGTTCCACCTGGAAATTTCCTCTGCTGCATTATCACCTGGGATCAGATTGATACCTGGAGGCTTAGGAATCTGCCCACAGCCCGCAAGAATCTTGAATGAGACATAATCACTTTTGTAAGATAAATGAGCCTCCTGGTGATTCTTTTCAAACTAATGTGCATTCATAATGGCATAACTGAATTGATTTGAATTAAGGCGGTGCAATTCCTACGGTTTCTAGACCTAGCAGATAGCTTTCCACAACCATGAGTGTCCATTCACACTGGTGAGGTGTCTGATTTTGAGGAAACAATTAAGAAGTAGGAGTCAGGAGAAAATGAGGTGGCAGATGTAATTTAGTGTGTGGAAGAAGGGAAATACAGCTTGAATTTCAATAAATAATGAAAGGGAGACAAACATTTCAGTCTGTTCTTCAGTATCAGAAGGGACCAAGAAGTAGGGAACATGGCAAAGTATGGCTGGTCATGCCATAAATATCACTAAGTTGATGTTTCTATTTGAAGTACTTCCAAGTAAGCATTTACAATTATTTTTGAATGTTTGAAATTGTTATTGAAAGGCAAATAATAGATGGTATTTGAAACTGAGTAACTTGAAGAGGTTCATTTTAGTACTGCTACCTTGCATGTATGTTATGTAAAGAGCCCTTCAGAAATGTTTTCTTTTTATTTTACTGTATCTAGTCTATATTGAGAGGTTATTTTCAGTCAGTGGTTGTTTGCAAGCTACCATCCTTAAGAGTTCAGCCTTTAGCTTCTACATCTCTATTTACCTGGAATTAAATTTTCAGAAACATTTATCATCTTAAATTACATTGAGTTGGGTGCTAGTGTTTTGCATTTCAGTTTATATACTGGTATTTTCTTTTTCATTGTGCTCTCAGTTCTCAGAAACTTGTCCCACAGGTGGGATAATTATCTTCAGTTCCTAGGCTGGGTGAGAGACTGAGGTTTGCACAGTTCCCTACAGGGAGTCTGTGGTTCAGTTAAAAATCATAGTCAGATATTCTGACCCAGTTTATTAAATACACATGGGAAGAAATTTTGTAAGGAGACATCTCATCTTCCCTTCTATTTTAACAGGTAGAGGTTTTTAAGGTCAGCTGCTGCTGGTGTTTGCTTTTCTAAACTGCAGTAAACAGATAGTATTTCTTTTTATAAATCCTACGTTTAGGATTTCTGCAAAGTCTTTGGAGGGAGCCTGGGAATTAAAAATTGTAATTCTGAATGGAGGAAAAATAAATACTATTTTTCTTTGGTGTCTTTGTAGAATTTTGATGTCTATTTCCTGTTGTAGGTGTTGTATTTTCAATTATAGGACAGCTATGTTGTTGTAATATTGCTCCTTAATTCATAGAATTAACTTTCTCAGTAGTGGAATATCTGATAAATTGTGGCTATCTGAAAAATGAGAGGGTCTCTAGCACGAGGGAGGTTGATAATGTCAGTGGCATGTTGTAAAGATGTGCTGTGCGAAGGGTGCTGAAACAGCCCAAGGCTATTTCAGCTGCAGACACTGAATCCGCTGCTTCTTTTCTCCTCTCCTTTTTTTTTTTTTTTCCTTTTTTTCCCTCCCATGTGAACTGCAGTGGCTCTCTAAGATAAAATGCTTTTAAATCATTTCCCAACCTTGCAGCCGTTTTTGATAAAAGCCCTGTTATCTGAAATGATATGAATCACTGTGGAGTTAACCATACCTCTTACAACAACATATTTTGTTGTGATTCATTCTGTCTCAATTAATCATCTTATTTATCTACATTGTCTCAGCTGCTGCATTGAAATTCATGAGTAATAAGCAAGTAATTATTTTAGTATAGTTTACCTAGTGCATTATGAATGAAAGGAAAATTGAGAGCCAAGTATTTAAATTTATATTTAGTGCTGCTTTCAGCTAATGTCTAGCTGTTTAAGCAATTTAGGAACTGTATCTCAAAAAATGTCTTTCTTGTTTCCTGTTATGGAAAACAAGCAGGTACTTAGAAGCAAAGCTTATACTTTCCAACAGACTTCACTTCTTAAAACTAAAAATATTTTCTGGTAGTCTCTCAGAACGCTTAGGGATATTTATCCTTCCTTATGCTATGCAGTGCTGAGATACTTTTAAGACTGTGAGTACTGGAGCGTGTGCAGCACAAGACAGAACATGTCCTGTGAGAGAGGAAGGCAGATTCCACTGTATTTCAGCAGCTTGTGTTTTACTGACGATGATTGATAACCATTTTCACTTTGTAGCACTTCCCAGAGCATCTCATAACACTTCATAAACATTAAAGCTCAGAATGAACCAATAAGGTAGGTGTGTAGTCTTGACTGTTTTACAGGTGGACAACTGAAAGGTTATTTGCCCAAGGTCATACAGCAAGAGCAGAGCCAGGAACAAGCAAAATTGAATTCTAACTTTTTTCTTCAGTTAAGTGTCCTGAAATGTTGTCAGCTGCTGAATACATTTTGGACAAAACCCACCTGTCTGGAGAAAAAGACCTGCAGAACCTGGCTTTCAGTTTTCAGTGTAATATTAACATATGTTTCTGAAAGCCTTTTAAAGGTAAACTACATGTGCCTTTTAATAATCGGATCACTAGAGCAAAAAATGTATAATATATAATACATAATTTAAGAACTGCAAAAATAAGAGTATGAATAAAATTGAATTACATTGATAGGAACAAGAAGAACAGAGGCAGAAATGTTCACAAAAACTTCATTAAATCAGTGTAAATTTGGAACTTTTCAATTTCACTGAGGTATTTGCAGATAACAATGTAGGTGAAAACTGTGTTACAATAAAGCTTTGTTTTCCGATGCAGCTCGGGTTAATTGAATGCCTCCACATTTGAAGCCCTGTTTGGGGCAGGTGTAGCCAGTTGCTGATTCAGAGTATTGTTAGGTTATGCTAAAGCCTCTTATACCAACATACACTGGAGTTCTCCCGCAGCTACAGGAAGTCCTTACAGTGGATTGTAGGGCTGCAGTGCCATGTTATCCCCATAGATAGCATCTAAATGTGAGCTGATGCAGACCTCTCTCACCTGCCCTTATCACGTGATGTCATCTGCCCCCTTTACTCAGATTTAGAGATTTTACATCCATAGCAAGAGTGAGTTCTGTGGGCCAGACTGCTGTTAATCACTGAGCTGGTCCAGCTTTCTCAGGCAACACAATCACTGGATCTGATTAGATGAGAGGGTAATGCATGGTGGTACAGAGGACTTTGGAAGAGAAAGCCTGATAATCTCTCTGTTTCATCAGCTATAAGCAGGAATCTGTTAGGGTCTCCCAGGCAATACGGCAAAGAAACACGGTCATTGAGTGACTTAAATGTTATTTTGCATGGCTAATTTGTATATTAGCTGTAACTGTTCTTGGACAGAGGTTTTTATATAAAAGAGACAATTTTTACCTAAAGAGTGTGTGTTGATGCTTCCTGTGCTTATAAATTTGAGCCTGAACAAAAGGTTCTTGAAAGGGGAGAAAAGGGAAGGATAGTAAAGGAGGCAGTAGTAAGTCCATGGTGATGTTCAAAATCTTGAAAACATGGTTTGGAGATTTTGGAATAGAATTGGCAATATCTTTATTATGTTAACCTATTTTTCTGTACTATTACATAGCACTATTTTTTCAAAACTGCAGTTTCAGCCTTGTTCTTTTTCTCCTGTTATCTTTCTCTGTCAACACCTTCCTTCACTCTGTTTATATAGCTCATGTAATATTTTTATTCCCTCAAGAGAGTTTCACATCTCATTATAAATCTATTAGCTAGTTTCTTTTTTCTGGCTTTCTTCAACAAAGAGCGAAAATAGGCATTTGAACCCTCTCTTCTTTCCAATTAGCTATATAATCTTCTGTTACCAGGATTCCTACTGTTCATTTTGTAAGAATAAATTTAACCCACTGATGTTTCCTTAAGAGTATTGAAAAGTTGCTATGTATAAGTAAATTAATGCAGAGAGATTTTTCCTTCATGCACTGACATACACATTGAGGGTATTTAGAAGGGATTTATGTTAAACTATTGTGGATTAAAACCTGTATTTTATTTTTTAATTAAAATTTAGAGCTAAGACAATGACATGAAATGGAAAGCTAATCATGCACTGTATTATGCAATATATGCAGTGGGTCATAAATATATGTAAGTGTTGCAAAAATATTTTGCTAATTTTTAAATTGTTTTCAGAGCTTTCCTAAAAGCAGGAAATAAGCTTGTAAAAGAAGTAGAAAAAATATGATGGCAGCATACCTAAAATATTTGAAAGATAGATAAAAGCATCCATGGTTTTCCCAAAGGCATTAATTGATCTCTAAAGCCTTGCCTTATTTATAAACTTAAGCCACCCCATTTATAACAGCCTTTGGGTGATAATTTTGCAGCCACATCAAAGTGTCTCCTTGAGCTATGTTTTTGGGTTTAGTGGTCATATTATGACTTACAATACCATTTGTTTAAGTACTGACCTCCCAGGGAAGCAATAGGGAGAAATTGCTTTGCTCTGTAAGTTTTTGTTCTAAGTTAACAGAACTTACCCCTCCTGGTCATTACATTTGATTTTTTTTTCCAGTTCTCCAGAGAAATCATCCATTAAACCTGTACTTTAGTAAAACTACTGCTAATCCATACGTGATAAATATACGTGCTTATTACGTCCTCAGACCCTCCTTTTGACTCCTCATATTCTATGTCAAAACCGGCAACATATGCAATCACGTTAGGGAACCGAGCACCCACGAGTCAGTTTGCTTTCCATGCTAAAGTGGTCTCCAGGTGCAGGAGCTTCCTTCTGAAGGACAGAATTGGAGCAGTCTAATGGCTGGGACAGTAGAAATTTTGAAATGCATAAACCTGTCTGTTTGTTGGTTATGTTTCTAGCTGTGTACAGGGGAACCGCCTACTCTGAACTTTAAATCCTACAAACAGTTGTGTCCATCATCTTCCATCATCTTCAGTTTATTTTATTTGAGTGCTATAATTTCACAAGTAGAAAGTTTCTTTCTCCACCCACAGCTAAGGAGAAGGACTCCTCTCCACCCTTACGGAGGAACCGGCCATCAGCATCTGCTTCTGGTCTCAGCCTTTGAGCGAGGCCACAGCTGGGCTGGGCTTCAATAAACAAAATCCTTCAGCATTGGAGAAACTCACTTGAAGGCAGTGGCAAAGTGGTACACATTCCATTTGTTTCTCTTTCTCTGTGGCTGTCCTTCCGAAGGATTCTAGTTTTGAAAATCTGAGAGAAGCAATGGACAGTATTTTTGATCCCTGGCAGGTAAGAGGCCTCACAGAATTAGGTTATCTTTAGGATGTCTTCTAATATAAAGTGTGTTTCTGCTCTGGAATTCCTCTGAGAGACCAGGGCATGTTTATCTTGTCTGTCAGATCATTGACCTTTCCAGGTTGTGCAACACTCTTTCTTAAACAGAAAAAGAGCTGGAATTTTCATGAGAAATGAAGTCATAGCCATAAAATGTGTTGTTGGGGCAGTCCTGACTTCTCTGTCAGGAGGACCTCCCTGCAGCTGGAAAAATGTCTGAAATTTCGTGGAATTGCAGGTATCCTTTGCCATCGGTTTACCCAGTTTTTCTTACCTTTTTTTGAAACATGGATGGGCAGTCAGATGGTCTTAACACACAATATTTGCTATATGTGTTATTTTGGAACAGCTATGATTAACATGTCTTTTTCCTCTTGTTGGAAATTCTACTAGAGCAGGAGAGATACATCTGTGAGTGATCTTGGACACATACCAGTTTCAGATAAATGGATCAGTCAATTTAAATTCTGCATATATAGTTGCCAAACACTATGCATTTGATTTGAACATCAAAGTAAATGCCAGATTTGGATGGAGCTGCATCTTGGTATATGTGAATTACGATAATGAGTCAAACTACTGAATCTCACTGCTCAAAAAAGAACACTCATCATCTGGAACCAAATTCCTTTCTTCTAGAATCTAAACTCATGAAAAGAACTGAAGAAGTGCATAGCCTTATGCTGCCAGTTGTAACCCATCTCTGAATAAGTGTTACCTGAGAAGTGGGTGAACACACTTAGGAGCATTTTGAAGTGTAGAATGGTGTGAGGTGGACCCATGATTTAGACCCCATGGAAACCCTAGGTTTCAGGAGTCTGTATTAACTCTATTTGCAGATGAGTTTCTTTGATATTTCAAACAAGAACTCAGTGTCCCAGGATGAGTGGTGCATATATATATTTCAGGTAGAACAAGCTAAAATCAAGATCAGTGTTAAGTGTGTTAACATCATCTTCGGCGGTGTTCTTGGCATAATTTTAAAGTCTGCAAGGAAGTGACAACATAACTTGTCCCAAAGTTACCTTTTCATTTATGGTAAAGATATTAAGTATTTTAGGGGAGGGTCTTTGTTTAACAGACTTTAGTCAAGCCACACCGATTCATTTTGTACCTCTTCCATTGGAGCTGGCTTTTTTAGGCACTTAAATGTCAATTCTCACTTTTTAAGCATACTTCACCTCTGCTATTCCTAAACAACAGTTTTGCTTTATTGTTACTTGAATTTGAAAAATGCACTGTGTGAAATACTGCAACATAAATTAACAGAACTTAGTTAAGAGAGTAGGTAATAGATTTTTGAACAATGTTATTAGACCAGGAAAATGCTTAATTCATGAGTAAGCTATACAGACATTCTGTCTGTGGATGTTGTTCAAGGTAGCAGCTTTTAGAACAGTGTCTCATGTAATGAAACACAAAGCAAACCCCCTAATGTTTCTATTTTAAAATCTTGTGCGTTCAATGATATTGTAATGATTTTGAGTGTTAGGTGGATGGAGAGAATTGGGTAACTTATATAATATGTAGAAAGTTCTCAAATGAGTTTTTTTTAATTAGAATTGAAAAATGTTTTCAGTGCTACCGTTTTTTTCATTTCTTAATAAGATCTTCTGCAATAAATCCTTGTTCAGGATTAGGGGTAAGAAAAATTATTCTTCATGTAGATAAAATTCACAAAAGGAGATTTGAAATCTATCCAATTCATCCTGAAAACTGTTTGAAATGTAACTAATTTTGTATATGCTAGGCTGCCAAAATGCTGTTATTAATTTAAATCAACGTCAGAGTAAGTTGCAATGCTTACTTTTTTGTAACATTTCCTTAACTGCTTCTTTTTTTCTTGTATATTTCTTACATTTCGTTTTACTGGAATCAAGCACATCATACCCAGCCACAGCCTGGGGTGCAAATTTTGTATAACTCTGAAGTGTCTTCCTTCTTTAATTCCACATGTTCAAACACTTATGTGGATCTTAGGTTGCCTGTCTCACCTATGAGGAAAGTATAACAAGGTCTTGGTAGTACTTATTAGTGAGTACTGAGTTACTGCTGTCTCCCAAGAGCCAGCTTCTGTGCTCTGAACTACCCCAAGTACCCATCTTGCTGTAATAAACCGACCTGTGAAAACCCTTTCCATGTTCCTGCTCCCAGGAAGCTCTCTGCAAATACGAAATGTCTCCTTCCTGTTATACTGGCTAGAGCCATAAGGCCCGCAGTGTTCAGGCCTGCCTCAGTGCCCTTGGTGCTTGGCTGACTGCAAATGGAGCACTGACAGTGTCATTCAGGGGAGATCCCCAGCGTGCCAGCGTGGCACACACAACTTACTGCCTGCCCGTGAAGGCCTCCGGGATATTGAGCCTTGCTTAGGAGTTTGCCATTTATCAGTAAGCTATCAGGAGATAACCTTAGAAGATTTCTAAAACATTTTCCCCTGAGCCTCATACAGCTTCCTGACTTTGCAGAGAAAGGCCCATGAAAAACTGTATCAGTAAAATTTTTAAATTCTCTAAAATAGTTTCCATCTGAAACATAAAGTACACAGACTAGATGGTGGGTTGGCATGTAAAAATGGGGGGGTTGTGGATCCTTTTCTAAGGCATCTTGCATTACTATCTTATGAACTGACTATCATCATGTGGTTTTTTTTTTTTTTTGTGCCTATCTCCCATCCTTATTATGACAGCAATTAACTTTATAGCTGATGTTTGGAGTTCTGTACATTGTGCGAAACAGAGAAGCATGTCTTGTCCTGAGAAACTTGTATTTTAAACAATAACAAACAAAAGACTGGGGAAGTAATGACCAGAAAGAGGTGAAATGTCGTAATAGTGATGATATACTTGTTCAGTGCCATTACAAAATGTAGCTAAGGTTTTTTCTCCATAATCTCATATATCAATTTTTAAAAGAAATGTAGTGAATGGAAAAGAAAAAAAATAATTGTGGTCTGTGCTGAGGCTAGATATACAAGTCCCTTCACTGTGGTTTTTTTAGGAGTTCTTTTCCATGTTTTTTTTTTTTTTTGCTTGCTTTCAGTCTTAAATATCATGCAGAATTAAAGCACTTCATGATCAGTTAAAATTTCAAATATTTAAGACAGCAGTATTTAAGATTAACTGTTTTCCATTTACTGACTGTTATTTGGAACCAAAAGAATCTTGTATTTTTGTAAGCATAGTAAGCTACACTGTTTTTCTTTAAACTTAAGGGTATGAATTATATTCCTATAATGACAGCTGCAGGGTGGAATGTTTTAACACACTGGAGTGAGATATATCTTGGACACATTCTTGGTACCTTAAGTTCAACATGCTCCATATGGTGCCACTGAGCCAGTGATTTTGAAGAAAACAGTTAAAGACTGCTGAAACAGCGTAAAATACAAATTAGTCTTTGCTATATAAGTAAAAAAATTCACTGTCAATCTTTTCAGCTTTTTGCATGAATACTTCCAGCAACTTTTGGTAGTAGTCCCCATGTTTTAGAACAACTGTTGAATTCTAGCAGAACAGAGTGAAAGCTTGTGGGCTAAGAATACATTAACTGAATTATGCCTAACTCTTATGCAGGGGAGCAAAGGGAAAGGAGATTGGGCTTCCCTGTAGTTCCACATTAGTTTTTAATGTGATGGCAGGGATTGTGTGATGCAAGATTTGTGAGGAGTAGGTGGCTCTTTGTTAACTTGGTCCTCTGTCAGCTCAAGAGCACCATGAAGGAGCTGTGTGTCAGGGAGGTGTCTCAGTCCTACTGTTGAGAATACTGATGATAGGGTATCCTGCAGGAAAAATACAGAATAATATTGTTATTACTAAGTATTTTAGTGTTTGGAGAAGTAAATTAGCTAGGAATTATGTTTTCAGAACATTGGAATTTTTTCATTTGTTTTCATTCATAGTATCAAGGCAGGCAGGAGTTAATATATGAATAACTTGCTTGTCTTTTATCTTAATGTAGTTGAATTTTTTTCAATATCAGCCTAACCCTGGGTTTTCTGGGTTTGTATTCAAGCTGTGGATTTCAAAATTCTTACAGCATACTTGCAGCTCTTAATACTAAAGTTACCAGTTCATCCTGGATTGTTATTATTATTGTCATTATTATTATTAATTATTAATAGTATTGTTGTTGTTACCATCATCATTATGGCTTTTTAAAAGCATCATATGTGGACTCCATACAAAAGACCCAGGATTACAGAGCAATGCAAAAGTTCTGTTCTTCACAAGTAGTACCAACCTTAAATTGTTTCTTATTGGTGTTGACTCCTAGGAACAGATTTCCAAATGTAACAGAGCATAAGACAAACAACCACAGTGCACCAACCTGTTAACCTATATTTGTGTACCTTCTCTGTCAGCAGAACAGCAAAATGAAGTGAGAGCACTACTGATGAATGAGGCCTTTGAGGAGGTGGCTTGCAGTTATATTAATGTGAAGTTGCACATTACGGCCCAAGTTGATCTAGGAATTTACTGCTGGAGGAAGATGAAGATCTTGCTCCCTATTGTCCCTTTTTAGACTTGTAGCTTCTGTCCCAGATTCCCTCTGTACAGTGTAGCTAAGGCAGCAGAGACATGGGGGATATTTTAAAGAAAAGAGGGTGTCGCCACATGATTTTTTTGATTAGGGATGTAATTTGTTAGAGACAGTCCATGTAAAGTAAGAAACCACAAAACAGTCCTTGAGCTTCTTTCCCAGAGCTAAATTGTTGCAGTCTATAAAATCATGAGGCAAGGACTGTTAGGTAACTACCATTTTAGCAATCCCATGTTAGAGCTACCTGCACTGCTGTTGTCCCTTTAGATATAATTAGATAAAATAATCATGAATAGTTTGTGTAAATTTCCATCTTTGAATATAGCTCGAATGTCAAATTTCAAATGGTAATTACTTAGGACATTTGGTAAACCCTTTGGGATACAGCCAATGAGTATCTGTGGTAAAGGGCCTAGTTGTCAAAGGATTCATAAATAAACTTCTTGTACACTCAGGAAGTATATTCAAAGCATGTAAGGTTTTGATACAGTATATGTTATAGCAAACAGAGGTCAAATATCTGCTTTAAGTGAAAAACAAAACTTACTATTGGCATTAGAGAGATGACCGGAACATCAATGATACATTAAAGTGGCTGGTTTCTCATCATACATAAAATTAGCAGCTTTTCTCTTTTTTCCTTGCAGCAGCAGGATTCTCTAGTTTAAAAGGGTGTCTGTTGATGCTTGTCCAGTCACTGGGCATACATTGGTATATGTTCTGTAAAAGACTTTCTCAGCTGTACTTCCATCATCATTGATAACTGTGTAGGCCTTCCAGTCTCCGTGGCCATCCTAATCCATTTGATATGATGATATAGTGCAGCTGTCATAGAACACTATTCCCTTTGTTTCAGAAGCATAAGTCTTCCAAGCCATACATATAATGTAAGCCAAGGAAATGATCCCAAGGGATCTGCTTCACCTATCAGTGCCTGCCTTCATTCTGTGCCGTGGGTAGGCCGGTCCCTTGTTCAGCAGAATTAGCGTCCTGCTCCAAATTGGAAGACGACTATGCTTCCTTTCTCTGAGTATCAGTTCGTTGTCACTGTGTGTGAGAAGCTTGTGTTAAGCTACATGTTAAGCTTGCACTTCACTGTTCCAAAACAAGTTTGTGTATGAAAGGCGTAACAGTGGTGTTATATTGCTCTGCTGGGACAAAAGGAGGACCTCCTTAGGTCAAACATGCTTTGTGCTGAAGAGCAGAGCAAAAAAGGGGCCCAAAACCTTTTCCTGCACAATGCTGCTGTTTGCTGTAGGAGGCAGTGTCCAGCCTGTCCTTTTCTAATTCCACATCTGAGCCGTTGGTGGATTATTTGAGGAGTAAGTAAAGAATAAGGGGAAGACTTGAGAAGATCCAGTGAAGCTCTCTTCATGAAAATGGTTCTGTATTTCCTGGTGATGGAGAAATTGCCTCAGCACTTTAAACCTGCAACAGCTCAGTCTTGCCTGAGTGCAAACCTGGAAGTGGTTTTCTTTATTCGGGCCAGAAGCCTGTTCATACTTTGCTACTTACAGGCTAATAAATTACTTCTTCAGAAAGTTCCTGTTTTGATAAATTGATGTGCTTGTGTGTTTGCACTATATTATGTACGAGGAGCCTTGTCATCTTATTGAAATAATAGGACATTGAGAGATACCAAGTATTTATGGCTAGATTTAACGATTTTAGAGGAAGGAAATTATTGCAGCCCCAGGGCAACAGTAACTTATATGGTGACAACTTATACATGTTTTATGTACTTATTTACTTCGATGTTCACTACGAAAGTGTAGTTACCATAGCGATGACCATGTCACCAGACTTATTTGCTAGTTCTGAAATACATAATACCCAAATTTATTTGTGATTATTTTCTGCACAAGTATTGAAAGTAGAAGTTGAGAGTTTCACACACTTTTCTAAAGAAACAGCAACACACTGATTTACAGAACATTTTATGTTGCAAATGGATCTTGGGTTGTTAGCATCACTGCTACTGTAAATCCTTTGCCACTAAGCTGCAAAAAAAGCTTCACTGACTCCTATCAGAAGAGACTCCACTAGTATATACTTAACCTGTAGTCTTCTGTGGAATATTGGTACTTACCTGCAATATTTCAAGAAAATAACATGTGGTATTCAGGAAGACACTTTCTCGTGTTAACTCATAAGTAAAACTATCCTTTGGCTATTTACAGGTTGTTAGAATTATATAAAATAGCATCACAGAAAGTGGTGTGATTTTTACCTGCTGCTTCTTTGCCTTTAGAAATGGCATTAAATATAAATAATTAAGGTTTTAGGTAGTAACTTCTATACCTTGATGTGCAGCTCACTAACCAGTAGAATTGAGAAGCCAGGTACCGGATTTTCCAAGTCAGCATTAACCCACTGGGGCAGTGGTGGATTACCTTGATGTGACTTGTGGGCAAGTAAAAGGTGAAAACTCTTACCACAAAAGTAGACCACTCCTTTTTATTGTTAGGTTTTCTCATGTGTAGGCAGTGTGAGCTAACCTGAATTCATGTAACAATTATAAATATGGATACTTGAAGAAAAGCGGTTTGCAGGACTGCAGACTTAATCCACCATTTCAGTCACTCTCCTTTGATAAAGACTTGTCTGCACAGAGGCATTAATCTCAACTGAGATAGTGCATCATTTTAAGCACAACAGCTTTAACTCGCGTTTGTATTGTGTTCACTTGTGGACAATCTTATGCTGGAACAGGAGTATTTCTCTCTTATTTAGCTAAAGGGGAGCATGGCACATGAATTACTGAGCAAACATGTGAACACTTGGAGCCAGCCTTTAGCAATTCCGTGTAAAAATGTGAAAGTAAAATTGATCTACATTCGTGTAGTGGTTGATCTTGTCTTCCTTGCATTGTGTTGTGTGGGAATTCTTCTCACAAAGTAAGAATCTCACTTTGCTGGGTAGGGAAGTGGAGATGGTGCTGTTAGGTATTATGTTTATCTGTAAGAGTTGTAGGGAAGAGTAAGGAAATTACTTTAGCTAGAAAGTTTGATCCAGCCTCCCTAAGTCCTTGAAGTGGACACATAAACCAGGTGATTCAGCTTCCAGCTTTATGTAGCAGTGCTGTCATTTAGACTCTTTAAATCTGATTAGAGGCCCCCCAAAGAAAATTAAGTCTTAAATTAGAAAGAAGGAAACTTTTTTACACAGCTTCAGTGTTGACTGAAAATTGTGTAAAAGGAGGAAAAAAGCCTCTTTCATTGCGTTGTAATTCTTAATCATTAATAAGTAATTCCAGCTACTTCACTTTTTATTTGGATTCTTTCTGTTCTCCTGTATTTCTTTCTCAGAAAGAAACCCTCAGCATTTTTATGTTTATCTAGGCAGCAAGTGGAATTTACAAATAATCCTTGAAGTGCATAGGTGCACTCTTCAACCAATGACATTTGAACTGACCCAGGACAGGCAACCTGCAAAACTAGATGATTTAATTTGCTCTTGCTTCAAGAGTACCTTCAGCCGTGTGACTCTGCATGAATTACCAGCTCAGCCTGGGAGCTTAGGTAGTTCTGAGACCTCTGTGATGCTCCACTGCCTGCTGTAAACATGCCCAGAGACTTGTATTGTGCCTGATTCTCACAGAGACGTACAGCCACTAGTTCCTATCTCATTTACTAGATAGCCTTCAGTGGTGACCTGTCCATGGGGAAGGTGAGCTCTGGCAAGTCAATGGACTGTGACCATCCGTAGCTGCTGATGGGCAGGTGTGGGGGGAAGCCATGTCCAGAAAGACCCTCGTCCCCGCAGCTGATGGGCTGTGTGATAGATTAGGTCACTCTGTCTGTGTCACCTCTTTTACCACATAGAGCTTTCATAGTCAGAAGTGTGTTTGTTCCAGCTGTGATGTTAAAAAGTGTAACTGCGTTTACATCTCCGGGGGTAGTCTGGCCAGAGCATTATTTATCGTTACTGGCAAATACACTCGGTGCAGACTGAAGCACATGCATCTGGTGTGTGGTTGAAGGTATAACATACACTCATCGTTGTTGACACTGCAACAGGCTTAGGAATAAATCTGCCTTATTTTCTGGGTGAAGGCTGTGTTTCTCCTGCTAAAATCTGACATCCAATTCTTGTTCTGTAGCTAGCCAAGTATTATATTTCTTCTCTGTTCTCTTGCTGGTGCAGCCACCTGGTGTGGGTTGGATTCCATGTGTGTGATGCTCACACACATGCTGCTCTGCTGCCAGGAGCAGGGGACCTAATCTTTTGTGACATGAAAAGAAACTTGCTGGTACAGTACATTACTAAATGCTACAGACTGACTTCATGAAATGGGAACACCGCAGGGGAATCTGGCAAGGAAGATGTGTTTATGTAACTGAATTGAGTGTTGCAACTGCCATCACTTAGTTCCCTTGGCTGCAGTGAGCGAGTTGTGAGAGAAAAACAATCCAAACAGAAATCTTCAGATGCTGAGGGCAGCTCTAATTACACACAAATAATTAATAAAAATGAAATGCAATATTGTTAAAAAATACAAATGCCATTAATTTTCTTATGTGATCTTTTGTATCAAGATCATTGATAGGGACAGAAACACTCAAGCTTTTGCAGTTTTGTTTGAAGTACATATTGTTTGGGTGTCTTCAGCACATTCTGATATCCCAGGGAGATTCATGACACAAGAGTAATTGCACATAACATAAACAAGATCTGCATTAGTTGGCTCTTTTATTCAGAATCCTTTTCCAAGTCCAGATGTGTGATGTGTAAATGTTAGGAGAACAGAGTACTTATGAAGTAGCTTTATCAAATGCAGCTAGTCTTCCAGCAAAATGGAGAAAATATAAATTAGCACTCAAGACCTTGGTCAAAGCTGGTGCATAAAATTTTACGGTTATATTTATGTTCCATATGTGCTTTGGACAAGTGCCATGTTTGTAAAGAACTGCTTCAATATTATTTTTTTAAAGTGACACTTTTAGCACAGTATCCTCTGCAAACTGTTCACTGCTTGCCATATAAGCCAGCCAGGCTCCAAATAAACTGTTCATTTTCATGGTCTAAACCTAAGATCAAAATGCCTTTTAGAGCATGGTGATTTTCAAAACATGGCATGGTAGATATCATGTGTGGCTTCTTGGAACACAGTTCAGAAGAGCTGATTAGCCTGGCTGAAAGAGGAGCATTCATGATATAAAAATCTGACAAGAGTTAAGGAATTAGGAAGTTGTATTATACATGTTTGCTAGTGCTGAATACCTGTTCTGACTTGTTTATAACATAATTAGGTTTTAGTATATTACGTGAGCACTACATTCCTTTAGAAGCTCTTTAGAAAAAAAAATAAACCTCAAACCGAGGAGATCCTTGAAATTTGTGCCACTTTTCAGAGGCCCCATCGTATTTTTTCGTGATTTCCCTAAATCCATAAATAACTGTATTTAAAAAAAAACCTTCCAATGCAGCATCTGGTGTGCTGTTACTGCCACTACTTCTGCTCTGAGAGTATAGCACTACTGTTTTAGAATGTTCCCATTCACTTGTTATCAGTATTTGGCCAAAAAAATTATTACTAATGTGAGAGAAAAAAGTGAATTTCTGGACCTCAAATCAGAATGCAGTCTGAACAAAAGAACAGCACTGAGCTGGCCCTACAGCTCTTTTCAAATTTTGCGTAAAATGGAAGAGACACAGCATCTTGGAAGAAATCACAGGAATTCTTTGTGTTGGAAAGTGTGAGGCAAACTAAATAGATTGAAATAACTTCTGTTATATTTAAACACAAATGTAATGCTAGAGGCAGAGGGAAAAAATAGATTATTTATAATTTGAAACACCCAGGAGGGGTGAGAAATCTGCAGTGAAGAGCTTGAGCAAGTACTTAGCTAAAAATAACCTGTCCAAAACTGAATTACTATTACTATTACTATGACTACTAATTTCAGCTCCAGAATAATTTGTAGTCTTCTACTTGTCCTGTATAAAATAAGAAATGTATCAGGTGCAATTTCAGGTTCATTTGCAATATGCTTACCTATACTAAGCGTGTAGTAATGGCTGACAAATATATAAATGTATACTAAAATATAATGTCGATCTGTTATCTCAGTAATTAAAAAATAGTTGTGAGACAAATCCTAAAATAAATGTAGCATTTTAAAGTCATAGAATTAGAGGTCAAATGGTAACTGTTCTGAAGTATAGCTGAGGATTAAAAAAATATTCTTTGAATCTGGGAGTATGTGGAGAATGCACATATGGTGGAATCAGAAATGGTAATTTTTCGTATTGTTCTGTACCAAGTTTATAGAACTTTATCGATTGAAAACTATGATAGGTTTTTATGATCCTTTAGAATATACAACTGGTGCCACTAGGAGAGTGTCCTTGCTCAGCAGGGATTTAGAGAGCTGCTTTTCTAAAAAGAGCACAGTTGAAACTCAGAATTTTCTTTTATTCGAATGTTGACCAAATCTTTTCATTTCTCTTCTGTGTGGACTGAACCCAAATTTTATTCTTCAGCTTGGCTTTAAAAGTTATCTATGTGAGTTTATGAACTGAAGAACAATAGTACATAGCAAATTGTACAACAGCTTCAGTCATTATGCTGAAAGAAAAATGTATTTATAATTTAATATTTTATAACTAGTGAATATATCAAATGATATTTTGAAGGGGGAACAGATAATAAGTCATTGCAATTATATTAACAAGGTAAAATAACTTCATGGTAACAAAAAGATCTGTCAGTACTATTTAACATGAATGGTGCTGTAACCAGTGTATCTTAAATTATAGCTGTAGGTCTTCATAACCTTCAAGTGCTCAGAAAACTTGAAGATGCCAATAAATTGTTGTATTTTAGTGGCTGGGATTCCATTGCAGTCACCTTGTTTTTCTCTAGCTGGAGGTCTAGTGAATAAAATTGCTTGTGAAAACCACTGATTTAACAAGGAAGGGCTTGGAAAATGGATGCATACAGAAAACTGAAATGCAGAAGGTTTCAGAGAGGGAGATCACATTTGTTTTGTCATGAGCTGTATGTGCATTTGTGAAAGTCATGTATGTGTGTGTACATAAAGTTGATTTAACAGGGAAGGCAAATACCTGATGGGCAAAACCACTATGAATTCAGCATATCAGTATTACTGCTGCATATGCAGTGCATCTTAGGGCAAATGATCACATTGAATGAAAGGGATTTGCCTACAGTTATCCATGGAATAATGTGTTGGTAAACTGTGCACTTTCGACAAACAAGTTGTTGTCATATTTGTGCTGTTATGTATTAGGTGAAAGATTACTGATCCTTGATGCAGGAATGTAATTTTCCATAATTACAATATCTAATTTCAATATTTTAATAGGAATTAGTGCATATTCGTATACCATTATATTTATTTCTTTTTTTACTTCTTACTTTTTATTGTTTTCTCTTTTTTTCATGAGTGTGGTGTCTTAAAAGTAAAATGGAAAGATGGGATGTTGAGTATGCTTGTAGTTTCAGTTCTGTCATAGGAATTCTGAACCCCACTTCTTCAAGAAAAATCGCTTTCATGTTTGGAAGCATAATAACAAAACCAACCAATAGGATAGTCATGATCTTTTTATCTAAGCTAAATTTTAAAGGAAAAAGTAATTATAATGAAGTGAGAGTGATTTGAATGCATGAAGCAATTGGTTATGGATAATTTGAATGTCTGCTTCCAAACATATCATAACCTGCACGAATCCTTTAATGGACTTACATGTTTCCTTCACCTTTGGTGTGCTGTACAGCAGTGGCTAGCTGTCCTTTGGCCAGTGGAAGCTGGAGGGAGGGTTTTCCAAGTCTCTGAGAGATCCTGCTTATTTGTCAGAGCAGCTTGTTGTGATTTATTTGTACTTTGTGACTATCCTTACCCTGCTAGGTGGCTGTGGTTAATTGTTTGGTTTCTTTACCTGTTACTTTTCCATCTTAACATTTATGTGACCTTTCTGTATATATCAATAAGTTGTTGATAAAGTCTCCCTGTCTTTCGTAGCCCCGGCATGGATTTTATCTCATGCTTGCAGTCAGTAGCTACTATCTTAATGCAAAGTGTAGTAACACATTTCAAAGACCTTGACAGAGGAAAGAAATGGCCTGGTGGGAATCTCATGAAGTTGAGCAAATGGAAATGGAAGATCTTCTTACCTGGGGAGGAATGCTGGTCCCAGGACAGGCTGGGAAATAGTTGGGTAGAAAGCAGCTTTGCAAGACTGGACCTCAGAATCTCAGTAGAAAATAAAAGGATAGGAGGCAGTGATGTGCCTGCACAGCAAGGAAGGAAGAGCACAGCATCACAGGCTGCATCTGGAAGAGCATTGCCAGCAGGCAGGGGGACAGCAGTCCCTCCCCTCTGCTCAGCCCCGATGAGATCCATCTGCAGGGTTGGGTCCAGTTCTGGGCTCCCATCATGAGAAGGACATAGACTTACTGCAATGATGCCACCAAAGGGCCACAAAGATGATTATGGGTTGGAGCATCTGTTGTGTGAGGAGGGGAGACTGAGAGCCTCAGGAAGAGGAGGCTCAGGGAGATCTTACCAATGCACACTAAGGAGAGGTAGTAAATGAAATGGAGACAGGCTCTTTACAGTGGTGGGCGGTGACGCACCAAGAGGCAACAGGCACAAATTCAGCTATGGGAAATTCTGAAGCATAAGAAAAAACTGTGCTGTGATGGTGGTCAGGTGGTGGAACAGATTTTCCAGAAAGGCTGTGTCGACTCCATCCTTGGAAATATTCAAAACCCAGTGGTCTTGGGCTGCCTGCTTTAGCTGACCCTGCTTGAGGAGTGGGGTTGGACTAGATGATGTTCAGAGGCCTCTCTCAAACTCAACCACTGCATGTCTCTTGTAATACTGTTTTAAAATATGTTGGAATCAGATCCCTTTAATTTCATCATTTGACTATTCTTTCAATCTCTGCTCTGTTTGAGCCTGTCTCAAGTTCAGGATGGCTTCTAATGGCAGAACAAACATACCCAAACTCCCTCATCCATAAACGTAATGGTCAAAAGCAGTTACATTCTAACTTTTATGGATTTTTTAAAAACTGATCCAAGAAATTAGCAACTTGTCCAAGATGATAAACAGTGCCTCAGTCTCATCTGGAATTAGAGCTTATGTTCTTCACTCAAGACCGCAGTGATCTAACTGTGGTCAGATTGAAATGGTGTTTTTCCATGCAGTGACCATGTTGTGAGAGAGCACTGGTGGTCTGCTGGTCCAGACTGAGAACTAGGTTTTTCCTTCCATAAAGTAGCTACAGTTAGCTAAAACTGAAAATTTCAGAAAACAAAGTTAATCTTGTGTCTTCGTATCTTGAACACAGATAAATGCATCAATGAATTTGCGTTAAACAGCATGAGAAACTCCAGTAAGAATCTTAAGGTCAGCTGGGTTTGAAATTCATTGAAAGGGTAAAATACATAATTTAAAGATTAAAAAGTTAGTGTTTTTGCTGAAGATTGCAGTGAGCAACTTTATTTTCTTGCTAGAGTTAACAAGCAAAGCAAGCCCAGCACATGAAGAGTGTGACACAATGATTGGAGTTCCCAGTGCCACAGGCTCAGTTATAATTCTGAATGGCTGTGCATGACATCACGCTAAACAAAGTATATAAAACAACTCAATTTCACTGCTAAAAATACGTTAACCTTTTACCAGGACTAGAGACAATCCTGCTGGATCCTAGCACTTTTAGCACAGTATCTGATTATTCTCTTCATCTGAAATTGCTAGATGAGAATGTCTTGTCTGATTTCAGGCTAGTTTGAGTGGTTACAATCATAGAAGGCCTCATTGAAAGTGATGCAATCTTTTATTTCTGTTTGTCACCCTCCAGTCACAAAGTTAGCACTGGGAGCATTGAATGAACAGTATAAAAGACTTCAAAAGACCCCACACATCTTTTATTTTTATATGCAAATAAAACTCTTATCTTCTAGCTGGTTTTTTTAAGATATTTGTTTTCATTTTTATTATGTTCTCCTGATTCAATGCTTTTTAAGGAAGGGGTGCTGTTTTTTTTTTTTCTACTCCTCCATCTTATGGTGACGATGCATTTATTTTTAAGGTAGAGACAGACATATTTGTATAGAGAAATGGTGTTAAGGGGTATTGTTCACTAATTTTATGCTTGTAATATGTGAGGAGAGACACACATACAGAGTCCTAGGTAGTTCAGTTCTTTAGTTGAGGATGTAAGACATGTGAGTAACAGCACTTTATCCATCATAAAATTTCAAAATGGCTCAGAGGCATATCCCTGCTGCAGCCGTTGCAGACCCTGTCATGGCATTAAGCTCTGACTCAGGGTGATACTTTCCACAGAAGATTCTGGCAGGAACTATAGTTCTGGTAATAACCTGAATAGGAGAATAAATAGCTTGAATATTAATGAATTGTGCGTGATACAGACACTCCAGTGTGAACCCAAGCAGGACAGGAAATACGTTTCTTTCTCAATTCTTTTCACACTAGGCTTTTTCAGACAAAACCCTCTGGTACTCTGCCAGAACCCCCTCTGAACACTACAACTTTAACCCCATATGGTATTTGCACTTCTTCTGATTATTCACTTGAAATGATTCTTATTATTTTATATTTTCAGCTCCTGGGTGAAGGCAGTGTACATATTTTTACCAGGATCTTTAGTATTTCCGGAGCAAGCTAAAATAGTATTTTAGGATATGAAATAAATTCTTGCTATCTGTCCTTTATGGAAAAAAAAATTGTGGGCATCTAGCACTGCTCATAAGAAAAGGAAAGTGGGGTAAAAAACACCTCAGTGTTCCTGTATGATCATCTCCTCATCCAATTGATGCCAGCTGTGCTTTCTTCAGTAGTAACCAGCGAGGGGTAGATACTTGCTGGTTCTTAGTGTTGATTCTCAAGCTGTGTGCGGGGTCTGTCCATTCTCTGACCACTTCTATTGATCTTCTCTGAAACATGAACAGGTTTACACTACTGACTGAATCAAGGATTAGTCCTCTGTGTTGTCAGACAAAAATAATATCGAGGCATTACGTCCATGTAACACATCCCCAAGTGTAGCACAAACTTACTCAGCTGGAGCAGAAATATCACGGTTTGTTTCCGAAAATACACTGGGTGGTTCTTTTGTCTTCTGTTCTCAAACTCTTGCATGACCCATATTAAAGCAACTGTTTCTGAGGAAAAGAAAAAAAGGGGAAAAAAGGAAAAGCATGAAATTACATTTGCCTTTGAGCCCTTAATGCCTTTAGAAATGGCCATTTTTTAATAAAGGCATATGAGCTTGTATTGCCTTTACCCAGTGAAATGTAGCAATAGTTGACCTTAAAGTAATGCCTGTCTAAATCAGACTACAGTGACATAAAAGGCTGGGTAGGACTATCTACAGTGTTTTGAGTAACCACTGATAGCTATTTAGTGCTGAATGAAGATGAACACATGTATCTTACCACTAACTACAATAAATGTGCTGTTGGCACTGAAGGTTAGTGATCCAGCTGGAACTGTGTCCTGTAGGCTTTCCATCCATTCATTTTAAATAGCAGAATAATAGCAGCCATTTGTTGAAACCATGTTTTCAACTGATCAGCAGATTCTTTAGCAGAATCTACCTCTAATTCCTTAGGTAGGTCGTGATTATCATTACCACAGCTTTGACGTCACCCCTATTTGCATTGCATGAAAGTACTTGTAGTTTTTGTATGCTGTTAATTCACCATGTTAAGAACTGTGGATTTACTATGAGATCTCTCTATGTGTGTATATACACAAATCTATTATTTTCTTAAAATTGGGACAGGGAATAAAATCAGATTTACCTTTGGCTAGTTTGGCTTTGTGAAGCATAGATAGGAAAAAGTATATAAAGACAGATCGTATTACTGCATGTTCACGGGCTGCATTAAATACCTGGGTTTGATAGAAACACCCCACCAACTCTGCCATGAAGTTAGTGGATGTATTTATGACATCTTTGTAATAATTCAAAGGCAACAATTGAAAATCCATTGTCTTCTCTGTGCCTTAAGCCCCATTTCCAGGATCATATTTAGCATGAACTGGCCTGAAGCCAGAAGAGTGGAAAACATGGCATGGCACAGCTCACTAGGTCTCTGTCTTAAAAACCAGTGCATCTCCTGCACTGTGACAAGTTTTTAATGAAGGAAATACCAAAAGGAGGGCACAAGGTGGTCTTGGTAATTCATTCTTCATGACTTATCTTTGAAGAAAAAAAGGGGGGAGATTTTGACAAAAGAGGAATATATATTTTTTTGGCTTATACTCAGAGTTGCCAGGCACAACAGATACTACTGAAATCAAAGATTCTCGGTACCTGTGACATATATAAAACAAGAGTACAGCTCTGAAAACACAGAATTGTATAAGAAAGCTCCTTTTTAGGGACAGGGAGAGATGACAGAAGGGACAGATAGAAGGACAAATATGCCTACTTAAGGTGACCTACAAGCCTTCGTAATTATATTAAAATAAAAACATGTCTCTGTAGTGCGGAGTGACAAATAATACATTACTTTTTTGGTTTTTTGCTTGGTTTTGATTTTTGTTTTACAAATCTACTGCACTTTAGGATATCATGAATAAAGATGTCTTTTTCAGAAATATAAATCTTCAGCATCTACCTCTAAGAAAGGAGATTATCAATCTAAACCAGCTTCGGTTATTTGAGTCTGTCTTCTATGGAATGAAGTTGTAGATATCAGCAGGCATCACTTGTACAAAAGTCTTGCCTATATCCTCATTTGTTTATTTCAGTTGTCACCCATTTCGTTTAGACAACGGGGTTTAATGATAGAGATTTGTGAAAGTAACTTTGTTGCCACAAACAGTACAATCTATAGAAAAGGAAGGGAGGATACAAAGAACACAAAATTACACCAGGATTGGAGATGAACTCAGGAGTGGGATGAATAGTAGTAAATTATTATACTGAAGAAAAAGGGAATTACCTGGGCGAGATAATCATACCATTCAGTGTGTTCGGGGAAGCAGTGTAAATAGAAGAATACTAACAATCCATATTTCTGAAATGTAGGAAAGGAAGGAAATGTTTAAGAGTCATTTTTAGACGATTTTAGCAGTCTGGAAAGGCTTGTAAGGTACAGTGTTGGAAGCGCTATTCAAATTCTAATCAAACATGGTTGTTACCAGTAGGAATTGTCCCATCAAATGCAGACACAAAGTATATGGTCCTCATGGTCATTTACTGTTTACTCATTGGGCAAGTCCACACAAGTTTGGTTTTTTATTTCTCTTTGTTGTTATGCACTCTGCTCCGCACTGGGCTGCAAGGATCTTCCTCTGCAGTTCCACATGCTCTGTGTGTGTGTGCGGGCTTGAGATTGCATTGATTCGTGGGCTGGGCTGAGCCCTCTGCATCACGGGCTTGCTGTGCAGAGAAAAGAGGATGGTATTCCTGAAAATGTGAATAGGGTGTGTTTTGGGTAAGTCAGGAAGTTTACAGTTAATGAAGTAAGAACTCCCTCAAAACCTGTCAGTAATCTCCCAATTAAAAACAGTAAATCAAATCCAAGGGGTAGTACTGCAATACGTGGATTGAGGTTATTCTGTGAGATGTTTTCCCTACCAAGAAGGATGGCAGGGGAGGGATGATCTTCAGTGTCCCCCGCATTTGCTTTTTTGTGTAATTACGGGAAATGCATTCAGTGTGCAAGGGTATCATTGCTGTCCTGCTGTTTTATCATTTCTTTATGAGATAATGTTGATTTCAGCAATGAAATGCAAATTTAGTTTTCAGTGCTCCTTTTTTTTCGATACAAAGGTTAAAATGCGTATTGTACATAGTAATGTTGCTGGTGGTTTTGAAGCAGCCTTTGTCAGCTAATTTTGGCAATACATGGTTTCAAATGCTCTTCAGTGCATCTGCATGAGTTTTGTGTTGGCCTACATGAACTAATTTTAACCCACTATGCATGTTGTTACCATTTTGGCTGTAATTTGATCAAGTAATCATAAAACCTTGTACCAACAAAAAAAAATTTGGATGTGTCAAGAGTATTCAATATATGGTGTGCCTTCTGTGTCTCATGGCAAACTGAACATGCAATTATTGAAGTTGAGCTCTCATCTTAACTCTATAATCATCGAAGTATTCTAGCACAGGGGGCTAACATAGGGTTATGTGTTACTCCTAGGATTGCAGATGCTGATGGATTCTGTGTTTGGAGAGGGTATGTTTCTGTTTACTTATAAACAAATAGTTTGTACTGCTGCTGATAAAAGGGCTCAGGATTTTAACAAGTCCCATTAAAATTAGCCCGTGTCTAGATTATAAACAGTTCCTTTTACTGAATGCTGGGGCTCAGACAGCAATAAAACACATTCAAGAATGGAAATAGTTTTCAGCTGGGACTCCAACAGCAGTAAAATACATGCAAGAATGGAAAGAGTTTTCAGCTAACAAGCAAATTCTAACATAACAGCAAGGCCAGCACTGACGGAAGTTGTCTTTTTTATTGTTATCTCCTTAATTAATCTCTCTTTCCTGTGTAAACTGCTCACTATTGTGCAAAGAGAGGGTGTGTTAACTTTGGTGACATTGTGTTACTCCCATTAAGTAACATTGCACACAGCTTTTTTCAGCATGACTGTACTTAGGATTTTTCCCCCCAAATGGCATGAGCCAAATGACGTTTCACAACTAAAAACAAATCGCATTTTTGCTTTAGGTGGCACGACAATAAATTTGCTGTCACAGTTAATAAAAAGATTATATAGAAAAAGGAGTGTGAGTTTTTAATATATTTAGTATGAAACAGTGATAAGGTGGAGAGAGGGTTTTATGAAATGTTCTGTAGACAGTAAGAGAAAACAGCTCTGAAAATGCTGAGTTAGAATAGTGAATGAATAATGTGTAAAGTTTATCAAAACTGAAAGAACTCCTGATGTGAAATGAAGCCTCCTAAGAAAATTCTGTTCTGTCGCTGTTTTGCTCTGCTGTTGTCGCATGTCAGGCATGAATGAAAATGCTGCATTCTCTGGGGAGCGGTAAAGCTTCTGTGTAGGTTGTTTATTTCCTTAATCCCTCCTTCTTCGTGATTTTCAATGTCAGATATAAAATGGAAAGCCTGTAAATATAGTGATTATCATACTGATTATCACCTGCATCAGGGAACGCCCCGGCTGGCCGCTGTAACCCAAGCAGTCTCCACATGTTACAGCCACTTAGGTTTTAACCTGACTACTTTATTAGAGACGTGAAGCTCAGTATGAGGTGCCCTAGGGCTGCACAGATGGGTTCTGCTTGTTTCCTGTTCTCACTGTTATTGTGAATAGATACTAAAAGGTTCTCATCGCTTTTATCTGGTTAATTTACTTTGAACTGTCCCTGGCAATCAGAGCCTGCCTCACATTTCTCAGCATTTTGCAAACACCAAACTGCACAATCCAAATGTGTGGTTTGAGCTTTATTAGTTTCTTTTTACTGGAAGGGCCTCAATTCTTAAAGCAATCTCATTCTGAGAGAAGCTGGATTTTAGGGGACTGTAGGCACAATCCTTACTGAAATAAGCTGCTCAGGAGTCATTCTGAGGTTCACTTGATAGGAGAGAAGAAAATTAAGATTGCTGTTGTTCTTTGGCGTGTTCAGACACCCTTAGATTAGAGGTCAACTGCAGGAAAATCTATGATTGTATACTGGCTGCCATTATTCATGTAGCTGGGCAGCAGACCAGGCTAAAAGATGACGCTCTTACAGGAGAATCTGGAGACAAGATACTTTTTAACGAATGTGCAATCATTTATCCTTTCCTGTGGAAGGGCCAAGTCTTCGAAAACACATGTGCTATGCATGGGTGCCCCAGTACAGAAAATTAAGATGAATTCTCTCAAAGTCTCCCACACAAGAAAGCACCACTTCACTGGAACGGTTTTATTTCATGTACTGGTGTCCAGTTTCCTGGCCAGACAATAGTTTAACACAGATGTTAATGTCCTGCTGTATTGGGATTTTAAAGAAATCCCTTAGGACAGATCAGTATAACTTCCAATTTCAATTGCATGACCAAAAACCTGAGGTTAAAGAAGTTATTTGGCTACAAGACTTAATTTTTAGTCCATTTTCTTACTTTCTTCACCCTTATCACTCACTTATTTCTCTTATTTTTTTTTTTTTTCTGTGTCACGGTCCCATTTGAGGCTTTCTTGATTGTGTTGCAGTTCATTGTCAGTGCATCACTTCAGAGTGGAAGCTTGCAGGCTCCTTTTTTCATACGAGCATAGGCTTTGTTAATCACATGCTGGTTTAGGAAAACACTGCATGATATCTTTGAACCCTACACTCCTTCTTGACAGCCGGGCTAGCAAATGTCATTGACTGTGTGATGTACAAGAAGGGATTCAATTGTAAGTAAATTGTCAAAGTGGCTAACCTTGCCCGCACCCAATTGTCAGGACCATGATTCAGTTTTTCTGTCAACATCAGCTAAGGGTAACCCGGTCAGCCTTATGTTTCTGCAGTAAAGCAGCCTGAGGAGTTGTGCTTTTCAGCTTATCACATTTTATTAACCTCAACTTACTGTTGTTATAATCAATTGTACCCACTTCAAATTCTTCTATTGCCCCCAAATTGACAGATTGTGTAGGTCCACAACTGTGTATTTTCTGAAGCACTAAAACCTCTCCGAAACACTGGACTGGTTTGGTGCAGTAGTTATTTCTGTTTGGTTAGATCAACTCACCATTTTGGCTCAAGAGTATCCCTCTATTAATATCACTTGGCAAAGATAATGTGGAAGAATGCGAGTTAAAACATAAAGACTTCAAGGATTTTCTGCAATATTTCCAATGTGAAGATTGAAAGTGACTAAAGGAAAAATATAGCTATTGTCTTCCATCCCCTTGCTTTTATTTCAAAACAGATTTTAATTGCAGCAATTAATATAAATAAGACATGAGGACATTCTGATACCATGACGGTTCCTCTGTTCTTTCAGGAAAAGAACATAGTTAAATTGCTTAAAGCAGTGATTAAGACATCAGAATATTTTTAAATGTTCATCTGATTCTACCACAAGGGTCTGAGCACATTTAGTGATCCTGGTTTTTTAATGCACTGTAGATGACAAATGATTTTTTTAAAATGGCTTGATAACATGTATCTCATGAAGTGCCATACATAAATGGAGATATGATACAATTTCAATTAAAAACATGTCTGAAGGATGTTTCCTAGTTCAAGTCCTATCTCCAGGAGTGACTTTCCTCTCTTGGAAAAAAACATATTGTACCTTCTTTATTTGAACTTGTGAAATGTGTTGACATTGTGCTGTTGTTGGGCTTGAGGGAAGAGGGGGAAGCTTTTGGTGAGACTATCAGAACTGAACAACTGTATATGGCTATATTGAGATAATCGTGTAAAAGGAAAACTGGCTGACTGAGTTTCAGAATGTGTTATTTCTTCATTATCTAGCACTTTATAATTAACTGTTCTTTTTTTATTATTTCAGGAAGCTGCCACTTTTGCTAGAGAGCAAGGCTTTGAGGTGAGTTAACCCACAATTGCACACTAAACAGATCCTAAAGGTTTTTTTCTTGCTGATAATGAAGTTCTTTTGGACAATGATTGATGTGCTATTATACTCTCCAAGCCTCGCAGCGGTTGCCATGGAAACTTGGCAGTCGTCATGGTTTCTTTGTTCTGCCAGCTCAGTGTTATGACGCACTCTGCTAGGTCTGCACCCAACATCGCCTACAGATGTTATTTATTGAATTTTGAAAAGCCTCTTGGGAAGCCGAGAGGTTGGGCACGGTTTCAAGCTGCCTCTGCAGATATGGGACCTGTCAGTTTGTTCAGTTAAAAAGCTACCTCATTAGCTGCATTACACTCCAGAAGGATTCACTGCTAAAGCAGTGGTGAAGCAAGACTAAATAGTGAAATATAACACCGCTTAAATAACTTAAACCCTGCCATATGCGGATTATCATTATGCAAATGAATTTTAGAAAGGTTGTATATAAAATTGTTAGGTACTGATTAATGTAAACCATGCTTCTACAAACAGCTGCTTTTTAGAAAAGGTACTGTGGAAATTGTGTTTCAAAACATATTCGAGTTGGTGTTTTCCATCTGAGCTCTAAAAATGCCTGATCCTCTACTTTCTTGAAGTAAATACTATTGATTTTACAGTGATTTTCAGAGCTTTTGATTTCATCTTCTCAAGGTATTTATTTGACTGGTACCTCCCATTGGCTACACTCAGATAGCTTAATCTGGAGAGCCATCAGCTATTGGTCTCTAACGCTGAATTCAAACAGGCAGGTTTTAAATACTATAATTAATGTGACAAGGCTTGCGCTAATTTTGCAGATAGTAAGTGATCTTACTGAAATCTAAATTGCAGAACTGAACACACATAAATCCTTTTACATGTTGCTTTTTTCACTGGAATAAGACCCACCGTAATTGATTTGTTTGCAGTGTAAAAGAATAGAGAGGAGTTTGACTGCTCAACACCCGTTTTGCATAAATAATAGAAGCCGCGCAATTCAAACCACATCGCTTTAAGAATGTGCCACTTCTGTGTGTGGTTGGTTGCATATGAAAAAAGAGGGAAAGACTGACAGCTTTTGTGCTACAATTTAGATTTCTTTAGAACCATACACCAGCAGGTACATCAATGCCATCTCTGTTTTCGCTATTAAAACTGTGGGCTGTCCCATTTCATTTTATGTTTCCCAAATTCACGTGGCTGCTTTGTAGAAATCAAGACTTTTTATCACTGTCAGTTTTCATTTGTATAATCTGTATTGTTAAGCATAAAAATACACTTTGAGTTTATGCTAACGAATGAATTTCACAGATGCCTCCAAAATATGAAGCGTAAGAAATTATCGGTACCCTCTGGTAGCTAGACAATAAAAAGAAAGGAAGTACTGTATTAAGTCTACCCATTCTATATTTTTATTGCCCCCTTGAGCTAAAGACTTTGAATGTGCCTGGTTTAAATTCAGCTCTAGTGACAAACTGCTTTTGCTGGTGTCTGCTAACTACCATCATATTAACCTTTCCATTAGTGCTTGCTTAGAGATTTTAGCACAGTTCCTCCTGAACATCCTAAATCTGCCACATTTGATTACAGCGTATCAGTAAAGTGCACAATGATTATGATCTTATCTCTTATTACTCCCTTGCTTGGCAACGACTCACATGTCGAGTTTGCTGACAGAGATGAGTAAAACTTGATAAGTGTCCACAGTTTTGTTTTCTTATTGTGCTGTGGAGGCAAAAAAAAAAAACAACCCATCACTCTGATAATAAAATATCTTATGAAAAATCCAAGGAGCTTCAATTAGCCTTTCAATTAAAACCAAGAAAAATTTCCAGCAACTCTCAGAAGCTTGATTTTTATATTGGGAATAGAAAACTGGTAAAGCATGGCAAATTAAAGGAAAGGACTTGATTGACCAGGGCAAAAATCAAGAGGATGTTTATCATAGAAGTGATTAAAAGTTGCTGGCGGCTGCATTTGAATTGCCATCTGGAAAGACTTATTTTTTGGTCAGAGATCTTTTAGCATAGAGAATCAGTTGGTGACTAGCTTCTTTTGGTTGGTTGGTTGGTTTTTTGTTTGTGGGGTTTTTTTGTTCTACCTCAGTAATTTCAACAGTTTTGTGTACTAAATTCATCTTTTACACATGGAATGACTTGAATGTATCTGAAACAGTTTTTGAAAAAAAGAGAAGTTACAATTAAGAGAACTTCAGGAAAATATACACCTTTTCTGAAGAAATGAGATTTTATAGGTGGTAGAAAACACCTCCATGACACAAATCTGGTTTTTTTCTTTGTAAGGGAAATTCCATTCAAATGAATTGTAATTTTTATGCTTCACCATTCCCACAGTTAGTTTTCCATTGTACTCTGCTGAAATACAAGATATTTTTGTAAAATCAGTCACGATATTTGAAGACCATTATTTACTTCACTTTATACCCTGACCAACGCTTATCTGTAGTAAACAAAACTAGAACATTACTTCTGATGTTGTCTCTTCCTAGAGAGCATCACTGTGAGGTTGGGTTTTTTTGGTGAATTTCATGTTCTATGACATTTTAAAACTATATATATGCAGTCTATGTATACACGGTGTAGATATGCATACTGTATATTTTAACAGTGTTTCTAATAATTTTCAATTAACAAAGGTTGTTGAGGTTTTGCTTTTACAGAAAAAGATAACTTCCTGTTTCTTCTGTGTAGAAATTAGCAAAACAAAATGCTACTTTAAGCATAAAATTTAGGGTTCAACCCAAGTAAACTGAAGTGAATGGGACAGTAAATATCTAAGGGGTTAGTAGCAGCTGCCATGCAAAATAACTTTTCTTGTTGAGATCTCCTTCAAGTACATATTCATTGGGGAACCGTATTAGAGAGAGTTTTGTTACCCCGGACCAGATTCAGGTCTTCAAGTAACGAGGTACACTGCACCAAGTCCTCTGTTTTCAGTGGATTTGTGCCTGTTTAGGTCAGGGCTATGGCAGTCCCAGCTATTGAGTGTCTGTTCGGAGGCAGAAATCAGAAGCCACGGTTTGATAGCAGTTCTAACTGGATGCAGTTTGCCACATGCCTTTGTCTGATCCTGGGATATCTGATATGCTTTCTTCATATGCATATATCCCACTTACTTGCTGGAATGAATGCCACACGTGAGGTTTTTCAGGTGCAGCATCAACAGGCAAATCATGCTTTAGTGAGATTTGTGTGTCAGCTTCGTTAAATCAGGTTCAAGTATATAACTGGGCATGTGGGAGCATCCTGTGAATTCGGGGCATGTATAGAGGCTTTAGGACCACGAACCAGTGAGTCTTACTATGCAGCTATGTCTGTAGGCACAGGATGTGTAAGAAAGATTCGGTAACTGGGCAGGTAGAAGTCATTGCTAAATAAATATTATACATTTCGGCTATTTATCCTGAACGGAAATAGGGGATGACGACATTTCATGATGTTTGCCTGACAATGAAATAAGGGGCATAGTACCTCTGCAGTCTTAAGCTGTGAGTATTCACATATTGTAAAATGTCACATCTGTACCTTCAAAAAAAACCTGTGCATAAGTTAAAGCCTGCTCAACACTGACGTTGAAGCTCTATTTTATTCTCTTTCTTTGAAAAAAAGTTAGTATAGGAAGTAATTTTGACTAAAAATGGTCAAGTTAATTTTCACAGGAGACACTATTCAGTTACTTCTAAAGTCTGCACAATCAGACAGAAGTCTCCAAACCACTTTGTCTTGAAATTTCTGCTTTTTAAAAAAAATTACCTTTTTATCCTAAATACTTTCCTTCTACTGTTACATGCTTATTATATATATTTAATACTTCCAAAAAACATATGTGCTTTTCACTTTCTTTCCCTGTCTACTTTATTTCATCCTTACCATCATTATTCACTAATCTCTTTCCTTAGGGTCCTCTTTTCTTCATCTAACTTAATCTTTATTCTTCCTTAAACTGAAGAAATCATCTCTTGATCATGCCATTTTCTCCTATTATAACTTCATCATTTTCCTTTTAAAATTCATCGTGCATGTAAATACATATTACAAATATCTTCAAGCTCTTTGATTTCTGTGCCTGCTTTATTCCACTGAAAATGTGCCTAATAAAGTCACTAGTAGCCACTTCCTACTTAGCAAAAACTAAGCACCTCTCCCCCATTTCCTTTGATCTTCATGATGCTTTATTGCAGTTTCTAGTTTGTAGATCTCTTAATTACCAAGGCCTGAAGTAGTTGAGAATTGAGGTTAACCTTCCCATGGTAAGCCTTTGGTAAGCCTGTGTAACCAAACTGGAGGGCTGTATTCTCCATCCATCCCGTATTCAACAGTTTGTGCCACCAGCTGATACCGGCTGTTCATAAACCTCTTAAAAAACCATTCAAAACAGAAGAGCAGCAATTTCACTTTTTTTCTTTGGCATCCTCAAGAGACTCATTGCCTTCTGAGAAATAGTGGTAGGATGGCTGCTGTCACTGTCCCCACTTCTTCTCTTCTCTGGTAGCAGACGTTGCCTTCGAAAAGCTTTACTGACTATCTAAGCAGGAGGATGGAAGAAATAACACAAGTGAGACTATCATATATGGAAATGAAAAGTATGAGAGAATTTTAAAAAGAGGTGAAGAGACCAATAAGTAAAGGGAAACTATTTTCATGTTTACCAAATATGTATAAATCAATGGGTTCACTGACTACCCAAGTTAGGGAAGAAATTAGAGGGAGGCTAAAAGTGTTGCAGAAGAGGTAGATAATTTTCACGTAAAGGGGTGCTGGTAAATATATAACCCAGGCACATTCTCTGTCTGTAATAGTAGTAGTGTTAAAAACTTTTGGATTCCTAACAAAGACTACACAAAGCAATGCAGAAAGTATTATTATGTTTTCATATATTCAAGGCTAGGCCCTCACCATGTTTCACTACAGTTCTTTGTACAAAGGGAAAGAAATACACAGTGTTAACACAGATATGAACAAAGTGGGACACAGTAAATAGCACAGAGAATAATTACAGTCATACATACTCCTTTCCTAAGGTTAGAAAAATGAAAAAAATATATATATAAATTATGGCAAGAAATAGATTACATATACCAACGTTAATTTGTAGAACTTGCTGACTTGAGATAAATCTGAGAAGAAAAGCTTCCCAATACAGCATTATAAAAGGTTTTGATGCTAATACAAAAACCAGAAATATCTATTATACCTTAGACTGGAAACTAAGTCAATTAGAAATTGAAACCCTTGTGCTTCAGATCGTAGGGCAACTGTGAGAATAGAAATTATTGTATTCTAATGGCAAGTGGTGTTGTTAGAGTTTGCTGCATTAATTTAAACATTCCCGACTTGTTGCTGTCTAAGACACTGGATGAATGAGAGGTTTGCTTCAGTCTGCCCGGTTCTCTGTTCCCAGCTACGTGCACAGTGAAGTACAGCATCCTTTTAAAGCAAGGATTTCTGAAACTTTTGCACCTGAGCCTTACTTCAGAAAACTGGTCATGTTCTGTGCCCCAGTGAATATACCTTTTGCCCTTTGCTTCCCTGGATCTCAATTATGCAACCAGCAAGTGGGAGTTGGGCTGCACACCCTCTCAGTGCTACAGTGGACAGTGTGCTTGATGGGACCAGTTACTGTAGGGGAGTTAGAGAAAGTATTTGTAAGCCTGCTGAAGTCAGAGGTATTATAGTAGTATAAAACCTGGCTAAATTGGATGAAAATCAGGCTCGGAGTTTATCCAAAGTATTCTCTTACCAATTTTATTTTTAATTTTATGATAGGTATGGTTAGAATCCAGTCAGCAGCAAAGAAACCCACTAACTGCTCATTAAGAAATGCTCTGTAATTCCTTTGTTAACTTTGCAGTATTGCAGTGGTTAGAATAGCTGAACTATCATTATCAAGATTAAAAACAATGGTCTCATAGTACTACATAAACCCTTTGGAGAATGAAGTATTCCTCCTTTTAAAAATCCTCCTCTACTGACAGTAAAGTCTATTTTATACCTAGCTGTAAGAAAATAAATCTTGGATCCGCTAATAAAGTTCTCACCACTCTAGTATGCTGTAACAAGAATTTTCTTTCTCTCTCTTAATAGACTGAAGACATTAAAGAGATAGCCCGCAAGACACAAGCCCTGCCGAAGGTGAACACTAAAAGGCAGCGAATCGTTGTCTTCACCCAGGGCAAAGATGACACTATATTGGCTACAGGTATATTTTTCAAATCTCTGTTGTCGCTTGCAGTAAATATTCCAGCTAATCAATTACAAGTTGTGGTTTTACAGATTTTAAATGGTAGTCAGAGCGTTTGTCTTTTGATGCTACTCCACCTTTCTCATCTTTTATGCTTTTAATTGTTTCAAGAGTCTGAATTTAAGAAGTTGTTATTTCACAAGGATAGCTGGGAATTTAGTTCTGAACATTTTTATAACATGGATTTAAAATATTGATCCAGTTGGTTTTACTCAGATTTTTATGACTTGAGATTTTATCTGTGTAGCCATCTTTGCTGGAAACAAGAATTCGCTGTGCCTGCTGAGAACAGCTGTGCAACAGTGTAGTATATTTAAACATTTGCAAAGAGGAGGAAGTGAAATCCACTACTAAGTGAATTTCCAGGCTTTTTTTGCTCTGAGCAGAAAGTCTCACTTTAGCTTTTCTCAGTCGTCTGCTCTTCAATTCTCAAAGGAGTACGTGGGAAAAAGGTGTTCTAGCAGGGATACAAGTAGTTTCTGCTGTCTAAATTGATGATGTACGACGCACAGATTTAAGCATTATAAACATGACTGCCTACCTTTTGACAGTCTCTTTAATCCTGTCCACCTATGCTTCTAGACTAAATAAAGCTATTAAAAACATGTGCTGTGGCGAGCCATTTTAGTAGTTCATTCCTTCACAAGGTAAGTTATTAGTCTGGGCTGAATTCCTCCTTTGGAAATCAAGTGAAGTAGAGGAAGCTTTGCACCTGAGGGACTGGTGCTTACTCATACGATATTTGCCTCAAAATCAGAATTGGCTTCAGACTGTGGCTTCAGGGCTAGGCACTAAGCAGGTATGTCACTGCTATATAGATCATTCCCAGCAGCAGTTTGAAAGATTTTTCCAATAGTTTGCTGCTTCCCCTATTTTGTTAGCTACAAATGGTTTTAAAGGAAATAGAAACCAGTCACTGTGAGTTGGGTACGTGTATCTCACTGAGTGATGGTGGAAGTGTTCCTTGCAGAAAGTTACAGGGTAATGTGAATGGCCCATGTGGATGCACTCCACTTGAGTATTGTACCGTTGACTGAAAAATAGCAGTATAAAAATGTTTTTATACATGAGCTAGTAATAATGTAGTAAACCTAAATCTTATATGTAACCCTCCTTTGCTCTTATTTAATTTTCGCTGAGTACTTTTTTTATTCTTCAAACTGGAGTTGTTAACAAATCCATTAATCCCTCCTTTGATATTTTTACAACCGGGAGCTTATTTGAGGACTGACACTTGCTAATCTTAGCTGTTTGTTCGCTAGGAAATGAACTTAAATTAGAGAATGCACTTTATATGCATGATAAATGTGAGATGGATAGAGACTGTATGCAATGGTGTCAGCTACAAAAGCAAACATGATAAATGTTAAGGCAGTTTTGAGCCGTAGGATAAGCCATTCAGTGCACAAGCATAGCTGAATCTCTTTGCTATGTTGTTATTCATGGCAGCCAAATAAATGTCAATAATAAAAGAGAATTAAAGATTTTCATTTCCCAGAGGCAGTCCTCTAATACAGCTTGATCTTTCATTTCATTTGTAATTCGTTCTCATGTCAGGATGCAATCATTCGCCAGGCTCTGTGTGTCATGTTAAGTCATTTAATAATGATTAAGAACATAAAAATGTTTGGCCTGTGGGGCAATTCTTGAAAGAGATACCCATTTGTTATTGTTTTCCCCCTTTTCCCTTCCTTTGGTATGGACCATCTTTTTCCCACCTCCTCACATTAAAATAATAATGGAAGAAGGAAAATGTGTCCCTTAATTTAACATATGATGATACCACAGAACGGCATAGAGTGCTGTTAACACACTTCTTTCAGAACTAACTAGGTCTAGGTTTCAAACCCTCAGTGGAAAGTACAAGTTTCTAAATGATCTTTAAAATAATTACTACACTTAGGAGTTACCAGTATAAAATTATTTTCTTTTTTCTAATGCACAAGGGTATGTTTTTTGAAAAATCAGGCCATGTGTATTTGTTTATCTTGCCTTTCTGAGGGAACGCTGAAGTCTCTAAGAGCTTGTGCCTAGATTAAAATAGTATTTGCAAAGTCAGCTATGGATTTGGGTATGCTTGTTCATACTTTCTGCTTTATATTTTGTCCAGGTTAATAATAATAATAACAACATGTTTATTATGCTAAACAACATATTTATGCAGAGAGACCTCAACAGATTGTAGAGGGACCTTGACGAATTAGAGAAATGGGCAAACACCAACCATATGAAGTTTAACAAGGGCAGGTGCTGGGTTCTGCACCTGGGATGGGGCAACCCTGGCTGTGTGTACAGACTGGGGAAGGAGAGGCTGGAGAGAAGTGCTGTGGAAAGGGCCCTGGGGGTCCTGGCCGATGGCAAGGTGGGTATGAGTCAGCAGTGCCCTGGCAACCTGGAGGGCCAGGCGTGTCTGCCTTGGATCAGTCTGCACCGTGTGAAGAGGCACAGCCAGATGGCCACCCCCATACTGCTTTGCTTTCCCCCTGCCCCCATGCATTGCAAAATGAGACAGGCAGCACGGAGGCTGTGAGGACATCCTTGAGAGAACTCTGTTTGTTCTGTCAAAGGCTCTGTTAAGGATGTTGCAGCCATGGGACTGGGTTGTGAGAGGACCTCTTTGAAGAGTTATGTGTAGGTCGAATGAGGATCAGGTTATGGAAATAATGAGGAGATATGCTTGGATACCGTTCTGGCTGGAAAGAGGGGAAATAAGATGGTTTAAAAGGGTTGTTGCAGATTGCCAGGCTATTCATGAAGGAGCACAGAATGATTCGTGCTGAAAATTTGACATGGACTTTTTAGGGCAGAGTAGAGGTGTGTGTGATATGAAGAAGGCCAGATACAGCTTGTCATCAGATGTGGAGAGGACTGTGGCAACTGGACATTCCAGGGAATGGAAGTATCAACAGGTGTTTGAGGAGCAGAGCATAGGGCAGAAAGTCACAGCTTATTACCAAAAGAAAAGATTGACCAAACAGATTGGAAAATACAGTTCTTGCAGATGAGAGTGAGCTTCGACTGAGATAGCTGGAAAAACTATCTTCCCCCAAAAATCTGGCCTGGTCATACTGCAAAGATTTTAGTCATCTTATGGATTGCTGCAATTTATACAACATTGTTTGAATGCCAACCAAAAACACTGGTGGCTCACCTCAAACAGACCACAAGCTGTAGGCAGTCAGGTATGGATTGACAGACAGCTTAGAGGTCCATGCAGCTGGAGCAGATCATGGAAACAGTGAGGAGCAAAAACTGCATCAGCAGGCTCAATCTAAGCCATTCCCATTTGTCAGTCCACTTTCTTTGGCTGTCGGAATTATTTGTGTTTTCAGAGGAAAAATTTCTCTGTCTTTATCATGAAGCGCATAGGGTCTTTCTGCTGTCTGTTCCTATCTGCTCCGTCACAGTACTCCAGCCCCAAGGCCCCTTTTCTCTCTCCTTCCTTCCTGTTCTCTGTCAGTAGGAATAATTGCAAGGAAGAGGCAAACTCAAATTCAAGCTGAGTGTGATCAGTGTGTTTTAGAGGGAAGGAAAGGAGTGTTTAGGATTGGCATACAGGAGCTGTGGCAGATGAAGTGTTGACTAAATTAACTGTCACCTTCTAATAAGACTCCACTGAGCACAAGTAAATTATTGTGGTGTGAGGTCTTCCTGTCTATGTCATAGAGTCATAGAATGGTTTGGGTTGGAAGGAACCTTTAAAGGTCATCTAGTCCTACCCCCCACAATGAGAGAGGACATCTTCAACTAGAACAAATTGCTCAAAGCCCTGTCCAGCCTGACCTTGAATGTTTCCAGGGTTGGGAATATCTGCAACCTCTCTGTGCAACCATTGGTGCATTTTTCAGTGATGTCAAATTTTATCTTTTTGCTGAAAAACTTGAAGGTGTTGGCCCTTCTCAGTGACCTTAAGAATGAGCACAGACAAAACCACTGTAATGTTCTTCCGCATTGGTCCCCAACATGACTGAATTTTGATAAAACTCTCTTGGAAAAAACAGTCTGTGAGAGACACCTGTGACAAAACCTTTCAGCACAGAGGATTATGCTTTGGGAAAGGGACTGGTAACTGAAAATGGGGTCTACGGACGAGCTCAAAACAGTATTAGGTTGATTTCTTGTGTGGATGCTCCTCATCCATCCTGGGACTTACTTGGCTATTAAGACTCTGTTCCCGCTACCACAGCCTTGTTCCACGATGTCCCTCTTACCAGGCCTGAGATTCTGGATTTGACTGAGTTTTGAGGTTTAACTGAGTTTACGAGATAGATTTCACATTTCACATTTTTTTCTGTAACCACAAGAAATACATAAGCAGAGAGAGCAGGGGAAGTTAATGAACACATGCAGTCTCCTGACTTCAGCAGCTGGGGCTTTTAAGAAGCGCACCAAAAATCACAAGCTCTGGCAGGAACATGTATGTCATATCTATACGTGTGCTCCAACGTTTGTCAGAATCAAATGCTGTGAAAGCTATCCCTTTTACAGAGTTGCTCATAACAGTTTTCAACAAATTACTTCTAGTCAGATACATTTTATGACTGGTCTTGGCCCAAAGGGAAATCTTCAGAAAGTCTGAGCAAAATCAGTTCAGCAATGGAAAATGCTTTTATATTGAAATATTTGCATAATTCAGGAACAGCTGAAGCTACAAACTTTAAACTTGGCTCGTTTTATAGCTTTAATAGAGGAAAGAAAAACAATCCAAATTTAAAGAAAATCACTTCAGCATTTTTCGAGTTATGAATGATGAAATCTGGCATGTTCAGGGGTGAACATAGAATTTTCCATTCTTTTTTCCCCTGATGTTTGCAGGACCACCTCTATTTAAGGGCATGTTTGTAATAACCTCATTTGCTAGAATATGGCAGTAAAAATGGATTTTTCTAAGGATTCAAGCATTAAAGCCAGCTCGGGTCAGGCTTACTAACCACTTAAATCTTCATTTTTTGGGACACATTACTTGAGATATTTCAGGGAATCTATTAGCAGTGCTGGCAGATGTGCTAAAAAGAGAGAGGTTCATCTTCAAACTTTATTAGTGCACCTACCATATAGGGCATACCGAAATAGTTTTGTAGATTTCTGTGTTATCATTGTTGTTTTATCCAGTCCATAAATTAAACAGCCTGTGCAGTGTAGCCAAGTTAGTATGTCACAATAAAACTGCAATGTCACCACCTTTTAGAGCCTGCCTACCATGCTTTTGGTATTGAAGAAATACTAGGCATTTGCCTCTACATGTTATCTGAAACAGAAAACTGAGCTAAGTGGGTGTTGGTGTCACCCAGTACAACCATTGTTATAGTAATAGATGCAGATATGTTCATAAATCAAAGGTTTCTATGTTTGAATAGAACTAATCTAAAAAACCTAATCTAAATTAAAATAATGACAAATAGTAGTATGTTTTGTGAATTATGAAACTCCTTTTACTTTGTAAGGATATGTTAGATCTTAAGTATTTCTAGGAGTTTTTTTAAACCATTTTTTTAAGAAGGGTTATCACCATTGCTGAAATGAGAGATTTGAAGAGCCATTCTTAATTCATAATAGCATGATGGCATATGCTTTTTAAGGGGAATAAAGAGGGCTGATGTTCAAGCATATAGCTCGCTCTAAGCAGAGGTCAGGAGGTTTTCTTTGTCAGGTTATGCTGCAATCACAGACCAACATGTTACCTTGTAAGCCTATCTATAGAACATAAAAGTATTTAATATTGTTGACACTGCTGACATTTTATGGTGGGTCTATTTGCAGCTCCTCTTCTGTAAGTTATTGAGTATAACGTGTTCTTCTCTAAGAGGAAAGAAAAGGTGTTAATTTTTTTTCCTTGCTTACAGCTTTCATGCTTGGCCTTCCGGACAGGAAAGCCTTGACTGGCCCTTTTTTTTTATCAGCTGGGCTTCCTATGCACTTACACAAACCAGAGAAGTGCCTTGGACACAGGGAAACAGTAGCTGAGTTTTATTACCATGTACTCTCTTTTTCACGCGATTACACACTTTCACTCTTCCCTATTCCTTTATATTCACAAATAGAAAGAAAAGTTTGAAAAACAAAAGTAGATTCAGAGAAAAAGGAAATTCCCGTCCCCTAGTGGCTTAACAAGTGAGCCAGAAAGCCCAAAAGAATCAGTTTGTGTCTTAGGAAGCCATAAAATCTAAATTAATAATTAACATTTGTTGATAGGGATTAATGAAAAGCAAAGCTGGTAATACCTTTTCATAACTGAGACCATTCATGCTTTTATGTTGTGTGGGAGTGGAAGACTGAGTGTTTTATTAGACAGGCGAAACACATCATTAAAACCTAAAATTCCTGGATACAAGTATCTTGACTGGACTTAAAAGCATATCAACTGTTGCATCTCAAAGAATGTGTATACACATATGCATATAGGCACATGTGTGTGTTTCAGTAATTTCATATTGATTTAAGAAAAGGATGTCTTCCCTAGTCTACTGTGTCAATTTAGCCCAGAAATTGAGAGGGAATATGGGAAATCCCTTTTTCATGTATAATCACTAGTAGTAAGGAATATCAAACCTAGCTCAAATCTCAGGTGCTACAATGAAATTACATTCTGGCATTCTGAAGAAAAAATACTCCTTTAAGCTGTGGAAAAATGCATGTTTGTTTAAGGACAATAAATATGGACCCCTACTCCATTCCTTAGAACTAGGCTGTATTTTTTCTTTCACAGAAGAATTTCTGTATTTGTTTCTCAGACACAGACACATAGATTTAGGAATTCAGTTTTTGTACTGTAATTCTAAAAAGGATCCTTGGAGACATAACTATTAATAGACAAATCCACTGCTTAGGTAGTAGGAATTATACTATATTGGAGTGGCAATAGAGAGTGAAAGAGTAGAAGCAGGACTGAGGCAGAGCAAAGGTCTGTCTAACGTGATATTTGCAACAGTGTACAGCAGTGGGTACTTGTGAAAGAGGAGGAGACCAGAGCAAATCTAGAGTAACTGTTCCATGTTACACTACCGCAAAATGTGGCTTGGGGGTTTGTGAACTAGAGATATTGTCTTTGTGCTTAATAGGCCAAAATAAGATTTTGTTATACATAATGTCTTGTGATAATGAGTGTCACAGTGTCTGTGCTATGTAAAGAAATACATCCCCTTACTTGTTTGGATTAAAAAACTTGAGAGTGTTCCTGTGTGTCTCCAGCTGCTTGTGGCCAGTCCATAATCATTCCATGTACAATGTCTTTTTACTTTTGATTTTGAAGAACTCTTGCTTACCTCCCCTGCACTATTCTTTTTTCCAGACTCTTTTCATATTCTCTTTACTTGTTCTGTGTTTGATCCATAATTCTGACACTCTGAGCCACCCTTCACTGCACCTTTTTTCAGGTCTGCTTAGTGTTTGTGAATGGGGGGACAGACTGTTCGACTTGCAAGTTCCTGAGGAATTTACAAAGTGGTTTAATTTTGTTGTTTTCTTTGTTCTCTATTCCTCTCTTAATAATTCCTAACAGTTTACTTGCTTTTCTGGCTGCCACTTATGATTGATCTGACATTTTCATAGAATTGTCTGTTGTAACTTCAAATTTTCTTTATGGTGTGGTAATTTGTGGTTTAGAGCCCATCATTGTGTATTAAAGCTAGATTGTTTTTTAAATGAGCACCTTTTTACATTGATTGACAAAGAATTCTATAACCCATTACTCTTGGACACTTTTGCCATTCTTCATACTCAACTTTTGTTTTTATTATCCCAAATGAAACTAAATATCTCAGAAGAAGATGGTGCCCGCTGCACTGGAGAGCTCCCTCAGAAATGGTGTATAAAGCCAGGAGATGCTACCCCAGAGCAGGTACACATAGCTAGCCCTGAAACTGGACTTAAGCAGGGGGATTTTGGTAGGGCCACCTCTTAAACCACTGGAGGCCTGTCTTGCTTGACTCTGGAGGGCAAGACTCAATGAATTTACAGTAAGATACTGATTCAGATGCCATTAAATCCCAAGTAGGCATTCTTGTTCTGAAAAGAAAGTACCTCTACACTGCAGTGCTTCTTTTTTTTTGAGAAAAGAGGCCTTCCCTTTGATATTATTCCTCAATTAGAGCACCCACACAGAATTAATTAATCATAAATTGCTGGTATCTCCTGTAATGGCTGTAATACTTAAAAACTGGTATCATTTTACTTGCAACCTGGGTGAGTTGTGAGGTGTTTGTTCAGAAAGTGTTGCATCAGTACATTATTATTCTGTTGGCTCAAACCATTAACCACAAATCTTGAGAAGAGAGAATGGTAGTAGTTAAGCCTTGTGGTAACCAAAGCAGGCCCCTACTCTTCGGAGCAGTCATGGAAGGAATGAGGGTTCACCCTGCACATTCTGTGGCTGCCTGGTCCTCAGAGCACAAGATTCTGAGACTTGGGTCCAGGGCAGTTTTAAACTGAGAGTAAGATCAGAAGTCAGTGGCTCCTAGGACACACATTTCCATCTCCTACTTCTCCTCCCACTCTGCCAGCGCTTCTGCACCCACATGGGGCAGTTCATCAGTCTGCACAGACTGCCAGAAGCCTGCCTGGTGAGGTGTTGAGCTCTGGACCAGCCCCTCTCAGTGCCCAGACGGGTGCTGGTGCCAGCATGGGAGGAGAGCGTGGAGCATTTGCCATGGAGGGAGACAAGGATGAGGCTCCTTATCTGCAAACTGGCTGAAGCTGCTGTGGAGCCTCGCTTTGAGGTGTAAAACGTGGTGTTTTGTTTTGAACTTCCATCTAGCAACAGCAACTCTACTTCCGAAGCTGGAATAGAAGTAGCTTCAACACTGGCTGATAATAGCTGATAATACTGTAGAATGATGTCTGCAGAGCAAAGAGCAAGGGGACAGAGCCACAGATATACTATCAGAAGGGAAACAAACTCTTTGTGATCTCATATTCTGAAAACCACCAATTTTATTATAGAACTCAACTAAAAGAATGGTGAAACAGAATCGGTACTTGGGAAGCACTGGAAGTGGATCAGCCTTCCAAATTTAAAGTATGCTTTTCACATATACATGTAATTGATGCAACTTTATCAAGGTTATCCCTGTTTTCTGAAAATGACACCTACTTACCTACCCACCCGTCTTCATATACACCAAACAGAGAATTCTGGTGGCTTCCAGTTTTTCAGCAACTGTTTCTACATCTACAATGATATGTCAGTCTAAATACATCTTTCTGAGTTTTTGAGAAAACTGAAGAAAATCCAAATCTATAGTGTTCTGTTTCATAGAAAATAATAATCCTAGACACTTTTAATTAAATTTATGCTTTAAGTTTAAAGTTCACCATTGTCCTTTTCTGTGCATTCAATGTTCCTGCAATATTCAGTATTGGACACTAGCCATTTCTCCTTAAAAACATATGCTTTAATGAATTGAAATCTGAAACCTGTGCTTTAAAGGTTTACAGTGCATGCACTTCTCACTTCCCAACATTTAGGGTTGAATCAGAGTAACAGGATATCTGGTTTATGAAATTAATCCAATAGGGTTTTTTTTACCAGTAATTTTTGAGACGTAGACTTTCTCTGTATCCTAATTTGGTGTGATTATTTTTTTCATTGTAAGAAATTAAATGTATGGCTTGTTCAGCAGGTTTCATAATAGATCAATAATTTGTTGGGTGAACTTTTTTTTTTCCTGTGGAGATGTGGGAAGATCAATGTCTGTAGTGCCCTAGGTCAGGATCAATAGTTTTAATAAAACTTCCTTTTTTTATTGTTTTGGGGTTGTTGAGTTTTTTTGTTTTGCCTTTGTACCTTTGTATGGTTTTGCTTTTATTAATGAGCTTTTCCTTTAGTTTCGGACCATTAATGGTTTTCAGATAATGTCACACTGCCCAAGGTCAAGGCCAGTTTGAACTAAAAACTCTACTTTTCAATGTTTGAATCTACTGGATGGGTTTACATATGTTAGAAGACATAAGAGTTTGAATCATTGCTTTCCAGGGCCCAAAGATAAAACAAAACAAAATCTCAGCCTTTTGGGAAGATGACACATGCAAGGCCTTTTTTGTGTCTCCTTAAATAAATAACAGTTGTTTTATTTATGGATCCCACACTGGCGTTAACAGCGTGGGTAACTAACTGTGGCCTTGAGTGCTCTTCAATTAAAGATACTGAAAGCTCCGTAAGGGCTTTTATAATGGTATATTGCTCATTCCACAAAACCAGTTTGAAATAAAATAGCATCTCTTTTGTTTATTCCTGAAATTCTGGATGGGAAGAAGCAAATTACCAGTGCATGTGTTACCAGCTGGAGTGCTTGAGAGAATGCCATGTTGTTGTCTCTGAGGCTCAACCCTGTGTCTTTTGAAATCAATGGAAAGATCTCATTAACTTCATTGGGTATTGATTATGGTCATGGAGAACTTAAAACATTCATGAATAGTAATGGGTTATACTGATCCATGTGTCTTTTTGTGTGTTCTACCTTGTCTGGAATCTACTATTCAATTTTTGTGGTCTACCTAGAGGTTATAGAAAAAGCGAACTTTATGTAAGCTGAAAGATTTGATAACACATTTTACCTGGAGGTGTCTTCTTTGTTGTGTGGTAGAAGTGAGGGGCACAAAGAACTGCGCTTTTTGACTACTGGCACCTAGGCAGATTATCTTCTGTAGGAGATATTTTTTTCCGTTATTTTGGCAGTGTTAGCCTGTTTTTTCCTAGGCAGCAGTTCACTTCATAACAAATCATCACAGAGGAGTTTGAACAGCAGAATCTGTGCTCAGAAGGTGCCCTACAGACTCTGGTAGCCTATCATCTTTAATTTAGAGATTTTATTTCCCATCTTGTGATTACAGTTGAATGAACATTGTAGAAAAGTTTAAATTGTAGCTATCCATGTCATGCTTTTGCCATAAATGATGGAACTTGCGTTTTCAGGCTTCTAATCTTCACCTGCTCAAATAGTCTTTATAGAATAATCTCACAGAATGGAAGGAGAGTAAAATGTGGGCATGTGTGGTGTCCCTGGACGAAAATTAACTGGAGGAACTGACCCTTTGATTAGAAGTTTCTCTGCTGTAGCATCCAATTGCAGACAATGAAAGTTGTGGGAAATAGATGGTTGAATAGAAGACAAATCCGTAGCTCCAGGAGGGACAGAGCAGAGATCCTGGCTAGTGGAAGAAGCAGACAAAAAGGAGATTTGAATGGGTCCTGCTTTGCGTGACTTTAGGGACTTAGAATTTATTTTGTGTAAGATGACAAGATGTCTAGAATGAACATTGAGAGCATGTGGGAGGTTAATTGGAGTGCTTGGAAATGGTTAATTGTCTAAAAGTGGAATTGTGAGATTTTATGATTGGTTTGGCTGAGTGACTTCCACAGTAGGTTTAAGAGATAATGCAAAGTGGAAATTACTTAAATGCCCTATCTGGAGAGTAGGCTGTGCATGTCAGTCTGATACCAATGACCTGGCCTTGGCACACCTGAGCATATTATAGACTGTGAAGTGGCAGTTAAGATATAAACCTCTGGATGCCACAAAAATAATGTTTATGTAGTTGATCCCATTTGAATGAAAGTAGTGTCTGTCTTATTTTCACCATAACTGTTTTCTTTGTTATGAATAATGAAGACAGTAAAGTAAGCAGACCTGGCATAGAGTATATACAGACAGCAGGTTTAGTGAACAGGGTAAACATGGACTGTTTTTATATTGTTATGTTTTGGCTATACCTGCTGAATGATATAATACTAATGTTTGTTCAAAAAGAATGCACAGAGTAGTCTGACACCAGATTTAAAGTTTGAGAGGCTGCGTACACTGATTTTGTTTGCTGTAGTCCGCTACCCTGTGCCCCCCACTGCCCTTCTAATCTGTCCTGATTCTTCTGCCTGCCCCGGTGATTAGCAGTCAAAACTAAATCAGAGACGAGTCTATGGAACCAAATATTTATGTCCCTTGTAATGTGACACTGTGATATTGTACTGTGAACCTGAAAAGATGCCAGGCCATGCGTTGTGTCTAATAGCAATTGATCAAAAACGGAACTGCAGAACTCTACTCCAAATTGTTGGCTTTATAAATTCGATAATAAGTACATTTCCTGGTAGAATGTAACAGTGCAGTAAACTGTGTATGCCCTCTCTTCCCTCCACACCTGTCCAATTGCAGAATGTTGTTTGTACAGTACATTGTCGTTGCTGACAACTGAATAAGAATTTTTAGGAGCAGTTGGCTATCAAGTGATGGCAAATTTAAAGGTTATGCAAATTGTGCCAGTACAGCCCAGCTTGTTTGAGACCTCTTTTCTCTATTATCATATCAATTGAGTCAGCTCATAGTAGACAAAGCAAGGTTATGGGAACCACCTAGAGCATCATGCACCATTAAACATCAATGCAGCATACATGAACATCTGCAACAACGATCTTATTAGCAGAGGGTATAACGGAAGGCAATAAACAGCTTTCTTAGTCACCTAATTGTAAAAAATTTAATAACCTAATACTTGTGTTATTTATCAACAGCAATTTGGTCAAAAATTACACAATTGCAGTGGATTAGATTACAATACCTATTGTCTGCTGTAAATTGCTACAAAAATATGAAAATCCATTTGTGAGCAGTAAAACACTTTAGTTAGTAGAATGCTAAAAATGCAATTTTCTTTTAATTTCTGACATATCATGAAATAAAAGTATCTGCTTTTTACACTGGCATTTTTATACTTGGCTAGAAGCAAATATTAGAAAAAACCTAAGAACTGTTTTTGATTTCCTAGATATTGAATAGATAGCTTGAACATTTCAAAAATCAAGGCACAGTTGTTTTGTTGTGAAAAGTAACATACAGAAAACATGAAATAATCTTGTGCGTGTGCAGTCAAAATGGATGTTTGGAGGACAAAATAAAGCATATTAGATGTCTGTACTGGATATGTGTTGTGTGTGGGCTTCTGGAGGAGACGCTGCATTGGTTTAGAAGATGACGGTATGTGATCTCAAGTAGCCAAGGGAAATGTTTAACAAAATAAAAATATGTTAGAAATTGGTGACAAAGAAAAAGGAGGTTTGGCTCTTAAGGGCCAAGCCAGGCCCTAGGGATAGGCTGGACTTGAAGCACACCCTTTGCTGGAATCACATACACTGGTGGGCAGTGACAGCCCTCCTCTCCTTGGAGGTAGGGGCACTCATGGACTCCCTGGGTTAACAGGGAACCAGAGGCCTGCTCATGAAAGCTTAGAGCTACAGAAGGAGAGCACCACTCTTCCTGTTTTATCCTGAATGTGCAAATATACAGGTATTTAGGAATTAAAACAGAAAAGAAGTAAGAGACTGGATGAATAAATCAATACAGGCTCAAAGGTTGAGTTTGACAAGTTGCATTCAGGAGAAAATCCTGCTCCAAACATTAGTCTGCTCCCAAGCAGCTTTGTTCCTTCCTGGCACCGTCTGCTTCTGACTGTTGCTGCTGAGTAGCAGCAACCAGATCAGATTTGTATTTATGTGGAAAAAGAATAAAGCCTTCAAAGTTTTTGGTAGCAGAAAAGTCCAAATTGCACTGGGATCGCTGGCTACAGTTTCCTGGTCACCAATAGACACCTCAGTCATTGTTTCAATCAGCAAGAATCAACAGGTGATGGTGAAGGATGTGGGGAAAGAGGAAGAGTGATTAGACAAAGATGAGTAGAAGCTTGGTAAAGGGGTGAATTTGGCGAGTTGAGAGTTACAGGCGTTAATTTTGTTTCCATAGAAAAAGGAAAGTTTTTCTTAAAAAAAAAGTTAAAGTGAAAGTCTTTTCTTTTTAAATCTAGTTTTATTTCCTCTAGGAAAAGATGGCAAAAAAAGCAGTGAAGCTGTCTAAATAGCCATTAAGTATATGTTTTCTACTGAAATGGTTCTAAAATGAACAAATAACAAGCATTTTCCATTTTTTTCTACATTTTTGAATTGCAGTTCAAATGATCTCACTCTGTAGGCTAACCAGAGGTTTTTTCCCTGCATATATCTGTGGTTTTTAAAGCAGTATCTGCTTTTTTCGTTTCTTCATAACTTTTCATAACTTAATTATATCAGCAGAGTGGCTGTATTTTGCTTATACACACATCTATTTACTTGCTTACCAACCTTGCTTTTCAGATTGGAAACTCTTCAGAGCAGGATTTTTTTTTCTTCTAATACATATCTTGGTGGTCATCATGACAATACAAGAATACACATTACAAAGATCATGAGTTGAACTCACCTGTATTTATCAGCTGAAGTTTGATTAATTTTAAAATGTTTTATTGCATCTAAAAGGATAAGTGTGTCATTTTGGGTGTTATTTCGGAATCACTTAAATTTAAATTATTCAGCAAATTAATACTACAGAAATAATACTTTAAGGAAAAGTAACCAAGAGTGACAGGTGGTGATAGGAGTTTGACAGCATTCTGCAGAGAGAAGCTGGAAATTTTTGGTTTTGCTGCTAGGTTACTTATTTTGGTTTTGTCAAGCAGCCTGACTTCATAGCATTGAGGTTTACAGTAAATGGCAGTGCATGCCCTGTAAAGCCGCTTGGGTTACCTTTATAGGTGCACGGATGGGACTGCCATGCTTTAGAGCTTCATGATCAGATATATGATCCAAGAGCTCTTGCCAGGAACTCTTTGTCACAACTGCTATTACAGTAACTGTGTGGAAATTAATGTAATCCACTGTGTAGTCAATAATTGTCAATATTCAGGGCTACATAATTTACATCAACATGTACATGACGTTATTTTTGAAAGGTGGTAGATTTACCATCCTGCTTATGTCACTGGTTAGGTAATACTTTTAAAGTGATAACATGATACTACAGAGATCAGTTTGGGTATTTAATTATCTAAGAAAGTATCTGCACCAAATGTAGGGGAAAAATAAGCTACTTCATTTTGGGCTGGATTTTTCTCTCGGAAATAGATATATACATTAACTTATTTTTAGTTATATATCTAGGGAAGGCTTTCTCTCTTAATCCAATGGACTGATTTTATTTATGAAACTAAATATAAATTCTCCCAGAAGAAAAATCTCCTTCAGAGCTGCTCTGTAGTGACCTAATGCTCACTCCTTCTCTTTTCAGTCTTACTGATGCTCAAGTGAAATAGAAGTGCCTTGGGCCCATTTCTGCCTCCACTGACAACCCATGCTTCTCAGATTATCATGTAGCATAAAAAAAGCTGTCATGTAACATGGCATTTATTTAAATGATGTGATTTCTGTGTTCACCACTCTGAAACCGAGGTATAGCTAAGAAAGCTTGCAAGTTTTGACAGGTGTGTTTACCCCGCTGGGGCAATATGCTTAATGTATGAAAAATGTGAGGCAGAAAACAGTTTTTGTCCTACTCAAAATCAAATTATAATGTGTTTTTCTCTCTCTGTTTTTGGTTTTATTTTGTTTTTAGCCCATGCTCTGATAAGCTTTTGGATAGGAATTGCTTTGACATGATTTATAGATTGACTCTTGTCAGAAGATTCTCCCATAGGACAGTGTTTCGGTGGCCTAGCTATGCAGTGGTTTAAAATACATCTGTAGAATACCATGCGGTGGAGTACAAGCATAGATGTTTCCTGTTGGTGTGTTGGTCAGTGCAAACAGTAAGTGGCGTGCACACACGGTCTGATTTCTGAGCTGAAAGCTGTTCCATTTTTGCTCAGTCCCCATAGCCACGCTCCAGAAGGCTGAGGAGCGCGTGTGAGCCAAGCGAGTGTCGGTGTAACCCAGACACACCTTTGTGATGTGTTCCTTACACCGGACATGACATTCCAGCTCTCATCATCTGCGTCTGTTTACGAGTCTTGGCTGCCTATTTACAGATAGAAATAGATTTGTTTGTATTTCCAATTCCCATATACAGCTCAGAAATAATGGTGGAGGGGTGTGGCTTGGTTTTTTACATGTAAGGATCAAATAAGATGTACAGTGGCCAAAGCAATACATGTAGGATTTACAGTGCAGGGAGAAATACTTACATTTGTTAATACCCAAGGCCAGGTGTGGTTTTGTGTCACCCTGTGCTCACTGGTGTGGCTCCGCTCACTGTGGTAGAGCTTGCTCTCCACAGAGACCAGGATCATACAATTTATGGGCTTTGTTTATTGTAACCCATCTCTCCTGTCTTCAGGACTGATTTGGATCTGAGTTCTTCATGTTGCTTCCAGACAGTCATGGTGGTGTATCAGTGAAATACCTGCAGAACCTTATCTTGATGTTGGTGCCTGTGACTTCACACCCTTTGCCTTTCCTGAGTCCTCAGCCCCTGTGTGAGCCCGGACAGAAGTCCCAGGAGAGGCTGGAGCTCTGAACACTACCTTATGTCTGCAGCAGCCATGCCGAGCTAGAGCAGTGCATTTCCTGGCGGTTCAGTGGGCGCAGTTTCAGCTGCCTCTGAAATCAGTGCCTGGCGGGCAAATGGCAATACTCTTGTGTGCTTGTAAGGCTTTTTCAACAGAGTTCATTGCCATTCTAAACCTTAAACATTGTGACACATGCCAGAAAAATTCAGCGGCTTGTTCTTTAGGGCAGTTTTTCCATATATATATGCACATACATATATTAAAAAAAATGTTATATTAGCAACAAACTGAAGCAGAACTAGTATTTTTTGTTGTCCTCTTGCTTCTCCATCTTTTAAGCAGAGTGTTCTGTTTACTTGTGCTAAAAATTATTTAATATGAGAAATAAAGTAGAGATTCAACTCTTGGCACTGGCAGTGATGCTATAGAAAATAATGACATTTAAGTGTGCCCCACACCTTTGATAAAGTAAACAAAGCACATTTGGTCTATAGAAGATGTTCATGAGCCGTTAGTCGATGCTGTTACCTCTCTTACAATTGTGACTATATACAGAGTTCTGAGTCCAGTCTTGTGCTGGTATAAATCGAGAGTTATTTCAAAGGAGTGGTGTTGAATTATCAGGATTGCAGAGAGAATCGGGTGTAGATTCAGAGGAGATGCGCTGTGTGCAAAAATAGGGTTTAATTTTACGTCATTGCTAATAGTTGATGTGTATGAGTGTACAAGTTGATTCAGATGAAACTTCTTTCTCCTAATGACTCTAATCCTATGAATCACACTTCAGTGAGAGGCTACTAATATGACTTCTGAATAAAAATGCTCTTGACCAGATAATGGTACAATGTGCGTGTCTGAGGAGGGCTATAAAGGGAAGACAAGTCTCATTTACCTCCTAGGATAAAGGGAAAATGGGGTCTGCACACTGTCATTTTCCCTACGGGTATCTATGGAACTATGACTAGAGCCACAGGAGATTTAAAATCTTTGGCATCATATTCTTTCTCTGTTTCTACTGAAAATGAACTAGCTGTCTCTGAGGGACAGCACTTTGCATCCTGATCAACACTTCTGCTTAGCAAGCTGCAAAGAGAATTTTAGCTCCATTGCTAAAAACCCAATTAATTGGGATTTTAATATGGAAATCAATTAATATTTGTATTACTCACATCATACCATAGACATATAAAAGCATTATAAATGACAGCTGCTCTATAACTTGTTTAGGGTCACTTGTTTATTATAGCAATAAAGGATGAACAACTTCTACATTACTAGTTACAAAGATTTCTTGGGTACATGTTGAATTCATTGGAATACAGCATCATTTGTCGTGTGCTATTAAAGTACTTGGTAGAAAGATCCCAAAGCATGTGGCTGGCTTGGATCTTGCCTGTTGTGCTGTACCTCCATTGAATGGCACAAATAGATAGATTCCTTCTTTCTCTGACAACCCCTACATAGCTCCAGCACCAGGCCCACGGTGCTCAGACCTTGATGGTGAAGGGAGGAGGTGTTGGCATGCAAAACAAGGCCAGCTTAACATGCACCCAGAAAGTGCCAGGAGGGCCAGAGTGTCCATCCAGAACTGCAGTCTGAAAGTCCCAGCCTGAACATGCAGGATCTCATTCTGTTTGCTTAGAAGTGACAGGCTGCATCAGCTCTGCCAGGTTCGAAGTTCGTCATCACTACGAGTCTGAAGGATTCCTAGCTGGGGCTCAGTGCCCTGCCCCACGTTGCCTTGTAGCTTTGGACAGTGCTGTGTTGATAGGGTGGGGGAGCTGCGGTATCTCTTCGATGTACGTTGTCAGGTGTGGTATCCTTGTGTGAAGGACAGCAGCAGCATTATTTTACTGTAGAACAAAACAGGAGAAAGTGTTGCTGTACTGAGGATTTGTAAAGATATGATGTGCTGAAGAAGATACAGAGACTTAGAGCCTGTAGCCTTCTGGGGTTTACGTTCTGGAGACAGGTGACAGCTAAGAATCATCCTAAGCAACAAGGGCTGGTTTCAAATACTTTTCTCATTACTTCTTACCTTACAGCTGCCCAGAGACACTTACAGGTTTTGAGTTCAGGTTTCTATGTTCTGTTAAGTTCTTCCTGTCTCTTTTTTTTCTTTTCTTTTTATCTCTTTTTTTTTGGCCCCTGATCTAAAGAAAGTTAGAGAGGGTGGAGGTGGGGAGGAGATGGGACAGAATTCTGTTTCACAGTTGTTCCTTTATTTTACAAGTTAAAGCTCACAAAAGAAACATAATGGGACTCCATCTTGTAAGCATCTGTACTACCACTACCAGCCCATGGATCAAAAGATTATTTGAGGAAATAGCTAGACCTTTTTTGTATGTATTTTAGGTCTACCTTCTTCCTTTCATTTTGTTTTAAAACAAAATTAAAGGCACTCCAACATGTTGCCCATAAGAGTTCTGTTACAGGTAATTAAATGTAAGTTTACACATTTAATCTACTTTTAAGAGCAAGAGAGACTGGTAAATGACCCAGTTAAGGAAAGTACTCAGCCTAATTGGATGTGATGATTGCTTGCTGGTGTTTATTACTGTACGAAGAGTAGACATGTAGTCTGTGATTCTAATTTGGTTTAGAGGCAGACCTGTAGTATTTGCACCTATCATCAGAGTTCAATTGTTTCTGCTAACATTGTGAAATAGGCTTGTATTCATTTGGGAGCTTAAGAGTATTAGAATGAAAGGAGTACTGGGTTTTTTCAATTATTGTTGCTCTCCAGTTATTATCTCTCCAGACTGTTTTACCTACAATAATATGTTAAGCTGCATATGCTAACATGTATTCTTGCCTAGGAAAATAGAGATTTCACCTCTTTATATATGCAATGTGACAGATTAACTAAATTTGCCAATGAGCTAATTCCTTCTGACTTACCTGTGAACTTACCTTGTCTTCAGCCTATGAAATCACCCCATTAATGTCTGACTTTGATTATTTCTGTGTCATTCTGAAAGAGTTGAGTTCCTGACAAACGTAAAGTCACTGAAAGTTCAATCAAAGCCCCAAAATTTTAGATTTCATTAATGCTTATTTTCTACAATTTTCCTAGTTAGAGTCACCTTGTTACAATTTGCACTCACAATTCTGGGCTTCCAGGAAATGTTGTCCAAGTGGAATATGTTGTATCATAGACAGTACTTGTTACGTAAAAATAGAACACTGGATTTTATGCCCAGAGGAGCAGCCCTTGGACTTCAAAACACTTATGTAATTATTCTTTATTTCATAAGCTCTCAGAATGATGAATGAAATCAGAACTGACTTTGAAAAGCAAGGCCACTGACGACCAGTGCACTTAGCCAAGGTGTCTCAATGTTTCCTATGATGGATTTGGGAGTTTTATAACATAATGGATCAAAAATGGAGTTAAAGCAACATTAAATGCACAAAAACAAGGATACTCAGAATGGAGACTTCTGCTTCATCATAATTCATCCTGCTGTGTTTAGTTGCTACAAAACACAGATGAGTAAGAGAAATTAGCTCTTTTGCTGCTATTACACAGACATAGCAATGTAATTCAATGGCAGTTTTAATTCTAACTTACTTCATTTATTGTGAAGGAAAGGAAAAAAAAACTCCAAACCTTGGTATTCTTTTGTTGATCTTTCAGTATATATTATTGTCATCTATAGTTTAGTTGACTCTACTATGCTAAAAGAATTTCTCCTAAGGTTAAAGGAAGATAATTTGCCTATTGGATGTGTGCAGATGGTAATATTTTGTAATTCAGTATGTGCTTCAAAGCCAATGCTCGCTCCTTCTTAAACTTCAGTACTTCAAAATATGACATTCTTGCTCCCCTTGAAAATATATAGAAAGTTACAGAAAGAAAATGTATTACCTAGGTAGACATGGAAAACTGTGACCAGAAAAAAAGAAGGAAAAAAAATTGTTCACCAGGAAACTTTCCTGATGTACTTGGAGTTTTAGACTAATTCAGTTACTGTGATTATACCTTCTACAGAAAGACTAGAATAGGAGTGCAATACTTACCTGCATATACTAGAGGGAGCTCAGGGAGGGAATCAAGACAGAGGAAGAAGAAAAGGGAGAAGGATGATGGTGAGAACTTTGATTTGTGCTAGTTTGCTTGAATAGAATCTGATTTTATGCCACACCCTATTTACAGCTTTTGGAATACAATGTGCATTATTCACTCTCTGTGCCCACACGGACTTTTGTATGTGCATCCAATTGTCTGCTGTGCATTTACCATAAAACATCTGTGTGTGCCCATGCACACTTGGGAAGGAGCAGGTTAGTTTGTTACAATGTGTCTTCAACACACTTAGCACATTGTTCATTGTTTTAGTATTATCTAGAGCAAATCAATATACCTTCTTGTTAAATGGATGAATACACTCTGCTTGTCTGGCAGAGTTTAATGTAAGACCTCTCTTTCTTGATTTCCAATTCAAATGAATCCTGTTAAAATTACGAAAAAACATTGCTCTTCAAGACTATCTTAAGAGCACAACACAGCATTGAAGCCCATTTCTAAATAGCTTGCTTGACAGGGTAGAGAGTAGGATGCACTGAGAACTGACTGAAACCTGTTCTTTAATTGGAATATTCATCTTATGTTTTTCATTACCCTTTTTCCTTTGCATCTCATGGATGGCTGTTGCTAATGCTCCCCTCCCCTCCTGGTGGGCCAGCCAACAGTTCCCTCTGGAGGCAGCATCATTATATCTGCCTGGTTCACTTAGTAGCAGATGGTGAAGAGCAGTAGAGCTGATACACTGCATTTCACAGAAACCAGGATCCTTCTGGTACCTCTGCAGCATACACAGACTTGCCTGATTTGAGACTGTGAATTCTTTATATGCCTCCCAAACTAGGTTTCCTTGTTTGCTACTGTGTATGTCAGTGTAAGAGTGATTTTTATGATCTGCTCTGTTGCTGGACAGTGAAGAAACTACTCATCTCCACGTTTCAGCTACTGGAAGCTGTTTTCCATTTTATTTCTATTTTTACCAAAAATTAAAAGAAAACAGCTCTGATGGTTTTCTTTTCACTGGTTGACAGGCTTTTCTTCCCCCTCCCCTTTTTGTAATTCCTGCTGTCTGCCAAAGGACAATCTGTTTGCTCTGAGACAGTTTAATGCATACTGACTACCAGAGGCAGAACTTCCATTGGCTCTGTTACAGGGGTAATTTACACTTTAACAAGGTATTGTGACAAGGTGGTAATTATATTTTTATCACGTCATTATGACATTACCACCTGGAAAGCCATAGCTGATTAATTAGTGGCATATATTAAATTTATAACCCTAGAACTCTAAAGTTATCATACCTAAGTGGTGTAATTATGCTGAACTATGGTGTGGCAGTGAATTGGAGGTGAAGATGCTGAGTATCCACCTATTGCAATACATTTAATGAGTGCCAGTAGAGGGCAGGGAGCTGAAGGAAATAGTTGGGGTTTTTAAAATAAATACTAAAGAAGAGGGTGAAATCATTGAAATCTTGAAACCAAATCTAGTCAGATGGCAAGTTGCAAGGCTTCTTACATATATGGATTTTTTTTAAAGGGATAATTTGAAAGCACTTTGATTTACACTTATTTTTGCTTTTTGTTTCACAGTTTTATTTTAGTTAATTCACATGTATTTTGGTTTTAACAATGCAGCAGTTTCTGTTGATCTTTTGGAGGCTTTTGCAGTACTGGCCAGTCTGGAGGCTGTGTCACCTTCCTGCAACTAGTAGAAGGAACTGGTTTTGGCAGGATGGATTTTTCTCAGTCTGGTCCATATGCCCCAGGTGTTTTACGTTGTTCTTTCTGATGTACTTTTTTTCTTTTGCTCTTTTGGTTACTCTTTTTCTCTTGTCCTTAGTATTAGGAGGTAGGGAAAATAAATGAGGCTGGAAGCAAATAATGAAAATGCCCACAACTTACAGTTGTTTGAATGTGTTTCCATATCTCTATGCAGTAAATACAGACAGAATTATAAACCAAATCTGTTTTTACCCAAATTATCATGCTAAAGGTCATAGTTTTGAACTGTTTTGATTTGCAGTGTTTGTTGTGCGTTTCAAAGTCAGATTCCCAAGTAACTCATGTTTTATTCTTCCCTTTCTCTACAGAAAATGAAGTGACTACTTTCCCTGTGTTGGTGAGTGACCAGAGTGAAATTGTGGATACCAATGGAGCTGGAGATGCATTTGTTGGAGGTATTTTTTACTTCTTTCTGTTGTTTGGTGATTATCCTATTATTCTCTTTATATAAAATCTACAGGTTTTTTATTCAACTGTCCTTCAGAACAAGCTTCATTCTTTTACAGCTTTTCTCTGCATCCTGAAGTTATATGATTTAATTAAGTTCTGATTTCCAAAGGGAAAGTGTGTTCTATTACTTCAAAAATAATATGCCATTATGCTGTACTCCGGTCGTTTTCATGAGATTAATTGTATCTGTCAGACTGTTGCATAAACAAGCTGCATCAAGTACTATAGAATGTACAGAAATCCCTCCTGGCTTAAATGTTAACACATTGTTGTTCTTTAAAACAGGTTGTAGTGAATATTAAACAGTATGGTAATAAGTGAGCATAATGTCTCTGATCATGTAAATTTTGGTAGAACATCTGCTTCCAATACAATTATTTGGACATCAGAAAAGAACGCAAAGGGTTAATTTGTTAAAACAAATGCCGAAAATATCTGGCATTGCTTAATATCCATTTGCAAACTTACTATTTTTTTTGGCTCAAGCTCTAAGGAAAAAAGAGGATGTTATGTCTATGCCTGTTTTAAAAAATTATTCAGTATAAGCCAAAACTCAATCTAATCCAAGATTTCTGTCATTCATTGTAACCTTCATCCGTGTAGTTCTGTGATGCACTATTGCATCCTGAAGGCTTTAGTATCCAGTATGTAGTATCTGTAAGGAGCTCCATTAGTCACTAATTTACTGGAAATATTACAAAAGAGACTTTATAAATAGAATTGCAGGGCTCAGTCTTGTAACTACAAAGGGGATAACAAGCAGTGCGTTACCAAATTAAAGCTTCAAAATTGTGTCCCACTTCAAGAAAATATTCAACATAAGCTTAATCTTAAGCATGTGAGTAATTCCATCCTTACTTAATACAGCATTTAAACCAATGATAAATGTTCAGTATATACTTAAATCTGTCTGAGAATAGGAATGTTTTTACTCATTACTTCAGTGCTTTCGTGAATCAAAAAGGACAGAAATAGGGGGAAACACATTAGGTCATATTATTCATACACCTTTTAGGGCATGCTTGTCACTCTCTATTGTACCTAAATCACAAACAAGACTAAATTTGAACCAGTAGATAACAGTGACTATAACATAAATAAGATCATCTGCAAGTGCTTGTCCTTGTATACATTTGCTCTGTGTACCAGCTGTGCCAGTAAGCTGCTGTTCTTGTGAGGGGGAAAAAAGAAAGAAAAGGTCTTGCTTATTTTGTTTTCATGTGTTTGCCATGTTTATCTCAGGTTATATTTATTTTCAGTTCTTCAGTTTTAATCCTGTTGGAATCAGGACTTCTTTTTTAATAATCCTAATTTTGTTCTTTCCTAGGTTAGCTGCAGGGAGACTATTGCAACTAAATAATCGGGGCTTTAAGAACAGTTTTATAACATAATAGATCAAATTAAAAAATAGATCTCTCATAAGCCTTCCTCTTTAAATAACATCCTTTTCCCTGCTACTGCCATAGCTGCTGGTTTTCTTTAGAAGGGCTAAAACATTGACTTTATTCAGAATATCCTGAATGGAAAGGCTGATATAAACCATATCAGTCTCTATTCCAAATTACTGCCTTCCACCAGCAGTGTAAGGAGTTGAGAAACATCCTGTCAGGCTGGTCTTGGATCAGTTGTGAGATTCCTTTCTCAAAGGGGAAAAGTGATATGGACAATGCTCAACTGTGCAAGGGAGGGATGAAGGGACATATTCTGAAAGATTAACTCTCCTTTATCATTCTAAGTGTTAAGATACGGCAAGCTCCTGTATTATTTGGGATAATCTTAATGAAAGTCCTGTATCACTGTTTATGGATGTGTATTATCCTCAGTTGCCCCACAAATAGCACTGAGGCATCAGATGCTTTTTCATTGGGGCACAAGTGCAATTGTACAGTTCTCCCTCACCATCAGGGGAAGGACCACAGCTGGTTTTCCCTCTGTAATGGAAGTCAGCTCAGCCGTGGTAAATCAGCCCGGGCAGCCCTTGCAGTGAGACACTTAGCTGAGTGTCGGTGTGTGAGCTCAGCCTCTTGTTGTACCATGCTTCTCTCTCCTGTGACTCAAAGCAACGTGAGCTTTAGGATATCCATAGTTCTTCCATTAGCTTCTGGGATATCTCAGTTCTCCTCTGTCACTCCATAAATAAAAAATTGATAATTTATTCTCCTCAGAGAATAGATTTTTCTGAGTTTAGTCCAGATGGGAGAACGGGGTCTCATAACAGTCTAGATACACAGCTGATTTCAGTCTTGTGTATACTGTGGTCTCCTTCTTCAAGAAGTCATTTAATTTTCCTTCCCATATGTAGGAAACAGGATACTGGACTGGATAGGCTTTGATTTGGTCTGTGTTTCATTTGGGGGAAATGTCTGTATTTTATCTGTATCACACTTTTCATGTGTTTTCAAAGTGTGTATTTGCAACAGGAGAAGTTCTTTATTGTCTCCTTAGCAGCAAGCCCTGTGCAGCAGTGTAGGTAATGCTGCTAAACTTACTATTCTCTAGCATTGGGTCTAGCATTGAGCCAGCTGCAATGTTACTGTCCTGACAGAATTTTTACAACAGGAAGGTCTCTTCAGTGCTTTTCTACTTCTTTCTTTGATTGAGGTTTTTATCAGTTGTTACTACCTAGGCAACAGTATATGTAATGTTCTGATTTTGGTGTCCTTGTAGTAAAATGTTTCAAAATTATTCCCTTAACTAAAAAATTCGCTCAGTGTTATAATATCCTCTCCTGAAAACCTCATCCCTTTATTCAAACAGCAGAGAAAAAGACTCTCATGGCAAAGTTTCCCATACTTCTCTGGAACCAGTATATTCACTGGACTGAACAGTGGTTTTGCTGGAGCAGGTGTCTTGGCTGAGAGGGAAATGTGGGATATAATGAGGACTAACCCCATCAAGTAAGATTTATTTTGCCTTGGGAGGTCAGGTTTGTTAGACTCTATCATATTTTGAAAGGTCTTTCACAGAGGCACTCTCTTTCAGAGGTATAACTCACGGATTGTAAGGAAATTCCTTCTCAATAATGATGCCAACTTGGCAAATCACCCCTCATATGTTTCTCCATATAAAAGTTGAAAAAAAGAAAACTGTTGGTTTTTTTTTTTTACTAGAACCAGTCTGACTACTGAAGCTCTTGAGACCTTAAAGTCAAGAAAAAGTTTAAAGATACAAAGTTTCTGGGTGCTTGTAACTCTGAGTTGATTCATGAGTTCAGCATTTCTGAACATGAAGCCGCCAGCCTCTGAGGAGAACTAGCTCACCCCAACAGCTAGCAGCAAGAAATAAAGTGCATTCTTCAGTTGAAATGTGTTTTTATTAAGTTGCCACTAGGAATATCTCTGAATTTCTTGCCTCTTACTGCAGGCATCAAGTCATCTGCCACTCAGGCTGGTGCAATGCACGAATAAGAAACTGGGTTTTAGAATCGCTGCAGGTATCTTTATGCTAAAAACACTCCTCCAAACAACACTAACACAGTTCTGCTTTTATTGCTTACCAGCAACACTGCTACCTTTTACAAATTTAAGCAATAATGGTTTACTTTTTAGCATCTCAGCGCCTCTTGTGGTTTTCAGGAGTACCACAGATTTTTGGTTATGAATCCCTGAAATACCCATAAATTAAAGTTGCAATTCTACCTCCAGATTATTATGACAGTGACAAATCACTTGAGCTTTGCTGACATGGTTTATCTCACAAGAGTCCTCTTAATAGAATTACAGCTTTAGTTTGTGGAGTTTGGGGAGCATTCTGTTGCTCATTAAACTAACGTTTATTTATTACTAGTCAGCCGCAGTTTGAACCATTGCAATAATGATAATCAAAGCATACTTAATGGCAATAAATATATTGAAATATGGACAGTTTTACCATCATATGCTTTCCTTTATGCCATCCTGCTCTCTTTAGCCAGAGTAGGTCTGCCTTCTGTTTGAACTCCCCTTTGTCACTGCCACCGTAACGAATGAAAACAATAAGCATCTGTTCTGATAGTTGCTGCCATTGTTCCCTGCAAAATCTCTCCCCTAGAATCTGGTCACTGGAACTGGGTACAGAGTTCATAACAAATGAATAGGAGAAGGTGTAAAATCGATGTTTCTTCAGGTTCCATCGATATAAATATATTGACTTAATAATCTGCTATGATTTACTCATACACTACGTGAAAAGTACTAGAGTATGAAATGGAACCACAAATCATTCTCAAGTAGCATGATGAAGCAGTGACAGAATGATCCCAGCAAGTGTGTATTACTTATCACCATGCTATAAAGATGTTATACCATTCTCAAGGAAAAGAAATCCTAAGGTAGAAGGAGCTCTTCATTAAGCATTGTACAGTGCCAGATAGGCGCTGATAGCAATTTGCCTCTGTCAGTATCAAAGGGGAGGTCAATGGCTCAAACCACCTGTCAATTTAAAAATGGCATTGGCAGCTTTCATGTGCTGAGGAATCTCATAAAGCTGCTACCTAGAGTTTGAAAGCTACAAGTCACATTTTTTTTTGTGCACATACTTACAGAATAAGCAGTTCTCTCTCTTTCTCTTTCTTGTGAAGCCCAGCGTGAGCCTTATAAGATGGCCAGCTCCTGTCTCAGCTATCAGACAACTACTCTGATAGACACAGGGAGAAGAGCAAAAGAGGAGTCATCCTCTTTTATGTGTCCTTGTGTGAGTGGGCCTCATGGCATCCTTATCTCCTCTTTAGGGACCACAGGGCTAAGTGAAGATACTTCTCTCTTTCTCTTTGAGCCAAACTGTCTCAGTAAAGCCATTTCCTCATCTTTAATAGAGAGGTTAATTCCAAACATTATTTTTCCGTCTTAATATAAATGTCTCTACAAATTAGATAAAGATTTTGGACTTGTAGGAGTTTGCCTAAAGGTTCTTATATTGGTCAGATTTTAGCCTCTGTTCATGAGGTAAATGCAAATGATTTTCTGTAGAGTGACTTCCAGCTTTGATTTTAGAACTAAGTAGTATTTGGTATACTTCTACATTATTGAAATGTTGAAATTTTATCTTTAGTGTGAAACAGTCTTTGAATATATTATACATGTACATATACATGTATGTATATTTATAAAACCACAGTACAAGGGATAAAAATAGAGGTTTACAAAGAATATATAGTACACAGAGTAACTGGCCATCATTACTCCTCTACTATTTAAAGTTTGATTCAGAAACCTCTTTGGAAAAAGGCCTGGTTCTGTTTCCTGAACGCACTAGGATAGCTTTGGAATATCTTGGCTGAAGCTGGTGGGTTTAGACAAGTATAATATTGATAAAAATGGAAACATAATTGAAACCAGTATAATAATTCTTATGTTGTTGTTCTGCAGAATCCATCATTTATGGAAGGAACCCAGTGATTTTTAAAATAAAAAATCATCTTGATGGGGTTTGACATCATCTGAATTGACCCTGGCCTTAAGTCAGGGGCTGGAGCAAGCAACCTCCAGAGGTCCCTTCCCACCTAAATTGTGTTATGGTCCTATGAGTTTTAATCCTATAGGTATTAAGTTCCCAGGTGCCAGTTCCTGCTCCTCTGGAAATCCAGACTCAGTCATCTTCAGAGGGCAATGTTGGTGGCTCCAGGTTAGGAGCTGATCAAATTAAAAAACTAAGCTCATAGAGTGGGAATTCCATCTTGCCATAAATCTGTTCTAGGGCAAAGAGGGACTGTACTCATGACTTAGTCTAGTTAGTCACTTATGTATTTCATGTGAAAGAATTGTGGGGATAGAGGCAGGTGCACATGTGAGAAATGAAATAAGCTCTTATGTATAGTTCCTATATGACTATTGCAGGAGTGCTAAACATGCAAAAAGATCTGACAATACCTTCAGCAGAGACAGATTTGAATGTTTTTTCAGAACACTAGATTGTGAGTAAGCTTGTGACTATATTAAAAAGAAAGTTGCTTAATGGATTTCTAGGGCTCTTGAAGATTGAAGAAGAATTTTTTTAAACTAAAATATTTCTTTTATTTGTTGTATTTTTCTCTCTATATAAATCTGTGCTGTAAAGGCTGCTCTTCCTCCAGAATTCACCACCGCTAGAACATTCTAGATCTATTGAAAGGGGAGTTCAAGGAGCTAGGAGCAGTTCTTTAGTGAACAGCAGGAGCGTGATATCAGAAGCTACTTCATCCACTTATAGCGGTCTTTAATTTTTATAAGGTTTTTATACTTGTTTAAGATACCTTGGGAAGTTGTCATCATTTTTTAATCACATTTGATAGAGAGAAATACAGTGGATAAAATATCACTGCTGTGAAGTGCTCCCTTCTGATAACACCAGAGCTCTGAGATGCAGTTTTACTTGCCAGCTGGGAGCGAGGGATTTTTTTTTGGTGATACCAATTAAATATGTGTGTGCATGTAACTTGTAATGGCTGGTTTTTGCTACAAAATTTATCTTCACCAGCAAAGAGAGAGGGGATACTACTTTGAATTGTTCTGTCTTTTCTTTGAAGTGAAGATAACTGTTATAACAGAAAGCAGCACTCTCTTAGTTTTCATTTGTACAACATGGGTGGCTAATTGCCTCTGAGCACTCCTGTTGTTCCTGAGATCATGGCGGATGAGATAGGAAGCTTTGAAATAAAAATACTTACTTAGTGTCATCAGCACTTTGACTGACAGCCCATTTTGCCTGTCTTTGCTACTCCTGGTTTATAAACAGCATACAGGAGTATAATAGCTGAGCTGCAGAGAGGGCATCAGTCTTTGCTTGCTAGGGGATAACTTGTCAGCATGTCCATGACTTACCACCCCTGTGTTCTGATGGCATTCAGAGCTCTCTCAGATAAACATCACACATAAACCCACGCTATTAGATGACCGTATTATCTCGGTAACTGACCTTCTACAAACCAGAAAATGACCAGATTATATGTTCCTAGTTGATTTTTTCTCAGTCTCAGCTAGAGGCACATCATTATTCTGATCAATAGTGTAGCCAGTTGCTATTAATTTCAACGTTAGTATTGGTTCATTTTCAAAATTTGCCACAGTTTGAATTGCAGCTACTTAAACAAACTCATAAAAATAGATATCACTCAGAAAAAAACATGAAATATTTCTGTTTTCCTTTTAATTTCCTACTTCTTTTTTTACCAATATCCATTCAAAATTATTTCTTTGGGAAGAATACCCTCTTTTGTGCTGACATTATACTTAAACCTGGTTACATGTGTTGTCCAAGTATAATTGTGATTATACTGTTTTCATTGTTTTGTTTTAATTGCTACCCTTCTCTTGGTCTCTAGCTGTTCCTCCTAATTTCAGTACGTATGTATTTTTATCATAATATAGTAACGTAAACACAGTAATTCACATTTTCACCTGTTCCATTTAAAGGCAATCCAGAAAAAGACATAGTAGAATAAAAGTAAGGCAAAACATTGGTATACTTGCTGTCATTTCTTAAATAACATGTGGAAGCGAAAGATCCACTTAAAAGGATCAGTGTATGGAATTAAAAAACCCTCAGAAGTTTCTAATTAGACTGAAGCAGGACCTGATTCCTTTAGCCTCTGTGTCTCCCATCCTGTCATTGACACCGCCAGTGTTAAGGGAGCCTCAGTACACAGCGAGAGGATTCATATTTTGCAAAATTGGGTTTTAAAAGGCCTAATTTACCTCACCATAAATTCAGTGGCATTCTGGACAGGTTTTGTGAAAAATAAGTGTCAGATGGGTTGTGTACATTTTAAAAAACAAGCCTACTGTGCAAAAATAGATTTTCAAAACCAATTATAAAGTTCCAATTTTTGCTGTAATAGCTGTGGGACAATTACAAATTGACTTAACGCCTCAAAGCAAATCATCACCGTTTAAAATACTTTGTCATGCCTACTATCCCTACCCTCATAACATTTCATTTTATGTTAATGTGTCATGTGTTAGAAAATCATGTAATGATAAAGAAAATGTTCATGTGGAAGGTTAGAAATTACTTTAATGAGTTACTATTACCTTGCTTGCAGACTGTTGGCAATATTTTTGTGTTATTTTAATGTATTCTGAGTAGAGACAGAGGCACTCGTCAAATTGGATCATCAAGAACATTCCCCTGGGAATCAGGGCAGGATATAGTCCCCTAAGAAATGATGTGTCAGATTAAGCTGATGCTATATTCGCAGGAGATAAAACACCACACAATGAAATACAAAAATACACTGAAATATGTTGTCTGTTTGACATCTAGCATGCCTCGGTGGGTGCTAAGGACATGGACACAGTGACCATAAGGACACTTCTCAGGCCGTGGTGTTCACAAGCTGGGTCCTCACTCGCTTACAGCTGCTCTCTTATATAACAGGATGGTGAAGTGTCCCAGAATTTGTTCACTTCCCCCACACTGCAATGGGCTCATACTTGAAGTGGGAAGATGGCAAGATTGCAGTAAAAAGGAATTAAAAGAAAAAACGTGGTTCTGGTTAAAAGCCGTGGTTGTAGGTTGATTTGACTCTGATCTCTGACTCCAGGAAAAGGGACATTACTGTTATTGGTGATCAGTAAATTTTTGCTAACAATCCAGAACTGTAACAAATATTTAAAGAGGCAAAAGATATTAAGTGTCACAGTATTAAAAGAGGACCATTATGAATATAATGCTAGAGCAGGCTATTTCAGCCCACAAAAGTCGAGAAATTCATAGGCTGCCTGGCTCCTGTATTCCCACTGCCTTGGGTGTTGCTTTTTGATTCTCTTTACATACTGCTGGCTCGGCTGTGTGGAAGCACACCTGCAAATAAAACTCTTCTGAGAGATGGTTGTTCTGCAGATGCAACTTCAAATCTCCTAACTTTTGTGCATATGAATCTTGGCTATGAAGTTACATTTGTGGAACCTTTTTTGCGCTTGAATATATGTTAAAAACTGAGTAGAGGATACTACATTATTATCCTTAGAACTTCATTATATCTATAGTAAATTAGCACAATTCTCTGCCTCTTATTCCAAGCAGTTGGTGTAGTAATCTGCACCATTTAGTGTCAACACAACAGATCTGGTTTGAGGCTCAGAAATTTTCCATGGGTAGTAATAAAAGCTTACTTCACTCTGCTGTCTCGAAAATTACTTAGAAGAATTTTAGATTGTGAAGAACACTTCTAGGAAATGCTTTTAGGAAAAAACAAAGAGAAATGTCAGCCTGGAAAGTGTTTTTTTTTCAAATAGAGAAGATACTTCCAATGAAAATACCTGTTTCTGGTTTAGCACATGCAGTGCTTTGAATACTCCTTGTAAGCTTGGAGGGGACTTTTTTAAATCAAATGTTTCCCCTGGAGGCTGCTGGAGACAAGCCTAAGGCAACCAGATTCTGATCCTAAAGGAAATTTCCCAAAGCTCATCATGTGGACTTAAAAATGAAAAATAGGACCAAACCATGAGAAGTTATAACTTTATCATTTTCCTCTATCACATTTTTTTGTAGCACATTGTAGACTGAAATGGTTCTTTCCTTGGACAATGAGATGCACTGGGGAATTTGATAGAATTGATATGCAACAGGTTATGAACAGAGTCCACTGAGGCTGATTAATGTGGAAGGGTGTCAGAGGATAAAACACTTTTTGTATTTGTAATAAAATATAACAAAGCTCCAGCTATGAGCTGTTCCCTCTCACAAGCTGGACAGTATGCAGTCAAGGCACAGGGCAGTGATAGGAAAACTCACATCAATCTAGGTAGGCTTCACCTCAGGGTCTGTTTTCTCAGTCCCTGGCACAGCCTTCAGGAGCAAAGCATCACGGAGTTGCATACACCATTCCTGCTTGAATGAAAGCATCAAAGAAACAAGACTGCTGGTTTTCCTTAGAGGGAGTCTCTGCTGGGCCTGAGCACCTACACAGGCCCTGGAACTATGATGACACCTTGTTCTCTGAGCTGCAGTGAGCTGGCCCAGTAGAGCCAAACAGTGGCAATCGTGCAGCGCAATGAAATTATTCAGCCTCGAGTAACTGATTCCTAATGGAATAACAGGGATGTAATGGAGTTTTAGTTTTGGGGGGTTTTTTATTGTCACATTTCTGTAGAAATCTTTCATTAACATTTTCCACATGTAATGGTTTAAAGCATTAGAGACCGTGTTCTTTTTTTGCTTTGTGTATTCAACACCTCCTCTCCGTTCCAGGAAAAGGCTGCTAAACTGAAAACACTCCTTTCACTTATTCATAGTTGTCTAGTAAATGCAAAGTTGTGTTATTTGCATGTGTCCATAAATGACTGTATAACCTCAGACTGAGGAAGATGTACGCCCATCTGAGTGATCCTTACAGAAATTCAGTGCATTCAAAATGTGTCCATAAATAAGAAAACAAGAGGGATAGGCATAGCAATACCAATATCACTGCTTTTCTTAAAACATGCTTGGTTTAGTATTCATACTGGTGATTATAAAATAAGAAGTTTCTTGTACACAGGCAGTGAAATGCTTTTAGCATGTGACCATTTTATAAATAAAGTAAATATAGACTTCTGAAACATTTTATTCCTGATCTCATGGTTTTGTCATTCTTTGGAAGTAAAAATATTGACATTTACCAGGCTGTTTGTTCCAGCTTTCTGGTCTCCTGCAGTTTATTTATATAACAACCTTATCGATGAGCCTCTTACTCAGCTCTCTAGGTTTAACTGAGTTGAGTCGATTTGCTACCACAGCTTCAAGTCGCTGTTACAGAACAAGCAAGACATCCTAATAAAGCTGTAAACGTGTTTACTCAAACATGGTATTGATTTTACTTGGAGAGGGAGAAGCTAGTGCTTAGCATGGTGTCAGGGAGGATGAATTTAACTGCAGTTTTTCATTGTCATCTGTCATGGTTGTGAAACACTAAGTGAAGCCACAAGAGGATAATTAGAATTGCCAGAAATTTAGCCCCTAAAATCAGTTAACCACTTGAGATTTTTGTAGTTTAATTAGTTTTTATTAAAACTTTCCTCCAGTGGTATAGTCAGGAAGGATTTTCTAATGTTCTTTTCAGTGAGAGATTTCAAGGTTGCCACTTGTTAGATATACATCTTAAATGACCATTTTTACGGAAGGGTTGGTAACCTTTTTGCTCTCAGTTGTAATTAGCCTGGCACTACAGTGCTGTATAAGCACAGAGTAATTTCATTTTGAAGGAGAGAAAAAGACATGTTTCTAGGCATATACATTTGTAGTTAATAACATATATAAGCATGTGTGGAATCATTCTTACAGTAAATTTTGAGAGATAAGGTGCTAAAGTGCATGAACGTTGAAAGAAATACAGAGTGTTTGAAGATGCTTACATTTAATTTGTCTTATATACTGTAAGTCTGATGTGTCAGACCACAGCGCCAAAAGACATGAAAACAGAAGCCAAACCCCACCCTTAATCAAAAACGTTTCCATTTAGAATAGCCAACATTTGGTTTGATAGCAATGGGCAGGGCCTCTGGCTTACCACAGTTCTTGGCTGTAATATCCACCATCTGCCACAAAATTAAGAAAGGAGAAACCTCAGCATGTTGACGTACAGTCGTTCAGTGACTATATAGCAGAACCAAAGGATGCCAACATCTTTTACAAAATCTAGGGTGGCTGGTTGGCTCTTGGCAGCAGCATTGCCAACCACCTGATTACAACTGACCAGGCTGGTGCTGCAACATTAACCCGCTCCAACAGTGCTAAAAGACATCACAAAAAGCCCCAGTCGTATCAGCTACAAGGCTGTACATTGACTGGGTGAGGTTTCTTGAAAACTGCATCTTCCCACACTCCTGGCCTGGAAATCTAGTGGGATCACATAAAAATGGATGAGTGTTCCAGCAACTGTGATAAATTCTGTATATGAACAAGAGTGTGGAAAGGTGCTTGCAACTGTCCCCATGGTGGAATAAGATCATTTTAGAAAGTGCAGTTCACAAATGAGGCTGTAGAAATTTTAAATGCGAAAAAGAGGAGGCAGCTCAGCTGGTCATGATCCATTCTGTGGCTGGCACAGTTTTGCTGGTGAATGGCCTGGCTTGCGTGGACTATGTGCTTCAGGGTTCATCTGGAAGCAGAATTGTCTGGGAACATCACATAGCAAAAAGGTTTTGAGGGGCTCTGACTCAGGGTCAGCTTGTAGTTGTTTATAATTGATGCATTTGATAATTGGATTTTTTTCAGCTTTTCTCTCTTGCATTAAAGAAAAAAAATTAATTTTGCCATGGGCATTTTATAAAGGTTGGAAGTGTGAGAGAAACTGCAGAAAGACGAGTAGCAGGGAAGCTGGGTGTCAGAGGCTGTAAAAGGATTTTCAGCCAGCATTAGTAATTAGCAGTCATTAAAATTAATTGTCAAGTGTACATTTTGAAATGAAACATTTGGCTTCAATATGAGCTGTTTTTAAGTGTTGTTAAACCATTACTGAAGCAGACCAGAACTGTTTTAAATCTCCACTACTGGACTCCCACATTCCTGCCCAATTGCACTAGTGCTAAGTGTTCATTCAGAATTACCACTAATAATCTGGAAATAAAACTTTCAAAGAAATCACTGATTTCAGTGAAATTGCCTCTGAAATATCTGTTTTGCTAGAAAATCAACTTGGTCCTTCTTTAATGATTTTTTTGAGTTGAGTGCTACTCAGCTCTTAGGAGTAACAAAGTGAAGACAACACCTTTTGTGTCAGTCAGTTGATTGTCTTGCTGCGTCTTTTTAAACTTCTGCTGACATCCCTGAAGTGATTTGAGCTGGTCTCAGTGAGGGCCTCGATTTGGGTCTGGATGTGAGGCTCAAGCACCACTTCTGGCACCTGGCTTACAGGACTTTCCATTTGCTGGGGAGCGCCAAATGGAAGAAAGCAACTTCGCTTTCCCATCCCTCATTCTGTTTGCAGACCTAACAATTACAAACATTGTCTTTGAGAATATGTAGTAAGGAAGCTGGAGATGATAGAGATTAACTCTCAATTATTTCAGCCACACTTTTCAGAGCGAAGTGTTGCTTTTTTCTACTGAGCAGAAAAGAAATAATTAAGGGCCAAAAATAGCTATTGGTGTCTTATAATCAGTTCTATCATCTGAGAATGCAAATACATTTTGTACCACTCTAAGGTTTAAAGCAACTTTTGAAGCAAAGTTGTCTTTTTTCTAGGAAGATAATTGGGATGAATTGGACCCAGTTCCAAATAAGTTCTCACCATTAGTATATGCAAGGTGGTTACTTGCCTGTGAAGGACAAAAGGCATCCCAGTCTACTCTAAAAGCTTACCAGGATGGCTCATTACATCAAGGTGGCTTGCTAGACATCCTTCAACTGCCTTTTGCCTTACTCCATAAACGGTTAACGTGTTGGATAATGAGGCAGGAGGCAGATGGGAAAGCCTTGAGTTTGGCTCTTGCCTTTGTGTTCGAGTGTGATGAGGGTGGTGCACAATGCTTGCAACACCATCCACAGCTTCAGCAGTGCAGAGATGCTACTGCAGAACAGCTGCAGTTAGAACATGGTAAACAATATTGCCTGAAGTTGTTTTGGTAAAATACTTGAAGTGAGGCTGTCTTGTGTAGCCAAAATATACTACTGCTTTCTGCACTGCATTCCAGTGATAGCCAGGGACTAGTTCAGACCACACAGAAATGAAGTAGATGCTGAGCTACTTTAGTATGTGCTGAGATCATCTAGGTCTGTGATCCCAGGCCTGTCATACAGGATCAGAGTTCAATCCTGCCCTTTTGGTGTCTGAAGTTGTAGGAGGAGTGTGAAGTAAGTCTGAAGCCATGTTCAGTTATCTTCTTGCGTTTCCAGTCATGGTACCTTAAAGAGATTATGGCTTTCAACTGCTTCTCATCTTCCCTCCACCACCCTGCTCGCTGGTCAGGCTGTTTGAGTGCTCACTAACCCACTTCAGTTTCAATCAGCTGGGTTAGCAAAGATCCCCTGCTCAACAGCTACTGTTCAAACTGATCTGGCTCATTTTGACAGGGTATCAGCTTATACCAGCATGGTAAAAAACAGATGGGGGAGTAACTTCTTCAGCTGGAACTCAGATCTGAATCCATGCCTTGAGAGTATGACTCATGGGGTTTGCATCACGGTACCTTATTCACTGGGGGAGGCAAACTCTGAATTATATTCTGACCATGTTGCTTTTTACTGCATTAACTGAAAAGAACATTCTGCAGCTGAGGCAGCCAACCTGATAGAGCTCTTTGCTTCTCTGCTCAAACAACACTGCTTTCTGGTGTTCCCTCGGGGTCTGCTTTGCCAGCTGCCTAGTCTTACTATGTGATGTAGCTCTGTGTTTGTGATGTGTGTGTTTGTATTGTCATTCGATGCGATATTGTGTCAGATACTGCTATTTCCATTTCATCTATGAAACACATACCTTTTAAGAGAAACTCAGCAGACAAGGGAATGGTTTGAGGGCAAACTCCCCACTGCAGTTTCTACATATCTCATATATGACAGCTGTACTTAATGTCATTTCTGCACCACTCTGAAATCACAGAGATCTCTCATTTCTATCCCCAATTAGAACAAGATGTTTTTTCACCTGACTCTGCTTTCACTTAGATCAGAATAAATAAGAAGTAGCTTCACTGAAGACAAAAGACTTATACTAATTTGAAACTAAAGTGAGCCTGGGAGGTGGTGACAGTGTCAGTCTAGTTTGATATTGAAAAGTAATTCATGTTTTACGGTCCTTTGCTCTGTGGATTTTCTTATCTTCATGTATGTTTGATGCCTTGATCATAAATGTAGAGGACAGTAGTTCTTTCTTGTATAAACTTCTCTCTGAATTCATGCTCTGCACAAAACCTAGCCCCATCTTTGCCTTTGGAGACCTGCCCAGTGCATCTTCATACTTACTGAGTCAGAAATGGACTGTCTTAACAGCCTCATTTTACATATGGTTACAACTTGCTCTCAAGTTTTAACCACCCAGAAGCACACTGGCAAGCTCCTGCCTCCCAGGCAGTTTAAATTTAATGATTGACACCCTCCACATATCCAAGAAAGTTTCTCCTAAGAATGCATGTTAATTTAATGGAGAGCAGACCATTTTCATCTCGTTATTCAGAAACGATCTGATTTCTGCCAGGCATGCTGTTTGAATTTCTCAACTGTTACCCAACTATTGCAGCTGGACCATCCTGCCACAGTTGTGTTGTCTGTCATCCCTGACTGCCATCAGTGATAGAAGTCACAGCACAATTTCTTCCTGTTTCAGATTCTTATCTTTGTGTACTGATAACTCCTGTCTTCTTCACTTGTGCTTATGGACTTACCTTTTGTTGGTGAAGGAGTCATTTTTTTCCCAGCTAGCATCAGTCAATAGCTGTGAAATTCCAGCCAATATGTAGTTCTCTAGAAAAGTATTGATGCCAGAAACATAGGAGTTTTCTCCTTTTTTAACTAATCTGCATACTTTCTATGGCCTCTGTATTCCAATGAAAAGTATTTGATACATAGATTTTGTAGTTTCAAACTCTTCTCCAATTTGGTGCAGTTTAGAGAAAACTATATATCAATTAGGCTTCTTTTCACTATCAGTCATGACCAAGAAGCCAAGATAGATATTGGTAATTCATGAAAACAGGTCATTTGCTGACCAGTATTATCCTTCATTAATCTAACCTTATTTTTCTTGTTTTACATGATATTTAATCTGCAAAGAACGGACATCATTGCATAGGATGAAATATTGTTATTATCTTCTAAAATTATGCTGTAGTGTACCACAAAAGGAAATATTTAGAAATGGAGCACAGGTTAAATGAGGGCATCACAATGTAATGTAGAGCCTTTGTCCCAATAGTAACCCAGATGAACAGAGAAAGTGACTATGGAAGCAAGCTAGCAAAACATATCAGCTTTGAAACAAAATTTGTAGTATGTCAAAAGTTGGTACCTATGAGTTACACAGTACTTAGCAGAGACATGGTTTCAAGACTATATTTGTACTGTCAAGGCCCAAAGCCTGAGCATGACAGAAACTTGAAATGGTGGATGAAATCTTTAAAAGGAGCATCTTTCAGCTTGCTAGAATTCTGATTTTCTTGGGCAAGTCTCACTTTCCTTCTGTGATTGGACAGGGAAGAGAGATACATCTGAAACATATTAAAAACAGGATAAAAGTGAATAAAATATTACCTCTAGAATGACAGAGTGGAGTTGTAAATTATAAGATACTAAGTTTACTTCTCACATCTTGAAAACCTCTTCCAAATTTAAAATACGTATTTCACCTCTGCCATAAGTTCTGTCATGCTTTTGATCACAATAGTTTCCGCCAAGACGAAATGTTTCAGAAATGAGGAACTCGATCCTTAAAATTTCTGGTGCTGCTTGTGCTTAACTTCTCCAAGTACGTTTTCAGGACTCCCTGCCTCTATTCATTTAAGAGGTGCTCAGGTTTTCCAAGCACTCAGCTCCCAGTGATTCCTGGCTTTCCAAGCTGTGCATGCCAGGCTGTGTCAGCTGCAGCCATGAACTGCGTGCCCTGATTCTGAGAGGCGCCTGGTTCTCTGCACAGTTTGCTGTTCAGGGGGGTATCTGCACATGCTCAGAGGTGCCCACTGTTGCTGAAGTCTTAGATTAAATGTTCCATCATCAAAGGCAACAGATGTCATCTAACTTCCCTCATTAGGTAAAAATTTTTCACCTTCTTTGCACTGTGAGCACCTGTAACTCTGAATAAAACGTTTCTCATTACATGCCTCTCTCTTTTTTGGAGAAAAGCTTGGACACAGTTGTGTGGGGCTGTAGCTGTAGCCAGTAAGAACAGAAGGAACTCTCTTCAGCAGGGAAAACTGCTTCTTTGTTTTTAAAATGTTCTTTGAGGAATCGGGGGTTATCTCCATAAAAAGAGCAAGAAAGCTGGTAAAATCATTTTGAGAACACTAATAATGATCAGTCTTAAAAATCTTTAATTTACTGGAAGCTACCAAAGGAAGACTTCAGAAGGAAATAGTGGCACCACCGCTCCAGCCCTGCAGGTCACTCAAGTGTGATTCTCAATTTAAACTGGCCGGGCTGCAGGGGTATTACTACAGTCAGGCCAATATTTCAGTGCTTTGCCCTATAACAAACTGATACACTCAAAAAACTAATCTGACCATTTTCTTCCTTCTCTTTCTCTCCCACTGTGCCCCATAGGCTTTCTGTCCCAGCTCGTCTATGACCGGCCGGTGACCGAGTGCATCCGGGCTGGACATTACGCAGCCAGCGTAATTATCAAGCGTTCAGGTTGCACCTTCCCAGAGAAGCCTGACTTCCACTGATAGTGGTGAACTGGAGGGATCACGAGTAACTTCTGTGTTGCCATGGGATTGCTGCCTAAAATTTTTCCTCCTTCCTTTTCCTTACCTTTCCAGTACCTGCATCAACGCTTCTGTACTTCTGTTCATTGTATTCTAAACAAAATATATATTTCTATGGTGTTTTCAATTTCATACATCTACCATGTCTCAGTAGTCTTAACTTTTGGAAACAGTGCTAAGTGAAGCTTATTATCTCATCCATCAGGAAAAAGTGTTACATTTACACAGTTTCCAAGGAAGTCCCATTTAAATGACACTGCTGATTAACACCATTAAAATACTTCTCTTGAGTTACCTAGTTTGTATCCAGCTGTGGCCAAATCCTGTTCAACTTACATGAAATCAACAGACCTGACTTTATTTGTCACTTAACCTTATAAACAGGGAATTGTTCTTCCTATCTGGTAGAGTCAGACCTGTGTAAAAAGTGGTGTAAATGTCCCAGGAATTTCCATACATATGAGTGTACAAGATCTGGCCATCTGATAGCCCAGCTTCCATGAAAGTACATCACTGTTTTGTCAGTAATTTAAAGACCTGATGCACAGTTGATATGCATTCAGCCATCTTGCACTGATGGCAGTAGCTTTGGGTCTGGCCACTTTTATCTGTCAGTACATCTATAGGCCTATAGGTGCAGTCACTTTTATCTGTCAGGTGAGCTAGCAGATAGGTACTTTCAGTGATTTCAGGGCAGATGCATGAGTTGGTGATGAAAATAAACATGCAGATAGGTCCTATCTCCTCCATGTGAGCTTTCTAGAAGCTGCATTAAGGTACACATAATGAAAATGAGGTACAGAAATATTTATGCAGGATATATTGACAGGATATGCCAAATGGAATCTCTGAAACGCACATTTTTAAACTTTTAATTTACTTTGGGTAATTAAGCAATATGGTGGATTTTGTTTGTATTTACAGTATTCAAAAAGGTGATCTGACACTGCATTCATTACTTTGCTATGTAATTTGATACTGATAAATAAAAAATTGTCATACAGTAACTCCTGGTTTTGTATTCCTATGTGTCTGTCTTTCTTCTGTGTATCCTACTGAAATGGGAACAAGAAATGGGTGCTTAACCCACAGTACATGCTAAATCTCCACATTTCATGCATGACTTTCAGTGTCCAGGTGGGTGTTCAAGGGCGATCTCAGTAGTAAGGAAGAGAAGGAATGTCAAACTGGTGTTTGTACCACAGAAGAGATGAAAAATTCATTCCATAGGGTTCATCAAAGAATGTTAACAGTGCCAGGTTCACACTTTACTGCCCAGGATGGAACAAAGGACTCACAGAGATTGAATGCTGTTATTGCAGTTTGTGTATTGCGAAGAGCATGGGGAAGAATCAAGGCTATGATCCCAATTCCTTTGTTTGGCCCAATATCCGATCTGACACATTGGACAACAGGCTCTGTCATCTTCAGAGATCACCTGGTGTGGGATTCCTGCAGGTGCATCAGCCAGCGACTACTGCAAATCCTCACAGGTCCGTGGAACTGCAAGCACCTGCATGGTGAGTCCCTCCTGCTCTGTGAGGCCTCTGGCTCACACGTGCTGCCTGAGAAAGGTGCTGTGTACAGGCCTTGTCTATCTGCTGACCTGCTCAGGAACAGCTTTGTGCAAATAAGACTTGTCTGGTTTCATCGTAGTGCTACTCTTAAAAGAGCTTCAGGCTGTGCATTTCTCATGTTCTAGCATAGGTGAGAGGAAGAGAAATTAGTATGTTGGAGTGAAAATAGAATGGCAAACAAAACAAGGAGTCTGCAATGTGCGTGGTCTTCAGGCTTTATGGGTTGATCAGAAGAATGATTTTTTTACATCTCATAGTTAATTTCTAATTTTTTAACTTGATGTATCCATGTGATATGTTTTAATCAAGAAAAACTGACAGGCTGAAGATGGATGTTTTGCAGTCCCTGCTTTTAATATATGGTCACATATGCCACACCACTCTTACTGCATGAATTTGCCTGTCAGTAAGGAAAACCCGAATGATTTGGTGGTTAAATTTGCCGTTCCTATTGCTCTACACCCATGACACTTTCCATTCCTTTTGAAACAACTTTATCAATGTCCTGGCCTGATAATTATGGCTCATTTAAAATGAATATAAGTACGTAAAAGTTGTTTATCTTACCAATGAAACTACACGACAGCATAACTACTGTAAAGAAAAGGAGGATATGTAAAGGCAAGTAGTCATAACATTGCAGAGACTCTATCTCCTTCCTTCCTTCCTGCCTTCTGTCCTTCCTTCCCTCTTTCCCTCCCTCTCTCCTTCTTCTATTCCTTGTTTTCAGTTCAGGATGCAAGAGAGTCAAGCCAGAGGTTCTGTTCTAAGCTTTTCCACTGATGTGTTCGATGAGCTTGGGCTCCCGACATTTGGCTTTGAGTGTCAGCTACAAAGCATAGTTTGAAGCCAGTGGGAGCAGCTGAGGAATAAACTACTATCCAGTTCATAGAAGGGCATCAGAGTCTGACCTGCTCTATTTAGCCATTCATTATTTCTCCAATATCTGTCAATGGGTATTGTTGGATGCTATATAGATACTTAGAAACATATTGCTAAATCATGCTAAATAATTTCAGTTTGTGCCATCAGATTGCCTGACGATTTCATTCTGGATTTTTTTCAGGATCTGTCTTCCTTTCCTCCTTCTTACTGCTGAAGGGGGGGTTTATCTATGTCGTGGATAATGGTGTCACCCTTAATACTCTCTCTCACGAATAGTCTTCCTCTGTCTTCCAGCTTATTCCACCCAGAGGCATGTTAGAAAACTGGGCTTTCTGAAAAGCATCATTGAAACAGTTGTCTGCCAGTGTTGTGTGCCACTGTCTCAAATCCCAGATGGGATGACAAAAGTGACTCCATCACTGAACTTGAGCCATTATTCAAAGACAGCGTTTTTACCTGGGGTACTATCAGGAAAACGTTGGAAATCCATTTCCCACTAGCCAACAACCAAAGCATCCCTCACTTGTATAAAACTTTCCTTTTGCTGGAAATAAAACTGCATTTCCTGAGCTCAGCATTGTGCATTTTAGGCTTGTTTTAATACCAAGTGGGTAGTGATGCTGCTCAGATTAACAGGCCCAGTATTCCAAAAGCCACATGCTAAATAAGAATGATGAGCTGGGAATCAGGAAATAAAGGTTGTGCTTCTGTCTCTGCAGGTGATCCACTGTGTAATTTTGTGCAAATCACTTTTCTCTCTCAATCTCTTTCTATCTGTAGAGACGATAAACTCAATTAGATGGCAAACTTGAGAAGAGAAGGTAGTAAGAATAATTCAAGTAGGGCAGTATCAGCCACATCTCTGTCTGTGCTCGTTGCTGGTTTTCTGAATAGCTGAATGCTCCGTTTTGTACGTGAACTAATGTAGAGCTCTTTGTTTGCCCTTGAAAAATAGTGCTAGCTGTTAGTACTTGTGTGAGGGTTAAGATAGGAGAGGCAAAGGAGGGGAAAGAGGAAGTAAAAAGCTTTACTTAAATGAAAGTGAAGTAAAATATGCTATGTGAAAATGACAATAGAAATGCACACTGTTTTAAGATGACAAGTCTGGGAACAGTCTTTAATTTAAAGGGTCTTATCCACAGTTTTCATAAAGAAATGTTAATTAAAAGTGTGATGACATGTTTGGGATTTAAAGGGAATCATTCTGCAAAGGATTTATAGCAATCACAGCTCTAGAGCATTAGGATTACAGATCCTTGTGCTGTTCCTTTTCAGTGATCATGTGATTGGCCTGCTGTTAAATATAGCTCCCATTTAGCAAATTGAGACAGGCATGGGAAAGGTAGGGAGAGTTTCCCTTTAACCAGCGGGATTTCAGAGGTGTTGGAGATTATACAATTCATTAGTTTTTACATAAGATCAAAGGGAAAGAGGAAGTCTTAATTTGGGCACCAACTGCTACTGTCTGAAAGTCTTGCAGATTAAATGAGAAGAGAACATGTGCAGAGCTAACTGCTTGTGTTAGAGCATGAGACTATTGTTTTATATCTCACTAACTCATTGTTCTCTTCCCAGAGATAATTCTCACACTTAAGACCTTCAGAGATAGTTATGTCTATTGTGAATAGTTCAGCAACCAGCTGGCTCAGAGGTTATTGCCTAGGCATCTTTCCCTTGGTCTAATCCCCTGCAAGGTTTTTTTTCTGGGCAGTGTTATTAATCTAAAATGACTGCTAACTGACTCCTGTGTCAAACATTATTCATTATGTGCTTTAAATGCTTCCTGCAGAGGCCAAAATAAATTTTGCTTTTTTAAAAGCGGACCACAAGGAGTGCCTATGTAGGATATTTCCTAAAAGATTAGACTCAAAATGGCAGTTTAGATGAGGAGGGGAAAAAAATTGACTTCTAAACAAAGCTTCACAATTTAACCAGGGACATGCAAAATGGACAAACCTCAGTTACCAAAACCCACTTTTCATGCAGAATTATCTGTGAGTTGCTCCTGTGGAAGAAAACATGCAGCCTTGCAGGGCAGGAGAAATACTTTTATGAAGACATGGAATAAGAGACCTTATTAGAAAATAGAGACCAAATAAACAAAATTCTTAAAACCAGTTATTCTTTTGTGCCTGGGGTTTTTTTCAGGTGTCACTGGTGTTGGCATAAAGCATGAGGGGTTTTTTGTGTCAGTGACACTGACGAGCCCTGCATGTGTAATGGCAGTATGGGAAGAGAGAGAGACGGATAGATTTGAATAGCAATAAGGTGGGTTTTCTTCCAGTGTGAAAAGAGCATGGGATTCGTGTGTACTGAGATGAGGTATAGCCTTGCTGCACAGTGCAAATATTTAATGCTGTTCTAACTACCCCCTGGTTGTTGGAGTGTGACAGTTAATAGCCGTCAGCTGCCAAATGCAAAAGTTAAAAAACGAAGCCAAGTCAAACTCAAAACCCGCAAATCATAAATGTGCTGTAGCTTAGCAGGCAGATCATCTCCAAAGTTTAGAGCCATGTTGACCTGAGCTGCCTCTCAAGTGAGAGAAGGACCGAGTGCATCTGTCTTCAGGTCCTCACTTTGCCAGGTACTCACAGGCAAGTTTTGGCTGGGCTTTCTGCCTCCTGAGGCCCTGGCACTCCCGAGTGACATTTGAGTAAGGGCTGGAATGAAGGAAAGCAAAGCATTATCATTATTCTGGATCAAGTATCTCAAGTCAGTGGTGCAGTGTAAATGCACAGAAAAATGGAAGAGCTCCTAAACTGAGTGTGAGAGAAATTGTGTGCTTAGAAAGCCTCCCTGTCTGTGGTGCCATGGAGATGGTAACATTGGTGTAAAATATTGCCCTAGAAGAACCATTACTGTGGAATAATACCAGTATATGAGAGAATATTTCAAGAAATAGGTTCAGCTTGAAAATCACCTCTCGTTCTACCTATTATTTTTCTTATCCATGCTAGAAGTAACACTTCACTGTACTTAAAAATTGCTCTACTTAGAACATATCTATTTTTTGGGTCCCTGGGAATAGTTACATTCCCTCTTCCCCTCTATATTTGCTGGCTGTTTCTCTGTGATGGTAATTACCAAATGTAAGTGATTAGAAGGCCATGCTGCCCTGGCTACAGTGTCCCTCCAGAGGACAAGGCAGAGCTCAAATGCACCTCGCACCCCAGTTAGCTTTATAGAAAGAGTAGGTTTGGGGTTTTTTAAAGGGTGAGGCAGTTACCAATCACAGTAGTTTTTTTCCAAAAATTGTATTGTTGTCATATCTGTGGGTCAGTGAATTATAAATTAAGTCATTGATCTAACTTCGGGATTCATTTTCAGAGATATTACTTATTGGCGGGTCTATTAATGGCACTCAAATAACTTGCAGAATTTCCAGAGTTCTTCTATCAGCCTCTCACATGGACAGACCTATTTTAGTCTGGCCTGTCCTAAAGCATAGCCAGCTGCTGTGGCTGTCTTGCAGGGTAAGGACAAAGCTTCCCTATTCGTCTCCCAAGGTCAGTACAATAACAAACACATTTTATTTCTGATAGTAAAAAGCATTTGTCAGTGCAACTTTTGCATTCCGTAAATGGTGACAGATTTCACAAGATGAACACTCTGGATTTGGGGAAGGCTGTGCTCCAGATACAGGGTGTTTTGCATGTATCATGAATACATACGTAATATATTCCACTGGCTGAAATTAGCAGTAGAACAACCTTTTGAGACTTCATGTTTATTATGCACCACAGCATTTCAGGACAAAGCAAGAAACAAGATTTTAGCACATAACCCAGCAAATTCAGCTTGGGAAAGGAAGAAATTAATTTGGAATGACTTGTCATAGTGTGTTTACTATAGAAATTTATGCCAGCTCAGAAGTTAGCCTTTCTACCCTGCAGCAGCAGCAGCAGCTTAAATTGGGCCATGGGAGTCTCACAGAGTAGGAAGTTATTTGAGTTTCCCTGAGGCTCAGAGTTCTGCCCTGAAGAAAGCCTCACATATTGTTGTCTCAAAGAAAAAAGATAATTGTAGTGTGCTTGGGTATTAGCTTGCACAGTATCAGCTACAGCTTTGCAGTTTGTGTTGACATGCAGAAGTACGGTGTCATCCTGAGCATGACAGATCTGCTCACCTCTGCCTGACACAGTGTTTGCTTGTCCCTCTTCATCCTACCTACAAAGTCACAAGGAGTATGTTTTATTTATCCTAGATGAGGAACTTTTTCCTAATGACCTCGTTTTTCTAAAAGAGGTAAGGATGGGGCAGTGGGGAGGACGTCTCCCTTGTATCAGAGGGGAGAAAGTCTGAGAAAATCAGCTTCCCTGAAGACTCACTCATTCTTTGATGAACTGAGGACGGAAGAACTATCCTGTGCTAAAAAGGCCAGTGGGATTTCTAACAATCCATTGTTGCTTATGTCCCTTCCTATATTTGTGAGAAATCAACTCTGTTACACCAGCAGGGAGCCCTAGGACTGGCCTCTTTTATTTAATTTGGTTTAATTCTTGTTCTTTAATTTTCTGTGGATGTAACCTGCCCATCCCAATGCTGTGATAGGGAGTGGGAGCAGAGCACAGGGCATCTGCCATTGCAGCCCCAATCACAGTAGAGCTGTGCAGCTGTTGGGTGGCACACAGGGCAGAAAGGATCATAAGGGGCTTGGCTTACTTCCCCTCCAAACATCAGTGGCAAAAAGAAAACAAACACAAATGCCTGTTGCACAGGCCTCTTGCCTCTCAATTCTGCTCATTTCATGATTCTTTTTGGCTGCCCCTTTCCTTCTGAATCCTAGCTGTGAATACTCATCTTTGAAAGTAAAGCACCATGGAAGGGGCCTTCATGCAGGGCTCCCGCCGGCTGCCACTCCTGCTGAAATAAAAAGATTGCAAGAACCAAGAATTTGAATGAAGGACAAACGTCACATATGCTGTGTGCTCTGGAGGACAAATGCTGCATACAAAATATGTTTAATTGCTGAGTTAATTATCCCACTAAAGTCTAAATGTTGGTTTTTGGCACTCTCCCCCCCCCCCTTGGTTGTTTACTTTTATCAGTTAGAAAATAAAAAATCAATGTCATGAAAAACATAATTATATTCCTACTAATCTGGAGTGTTTTCTCATTTGAGTACTGCAGTCTGATGCATTTTATCACTTTCCATCAGATTATAGCAGTGGAAATTGCCAGCTAAAAGCTATAGCTTTAGAGCAAAAAGGTGGAATAAGCAAACCCACCCCAAAGCCATGTGCTTTGCCAATCAAATCTTATTCCTAATGACAAAGCTTCTGCGATTTCCTTTTTGACAATACGTGAATAGCTAGTGAATAATTGGTTCAACAGGAGCTTCGTTACAGTCCAAAAGAGAAAGCAGGATATTTCATGTGAATAATTTGGAATGATTGGTAAAGATGAGGCATTATTATAGGGTTGCCTTCTGCTCCACAGTCAGAAATACACAGCCTCTTCCTTGTTGAAGTATGAAAACATTTTGTAGATAGTTCTGGGTATCATCCCCAGTGGTGGATGATCTTGCTACTTTGGTTGTTACTGTTTATGGATTAAACACACTCATTCTTTACACGAATGGAAAGTAATCGAGCTTTGTCTGGGGAGCCCAGCTGTGGGCACATCCTCCCTCTCCCAGCACTCCTGTGTGCTTCTCCTCCACCACTGCAGCACACAGCCTGGTGACGCTGACCGGCAGAAACCTGGGCCTTGTGCCTGTGCCTTGGCTCCCCCCACCACACTGCTTCACTCTGTGCCATCCAGACTGGGCCAGAGAGGACAAACAAGTGAAGTGCCTCAGGCTGTCCTCAAGGGCTCTGCCACTCCAGTCTTCCAGCTGGGCAAAACCAGTACAGAAAGCTCAGCCTGGTCAGCAGAGTGAGCGTTGCCAGCAGAGTGACCTGAGGGCTTTTAGCAGAGCGGATGAGCCCATGTCAGACACCCACCCCACCGAACTGCTCCCTCACCCCAGCTCCCTTACGCTGACCCCTGCAGAGCAGGGCCCTGCAGTCCTGCAGGGTTCCACTAAGTGAACCACTCATACTCACATCACATTCCTGACAAGTTAGGAAAAGGCAAAAGGAGCAGGGATGAGCTTTCAGGGAGTTTCAGGGAATGACCAAGTCCTGGGACTGGGAGCTGACACCCTGTAAACACAGGCCTTTATTTTGCATTGCATCTCTGGGCTCCCTCTCTTGTGATGAGAGCCCTATCCTGCCCACCCAAATATTTCTGACTAGAGCCAGTTAAGCTTATGGCCTTACTTGGGGATTTCATATGCCCCTTGATTTGCCATATGGCATCCTAAACTCTACATATACCTTGGATTTTAACCACCCCCCATTTTTTTAAAGGAAGTACCAGTTAATTTCTTTACCCTGCAATAACAGATGCTTCACTTCAATGAAAAATCATTCAGTGATTCTGGCAGCCCCTAAATTGAGTTGCCTGACTCCAGCCATCTTGGATGAGTGCGAGCTCAGCATGGGAAACTCAGCAGTGGAGCAGCCGTCTCCTTGTCTGTACCCCTGAGGATAATGAAGCCTTCTCCAGTAGGTCATCCCAAGACATCATCTGTAAAGCTTTAAAACAGTCAGTGAATGCATGAAAATACCACTTTAAAGATAACCTCATAAGGTCATTGAGTCTTGAGGCAGTGCTTTGTTAGTGATGCACAGTGCCACAATGTAGGAGTTCAGAGTTTCTTACTGTCTGTTGAATCCTTTTTAGGTCGAGTCAAAGAGGGCCTTGAGAAGTACCAGTAAGGTTCTCAGTACCCCCAAGGAAACTAACCCACATCCCAGCTGGACCCTTTCCTAAGAGGTTCAGCAGTCTGTGCCACAGCAGGACCATGGAGTAAAGGCAGGTCTTGAGGAGAGCATATTGGGTGAGCATCTGGTGAGAGTGTCCATATGTGTGCCAGTGGACACACATGCCCTCCTGCTCTGGCCTCTGCCTGTTTTGACAGGAGCCAAAAACCAGGGAATTGATTTTTCACCCAGTGTACCCACTGTAGCGCAGCACAGTTATGCTGATGTACAGAGACATACGCTACCTGCCAGAATCTGGCTAATTCCTGCCAAATTCATGACTGTAATAAATAACAACAGCAATGTTGAACATGATCCTACTCCTCTAGGCAGTGAATAAAACAGCCTTCCCAAATCAGAGGCTGTGGCCCGATGTCAAGTGGCTGCAGCCCAGCACACTCAGAGCAGCTGAGGAGGCTACGTATACCAGAGGAGATTCACTGCAGGGTGACTTACAGAGGGGGAAGCAGGTTTCATTTGCTAGGAGTGCCCATTTGCATGGATAACAGTTAATCTGAGCTGTCCCTTTACATTGCTAAGGCTCCTCACCCCGTGTGGGCTTCAAATGTGGAGCACCACGCTATCCCTGCAGGATTGAGATTCTCCAGAGGGTCCAGATCCTTGGCGGACCATTCTCTGCAGCTTTGGAGTTTACAGGCAATGTCCATGTTCATTTCCATATCCTTGCAGCCTGCTTTTTAAAACATTTGCCCTATCTCTTTCTCTTTTCACAGTCTTCAGGTGGCTGGTCAGCCAAGTGTGTATTGCTGGCATTAAATAGCCCTGCCTGAGATAGAACTCATAGCATCAGGATTGATATGTGAAAAACATCAACAAATTCAGGACATGCAGCAGCAGTGAGCAGGATTTCTGTGAACAGTTTGGCCATTCATTAACAAAAAGAAAATATTTGTCATCACTTTTCCCCAGAATGTTTCTACAATGGCAGCTGCTACCTGAGCTGGTATTTGTGTTGCTGAGCAAGTGAGCAGCATCCTAAGGAAATAAACACACAGGCAGGTGTGCAACCATGCTCATTTGCTGCTTTTTGAGGGCAGGAGAAGGGTGATGTAATTAGCAGACACATGTTTAAATTTTTAATTAAGAGTTTTAATGGATTATTCACTGCCTACCAGAACACACATGCTCTTACTTTCTCACTTTTTCAGTCTGGGTTCCTAAGGAAACCAGGCTTAGTCAGTCATGCTGCCTGCCTGCCAGCCAGCCTTCCTAATCAGTGTTGAACTCTTTCGGGTTCATGGCAGGCGAACACCACTTTTCTGGTAAAATCATGACTGCATCACAACACAGTGGTAGGAAAAGGTCTGAGCAGCTGCTGCAGAGTTTAAAAGTAGGCACAAATAGATTTCTTCCAGGAACAGGGCTGAGTCTCCAGCAAATCAACAGGAGCAGAGGGAGGAAGGCATGAGAGGAAAGAAGGAGAAGAAGAAAAGAAGATCTTGATGGGCTGACAGCAGCTTCCCCAGACCCCCTCTGTCTTACTGCTCAAAGAGCAATTTTTTAACATTTTTTTAGTCTCGTGCCACTTACTGGTACAGTGATACTCTTCATGGTGCCTGTGTGATACAAGTTTCAATGTTGGGCTGAAGGGCACAAAACAGAAAGATCCACTGGACTCCAAGAGTTCTTCGTGCCACTACTGGCACAAGTTATTTTCTTCTGCTTGTGAATTCATGGCATTATTTCCAGAACAGCTCTATACTTTGTGTATAGAAAGGCTGGAGGTCTAAGAAAAAGAGTTCCCGAAGTTTTCAGACCAGCATTCTTATCCCTGAGAGAGTGGAAACAGTGTAAGACTTCATTTTTGTCCTTCCATGATTCAGTATTATTAGTGGTAGGTTTGATTCCTGGATGAATCCACCATTTCTGCTCTTCTGTGAAGGAAAATGGGTTAATATTTTTGCTGAGATCATCAGTCTTTAAAAGCTGTGGAGATTTTGAGAGGAACAGCCTGCCAGGAAGCAGCAAGAGCTGGCTGTCTGCAAGGAAAGGTGAGCTGGAAGCTGAGCACACCAACACAGCCGGCAGGGCAGAAGTCTCACCGGTCCCACAGCCCCCAGGTGAGCCAAGCAAGGCGGGTCCAGTGGTGTTAGCGAGGATCAGGCACAGCCCTGTGAACACCAGGCAGGTTCCTGGTGATAAGGCAGATCTGGGACCAGGCTGGAAGTCAGCTCTAGCTCGGTTTAGGTCTGGAGCAATGGGTCCAAAGCCAGGGACAGGCATGGCTGCAACACAGCAGGAGCTTTAGCTCAGATGGGGGCCCTGTGGAAGTGGCTCAGCTTAAAAGCAGGTCCCACAGCCACAGCCCTGGCTGTGTCCAAGGCCAGCAAAGGAGTGGGGCAGCTCTCAGCTCTGCAAGCTCCAAGCTGGCCCTGAGCCCAGACAGCCGAACAGCCAGGAGGGGACATGCTCTCAGGGCCTTCAGACAGGGCCCTCACGTCTCTGCTTGCCCTTGCTGAAGCGTGGAATAAGTCAGAAAGTTGCTATGTGGTGTGGAATGGTCCCTGGTGGCTTTAAATCCCATAATTTTCCCTCTTGGATTTAGGCTTGCCAGATATAACTGCTTCTTGTTGCCTGGTGGTCCAGCAAATGATTTTTCCAAACCTTTGGAGTCTGACAAAATCCTGAGGCTACTCAGCACCTGCTGGTGAACATTCTGATGGATATGGGATGGAGAGGATCCTGTGTTTGTGCACAATGTGAGATGGATGACCACCTGGGGAGTCCAACTGCACAGTCATCAATATTAAAACACAGAAGCTGATCAGCCAGAAATGAAGCACATTGCTACAGCCGAACAAAAAAACTGATCCAAGGAAAACAAAGAAAAAACAAACCCAAACTAAACACCAAGCTCTTTCTGCATGTGCACAGTTTAAGTGAGAAAGTGATTCCACTTCACCCATGCAGCCCCTGTGCCCTCACGTGGCAGCTGGACTGGGGTCTTACTTGGGATCTGAGCTCTCAGACAGTCCCAGTACAGTGTAATAAACCTGGATGTTGCAAAGCAAACTGGCAGGGAACTCCTAGCACCACAATACAAGAAGATTCTTGTTCCATAATTGGGATCTGCATATTTGTCTTGATTGTTTTGCTGCAAAATACCTCAGTGAAACTACAAAGGATATATTTGACACCTATAGCTGACAGGCTTTTTCTACACCGTTCACCAGAGCAATGTTTTGTGTGCCTTCTATTTGCTACAGAAATTATCCATGCATTAACACAGTTTACAATCACTTTCATTTTTGTTATGGTTGCACTCTCAGCTCGTGGGTAAGGCTGTTTATTAATACCTTCCCCCCGAGGTGCCTGGAGGTAACACTTTGTTCTGCACTGGCACCGTCCTGCCGGACTGCGCTGAGCTGCTCGCAAGAGGCTCCCTTCTGTTTGCTCCATTTCCAGGATGGCCAGGGGAGGGATGAGCACTTGAACTGGGCTATTGGTTTATATCAGGGGGTCTGCTTAAATTCCAGGGCACAACAAATGCCTAAAGTCCTCTCCCACACAGATGTCTCTGTCAGAGCTGCTGTTTGAAGGTATGTGGGGAGTCTCTCGTTCAGACTTGGCACCTATTGTGAAAGGTGCATTTACACTGCAGCCAAACAAGACCCAGCCTGAATCTGGCTGGAGAAACAATCTTGGAGCCTTAGGATCTCTTCCCCGTCCCCCAAATCTCTTTTGTAGATAGTGTTGAACACAAATGTTGTAGGAGCAGAAAGAAATTATTCATGTTATGACTCTCTTCTCAACTTACTTAGAGAATACAGTTGGGATCTTAAACTTGTTACTGCACGTTTTGCTGGTAATCTGCTTTGTTTAGATTGTTTACATTATTTTAATGGCCTATATATGAACCATATATCATTGCACCAAAAATATGCATGCATATGCATGCATGAGCATGTCTCTACAATTTTATAGATATGAAGTCATTTGGTTTTTAATATAAAAGTTATCTTCTTAGATTTTTAAATGTAGTGCCAGCTTTTCAAGGTCCTGGCTTAAAATAATTGTATTAATTTAGGAATAAGATTGCACTAGACTTGTGGGAGAATTTTAAGACAAAGATTCAAAATACAACATAGAATTGAAAATAGAAGATACATTTTGGCTTCTGTCCATTTTCAAAACCTATAAAATGGAAAAAAAATCTGAAACTTTAAAAAAAAAAAACAAAAAAAAAAACCAAAAAAACCCAGATGAACAAACACCAAACTCAGAAATCAGCAGCTGGTAGGAAAAAAAAAAGCCAACTTCTTCCAGGTGTCCTTTCAACAGGAAAGCATATATCAAGGGTTGAAGTGAAAGAGAATAGGAATATTTGGCTGGACTTCAGGCTGGTTCTAATAATGATACTTTCAAAAGACTATTTGAATTCTTATAGCTGAAAATATTTGCCAGTCTTTTTACATATGAAGTGTTATAAATCAGAAGGCAACGGATATTGTAAGAAGTCCTGAAAGTATATGGATGAGTTTTCCACTGAGCATCTCAAAACCTGGAAATGTCACAGACCCTTTAATTCACCCTTGCTAGCACCTTCCATGGAGTATTGCCTTCATGGGAACTGCTCACATACTCATATATTTGCAGTGGCATTTTTGTGCGTGGCAAACTCTTGCAAAATGTAAGGTTTTCTTTTCCCTGGCAGTGCAATATGCAAATACACTCCACTGATGCAAAACTGAGCCCACTTAGTGCAGCTTATACTGAAATAGCCTCATCAGTGCAAACACCCAGCATCCTCTTACCCAGGCTGTAATAAGATCTCAATGACATATACACAGGTTTGTAGGATCAGATTATTATTTGTGTAACATCAAAGTCCTGCTGTCTCTGGCAGGCCAATATATGGCACTCTTCATGACATTTAGTTACCAAGAGAACTCTAGGATAGAGGGCAGCTCTCTGGGAGAGCATTAACGGCCCTGACCAGTCTCAGCTGGAGCCTCCCCACCACCCCACCCCTGCCCCAGAGCCCCGCTCCAGCTCAGCCCTGGGCTCTGCGCCAGGAGCAGCCAGGCCTGTGCCTGGCCATGGGCTCTGTTTTTCCAGGTCTCAGCCCACACCAACTCTGCAACTTGGCCTTCATTTTGGCCCTGCTTCATCACCATGGACCTGCCAAGGATCGCCGTGCCCAACACAGACCTTGCCAGGCCTGATCTCGGACCTGCCTCATCACTCCAGACTTGCCTGGTGAGTTTGACTTTGGTTAAAATATCGGGGTCTGCCCTCCCCTGCTCCCTTGCTGCCAGTCCTGGGATAACCTTTGGCTCTTGGAGTGCAGGGAGCAACTGACCCTTGCTGCTCCCTGATGGTACCAACCTCTCATTGTGTGTGCCCAGCAATAAGAGAATGAAACTCAGGCATGTGTTACAAACTCAAAAAAGTTTGTTAATAATGTAATGTGGGTCTCAATGCCCTTGCCACTATTAGGATGGGCCACATGAAGGACTTTTTGTAGTGTGTCTCAGACTCTGCTTCAGCAGTATGAAATATAGATCATTAATTAATTAGAAACAATTCAGTTGCATGATCATAAAATTGTTTTTCTTTCCATGAATGGATGTAACTCATCTGTCTCTGTCACATGTGCTCATATTTGTCTCTGACGGGGGTTAACTCTGTCCAGCCATAGGAAATAATAATCCTGCCTTCTTAAATACAGCCATAGGGCTGCCCATGTAACAGAGAAGCCTTGTACCTAGAGCAGTGACAGGCTGCTTCTGCCCAGCAGTGCAGTAGGGGACCAGGGCAGGCAGAAGCACAGGCTGGAGGCCTGAGGAACCTGCCAGCTCCAGCTGCTACTGAGTCCTTCCCATGCCCCTCAGTTGAGCTGCACATCACACACAGCCTCCCTTTATGCTGAACTAGCAATGACTGTTCCACTCCATTGTAATTCTTCGTAAGAGAAGACAGACTTTTGTCCCTGGCAGACACCTGTCTGTCTTGAAGTATGTGCACAGTACGGGGTGCAAATTTTCTGGACTTGTGCTAAAGAAATCTTTACCAGGGGATTCTGGTAGGTAGTGGTGCTTCTTGGTGTGTGCGGGGAATGATTTTATTTCTTCACTGCATATTTTGTGAACTGTCACATCTTTTGATCCTAAAAAAAAAATTGCTGTACTAAGCCTTATCAATTCATAAAGCAGTGTTGAAAAATATAAGATGCTGCTGAAATCAACTGTTGCTTAAATCCACATGTATTGTGCAATGTCTAAAAGCTTCTTTCTCCACAACCTGGGGAAGAAGAGTTTAAAAACCAAACAAACACATACCCCTGCATCTCCCCCAAGGTCAACATGTAGTCATTCAACTCAAGCAGTCAGTCCTGCCTGTAAAGAACAACACACTTTAATATTGCTAGTCTCATGATGGAGATCACAGTGGTGTCAGTTCTCAAATCAAAGAGAAATAAAGGTTCGTGTTCCTGTCCCCAGAGAAGGCAACTGGATTTGAAGAGTTGTCAGTCTAGAAGTTTTGGACACAAACATGTACATGTGCCTGTAAAGTCAGTCTTCTGAATGTATGGATAACCTTTCTCCAGATAGGACAGTGTAGCACAAAATGCTCTGAATGGCAGTCTTTGGCACTACTGAATGTGGTGTATTTTGTTTGAATCTTTCAGTTAAAAAGTATTTCCAAACTGAAAGGAAAGTGGCTACAGGTTGCTTAATTGGTTACTAATGAGGAATATGGCAATTGCTACCCAAGATAACCATTTACAGTACACACTAAGAGGAAGAACTGATTTGGCACTATAATTAAGGTTGCAATGGCTTGAAACACATTAGAGAAAGATTCAGACTAAGCATCAAGAAAAAATACCAGGAAGCTGCAAGGTGTGTATTCTGTGAAATGTCGGGGATGTATTGAGGGAACCTCCACCCATGTCACACTAAGGTGGCTCACTGAGAAAAGGGCACAACTGAGTTACACATTTGTTCTGGACTTTGATTTGCACATCGTCTTTAAATTTAAGCTTTGAAGAACGTATTTTAAGGAGACGTCTCGATGAAAGAAATTAAATTTACCAAGCTTTCCTCATTTGGATCTATGTTCTCTGCTTCTTCACTGTGACCCTATACTTGGAGCACCTACAGAAGAAAATCATCAACCCAAAACAAGTCACTTCCTTCCTCCTACTTTCTCTCAAAAAGGAGGGAAAAAAAATCAGAGAAATTATGAAGAGATTTTTAGCTAGATAAAATCATGGAAATTTCAAACTGAAGTAGGTCCTTCTGTTTAAACAGTAGTTAATGCTGTTACTGATTAGAATCACAGTAGTGCCTAGATGTCTTAGCTGAGACTGGGGGGAGGGGATAATGTCACTTTCTTTATACTCTAGATCAAAAAGACAGCCAAAGGAGGTATTACTGTCCCTGTATGATAGAAGATAAACAGTATTTCCAAACTGAAAGGCCTGTAACAAAGACAGAAAATGTCTTTGTTACAGGCAGTCTGTAACAAAGACAGAAAATGAAGCCAAAGCTTCTGGGTTTCAGTTTGGTGCTTCATTCCAAACTCTTTCCCTCTGCCAGGGAGCTTTGTTAGGGTAGGACTCCAAGAAGGTTTGCTGTAATTTCACCAGCACATTTCTGACTGTGTAAAGCAGGAACTACAGTGCTTGGATCAGGTGGGCTTTGGGGCATGAATTGGAGCCAGTTAACGTAGCTGGCTGTGGGTTAATTCTTTATGAAATGAGATTGTTGTTCATGTGTGTCATGCAACTGCACTCAAGAGACCTGATTTTGATTGCTTGCATTACCAGCTGGGAAGTCAGAAGTTTGTAATTTTAGAAGCAAAAGGAGAGATGTAATTTCCTGGACTTATAGATGATTTTTTTAAAAGCAATTATCCAATGTCTATAGAGTCAACATGTAAACTCGGTGTTAATTCTTTTCTAAGAGGTTAATTGTTATAAGAAGAAAGAAGCTTATATGCAGCAATTGAAATTGAGTGGGTTCATCACTATAATCAGAACCTCACTCCCAAGCTGAACATCTTCTCTAATATCCTCAGCATTTATACAGACAGGAGCATTTCTGAGCTTTACCAAGAGGCAGGTTAATATCTTTCCTATTTTACAAACAAGAAAATTGTAGCAAGAAGCTTTCGGCACATTTGAGAAATAGAGAAAATGCCATGCCTTTAAAACTCAAAAGATCCTTCTGCCCACTATTGTATTTCATCTCTTCACCCATATTATTTTCCATTAGACTATTTGACTCTGATGGTTTGGGATAGCTGTAGATTTGCAGCCAAGGAAAGATTAAAAAAAAAAAAAAAAAGCCAAGTGAAACTCTGAAAGAAACAAAGGACTGGTAAGCTTATTTATTGTCCTTTCTGAAATGTAGACATTCATTTTTCCTGGATCTAATAAAGATGGAATTATTTTTCTTATATTCCTGAATATTCTCAAATTACAGATAATTCTTCAACTATACTTGTACTTTAATTTTAACCAAATTACAGCATAGAATTAAACTTCATGCTTCCATTAGCAAAAGTTGACTTTTTATCGTGAGTGCTCATTCTTTAATATGCTGCCTGAATTAATAAAGAGAATTTCTAGTTTACCATTTAAATGGTTTTTCAAATTCTACCATACCCAATTCTCAGTATAAGGAAAACCTGTAGTCTGATAGATAATTTGATAATATCTAAAAAAAAACCCCAAACAGGCCAGCAAGCCCCAGAATAGAAAATGCATATGTCCAATGCAAATAATTTCCCACTTGCTTATTCACTTTTACTACTAATTGAAAGGTCTCCTATGTGTCTTGGCATTTGCAATGATAGCATTTGTGAGAAAGTTAGTTTTATGATGTAATGTGGGAATTTATTACATATATTTGTAGATTCCTTTTCTGTTAGGTAATTCAGTATTTGCTTTCTTTTTGATTCTTTTATGTATCCCTTGCTTCCCAGAAAGAGCACTGGGGCCACAGATGAGCTCTTTATTTAACTTTAAATTATTTTAATTTAGTCCAGAGTTTCCGAAGATTAATTATTTGGTGTGCTCTACTTCAGATTGCTTCATTTGCAGGAAATTAATGTTCAGCATTACTTGGAAGTGAAGGAAAACAAACAGATCATTTATAACAGCCTGTCATTTATACCATACACGTATTTTTTTATTCCTAATGACTGAGCTTTTAAACCAGCCATACAAAATTAAGCCCAAACATGCAAACACGTAATGTACGATAGTCAGCTCCTCATCTTTTTTAAAAGATTTGGGATTATTCCCTGAAGCAGGTGTGTAAATTCATAAATGCACACATGAGAATCCCCACTGAAAACTTGAAGACTATTCAGTTGCAGTCACGCATCTTGTACAGACCACAGCAAAGCTGAGTGAGAATTGAGGTTCCTGGTACCCACCCCACCATCTCTCCCCAGACTGTCCAGCCATAATAACATTTGCAGTCACTCCCTAACCTGATACAGTTTAGCTTATAGACTTTTAATGGCAGGTCATTTCTAGCATGTCTGAAAAGTTCTTTGCACCTTCTGTGGGGCTGTTTGTGTGTGTGAATGACAATCCAGGGGATGACTCACTGGATGCAAGTTAAGCATCCAGATCCTGTTGAAAAACAGTAAGAGTTGATTAACTCCCAGCTGAGCTTTTGAAAATATCCAACTTTGCTCTTAGGCCACCCTTCAGCTGAAGATAATGCATAGAGAATGCTACTAGTTGCAGTGGAGCAGAATATTCATCTTAGTTATTAGCTCAGGCAGCATGATATCTCACTTAGCAGCAATAAGCTGTGTTAAAAAAAAAATCTGGCAGCCCAGAATTAACAGAGTGGGTGAAATACTGTGAGGAGCAAGAGAGGCAGTGGTGGATGTTATGGAAAGACACAGGGTCTGATTATCCAGGCGTTGAGAGGGATGGGGAAAAAAAAAGAGGGGATGTTCTGCAGCTTAATTAATGGAAAGAGGCTTGTGCATCTGACAGCAGCCCCTCTGCAAGGTGAATTCTTTCATAAAGAGCCTCATTCATGAGTTGCCAAGACATCCACAACCTATTCTTGAATTCACACAAAAATTAAAAGAAAAACAACTGACTGGCTAATTTAGCGACTTGCAGGATGCAGCTGGTGCTACTGTTTTCACAAAAAAAAAAGGCCTTTTCCCTTCCACCTCCTAACCATTCCAGTCTTCCTCCCCACCCCCAGCTATTTTGTATCCTGCTGCACCAGTGAGGAGTGTGACAACTCCTGACTTAGCTGGCACTGTGGGATATCGAATAACAAAGGGGAATAATATCAGGATAACAGAGGGGATCTGGCCAGTGCCAAGGAAACAAACTCACCACTTGCCCAGGTCCTGCCATCCACTGAGAAGTAGAACTTCCCTTTTTATATATATTTCTTTGTATTAAATAAACAAAGGGCTTCATTATGCTGGATAATGCAACTGGCATCTTGATAAATCATCAGCTACCTCTCCTATATACCCCTGAGGAGACAGTTTGTGTAGTTCTATGCATATGAAGAAGACACTTCATGTTTCCAGCACTGATATGTTATTACCTTAGTTCTTCTTAGCTACTACTTCACATTTTCATATTACCTGACATGGAAAAACAAGACTCTCCTGCCCTCCAAATCCATTTTCACTCAGATTTTCCTTCCCAAAGGATATTTAATAGAAAAACCTTCTGTGCATAACGATAATTTAACAACCAGAGTTAGTCAGGTTGGGAGCCCTAATACAAGCAAGCCAGTGGTGATTTTTAAGGGAGCATTGAGCAGATCTAAAGGTTCCTGAAAGGGTATTTGAAATGATGTGGTATATTGCCACCTGACTCTGACAGGCCTTCTAGTCTAGCTAACAGAGCTTGAGTTGCTCCAGTACCAGCAGCAATGGGAAGTGACTGAAATAAATTGTTTGTGCAGTCAGAGCTTTATTTAGCAAGGGAACTTCACAACTAATGCTGCCAACAAAGAAAGTAAAGAAAACATCATACAGACGCCACTAAAAATCCATCTGGAGATAGCAGTGTGGTCCGTGACACCAGTCAAACTCCTCTTGGTTCAAGCTGCAAAAAGAAAAGAGTAGAGTGGATGTTGCTCGATTTCCAGACATTACAGAGCAGACCTAAGGTTTTTCTAAGCCTGGGCTCAGCAATTTCAGAGCTGGTTTGCCACATGGATTATTTCCCAAACTCCCACCCTTAGTGAGAATGTTGGTGTGCCAGGAGATGCTGAGCAGAAGGGGAAGTGTTCCAAGCAGCTTTGCAGTAGGTGAGGGTTTTCACTGTCCACTGAGATTGAAAAGTGACTGTTGTGCCTATCAGTCACACTTCTTAGAGCTCTGGTGCTGTTGCACACCGAGAGTTGGGCATCATCAGAAGTCTCCAAATTATGTGGCTGGTAGAAGGCTCTCCAGTCATTACTATTTCTTCAGCTTATTAGTAGGATTTAAAAAATATATATAGTGGAAACTGGATGAGAATAGGATTAACAAGAATATGGTCAAGTTTTCTCCTACCTTTTTCTTTCCATGTTTCTTGGCAATCTTTGATCAATAAAAAATTGCAGCATTTACAAATCTGGAAATTTTCCCCTGGCTAAAACTGAACTACAATGTAGTACACCCATATCACAGCTGGAAGTTGTGAGGATTCTTTCAGTTACGTTAAGGACTGCCAGAATACTTTCGCAGCTTGAAGTAACTTTATTTAGCAAAGCTGCCTTTGCAGTCTCTTTTACTGACTTTTAAGTACCGAGGATGTGTGCTACCTGCCTTTTTGGAGAAGCTTCCCCCCTTCTCCCTCCTCCCTTCTTGTCCAGTTGGATCTGGAAAAAGTTATGTATGTCATGTTCTTTAAAACAGAGACCAGGAGAATATTCCAGCAGTATGGAGAACACAATGAGCTGTTGGGAAGCTGTGAAAGGGATTTGGTGTGAACCTTAAGATGAATCCCCCCTCTCATGAAGTGACAACCCAATATCCCCAAAGGAAACAGCAGGAGGGAAACCTAAACCTGTCGACAAAGTCAACCGGTAATGATTGGAGAGTTAATTACTTTAAAGCTCACAAAGACAAGCTGAGGTGTTAAAATGGCCCCTGCAAACATCAGCATCCTCTCTTTTCACCAGACTAACTAAACACAGCAGGACAGTAGCAAGAAGGACCTGAGCAGCCCCTGATTATGGCAGCTTTCACTACCTCTGAGAAAACTGATCTTTATTCATTTTCAATTCCATCCTTTCTCTCATCAGCTGCCCTCACAAAGTATTACTGTAAATGTGTATAAAAACACAAGGCTACATCAAGTTCTGTGATGCTGGTTGGTACAGAGTCCAGCAATATCCCAGGCTTCCTCTTGGGATCAGCCTTGAAAACACCACTGTTGCACTCAGCAGCAAAATGCTTCCTGTCATATCAGTGCCTTTTACATGGCCAAAGGAGAAACTTAAATCCAGTACAGCTGTAACTAACAATTTACTGTGGAGCCTAGGTGCTAATCCTTTTTTCTCCAGCAAATTTGTTTTGAGTCACACTTTATATTAAGATTCCATTTGTGAGGTTTAACACAAGATTAGTAGGTGTTTCAGTGTAAAGCATGTAGAGGTTAAATACACTGGTAGGGTGTTTCAGACAATGATGAGCTGTTGTAAAAAACCCTATTGACCCATTGGACTCATAACAATTGATTGGCATTTATTAAAACATCTCTTAATCACTTACTAATCCTTTATCATGCATAAATAGAACCTCCACATCAAGTACTGCGAGATACTGTGTATATGAAAGACACCATCTTATGGACACTGTCATGTATAAGAGACACCTGTTTTCTTCCTTCTTTGCTTTTAGCCTTTTCCTTTGCACTCCCAAATTCTAATTATCCCATTGCTTCTCTAACATGCAGCATAGTTAGTGCAGCAAAAAGACATGCTCCTGCTGAGGTCTCAAATGTGCAGTAACAGGACAGCAGTTTCTTCTCCATGACTAGCACAGGACCTCTGAAATTGGCCAAGTAGAAGCCTTGAAACTCAGGTGCCCAGATTTTTCCTGAAGCCAGCATCCTCTTCCAACCACTTTGCTTTATGCTTTGTATATCTCTGGTCGGGGAACAAGAAAAATAATACACACTCACCTAACAAAGCTCTTCCAGGAACTAATTCATTAAGGATTGTAAAGTACTTTGATAGAGCAGTGTGGTATATTTGCCAGAGTAGAAAGGAACATGTGGGATTTATTATAAACAGTCACTGTCTCCATCCCTGTGGGATGACAGCTGATCTACCACAAACACTTATTTCCAAATTACAGTATTATGTCAATTACAACTCCTGAGTTGAGACTGCTATAGCATTTACCTTATAATCTGCTAGTTTCGGGAATTAAAAAGCCCCCGAATCAGTAAAATGGCAGCAGGAGACTATTTTTATACTATTATTCAATTTTATTAAGTGTAATAGATGAGACAGCGAATGATCAGAAAACATGCCCACAGGTCACTCACTTTGTGTGTCTATAAATATGAGTGTATATATTAGTATAATCTATAGTGTTTAAGTTGGGTGGTGATGCTCTGTTGTGTGCAGCAATGCATATCCTCATACACAAACCAAGAAGCATGCTGCTTGTATTCAGAGGAGTAGACTTAGTTTCACGGATGAATCTTTCAGATTAAATTAAAATATGAAAGGCCAGGGAAAAAATATCACAAATGAAAAAAAGCCATAAAAGAAAAGGCTGTTTTAGTCCAGAAGGAGTATGAGGTTGAAGGTTAGGGTTGCAGGGAAGCTGCTGGCAGGTGAGCTAAGCAGAGGAGGTGGTGTAGGTAAAGAATTTATGCATTCAGCTCATAGGCAGGGACATGCTCAGGATGACTGTAGAGGCTGGGAAGAAACTCACTGCACTCTTAGGATGGCTTTTCTCCCCAAGGTCGCTTCTTTCAACAGCATATGCCAGGGGATGCAATTTCCAGGTGACTGTAGTCATGTATGTGGTTATGTGTGGTAGTAATAGAAGGAATATCCTGGCTTGGTTGAAGTCAGAGGATATTTTGCCAGACTTTGATGGGGGCCAAGATTTTACCCTCCAGCAGCTCCAAAGATAAATAGGGATTGGTCACCATATCAACGTGGACAACTACATAATTGTTTCTAAATATGTAACAGCCCTGCTAGTTCTGATGGAACTGCATCAGTATTAAAGCCCTCACTGGGAAATTCTTAATATGGCAGTAATTTCACGCACAAGAATTTTCTTACTGATTTCAAACAAGTGTTCAAACTCTAGTTTGGTGTTCTTTTTTCTGCACTGATGAATTTGTTCTGCACATGTCTGGGCTTCATTTAAGCAGTAGTCTCCAGCATGTCTTACACCACAGCCATACATACAGCAATTTTCAGATTTTGATTTTTGAGAACTGAATTTAACTCAGACCATGCACAGCCCTTAAATTCTTGATTTCTCTCACTTGTGATCCAAAAACAGTAGTGTTAGTGCCTTTTTAGAATAATTCTAAGGACTTTCAGAGAGAAGCATATGCTTACTACATACGCTACAATGTAGATGTGCAGTCATATATATTTATCCATGGGGGGAGTGTGTGGGGTAAAAATCCTTTAAATAAGATTATTTAAAATATTATAAAAGCAAAGAGATTCATAGAACAAAGTGAAATGGGCCAAAGTAGTTCTTTCTACAAGAAGATGTGAGAAAGTAATTTTGATTTTAGATACTCTTTTTTAATATTAAGGACATGTTTTTAGCAGGTGGAATGGGTGTATTCAATGTATAAGTGTTTAGACACCTGTTACTGCTTGGGGGAATTAGCTGTACTTCATCGGTTTGTAGGAGTTATGGGAGAGAAATCCCCCAGAGTCTGCCTATAAAAGACATACTAAAGTGTAAATTTTATTGCTTACACTAACTTCCTTGATGGGCTTATTACTTTTCCATAGATATTTTTAATATAGGCTTGAGGGCGTTTTCGTACAATAAACCAAAAATGTTTCTTATCTAGATAACAAAACCAAAATGCACACAACATATTAGACATTCTCAGATCCAAAGCGTTCCAGGTACTTAGGTTTCTCTATGTAACATGCACTGTCTCAAACTGAACTGCACTAAATTGCCATGATGTAGTTCTTTTGAAGTTATAATTTTGGAAAATAGGATAATTTACAGTGACAGTGGATCCGAGTTTGCTGGATGATGATTCATGTATGAAGAGGTTCGTGTGCTTAACTTCACAATTTACATAGTATCGGGTACACTTGTAAATGTCAAGATCCATAGGAGTCTCTCTGCAAACAAAAGGTTCTTGAATATTTTAAAGACCGGAACACAACACCCAATGACATATCATCCTGTAAAATTTATTTTTAGGAAAAGAATTAAATTGAGGAGAAAGAATGGAATTATTTAAACCAGAGACTTTTATGATTTTTCTCTGTGCTATTACTTATGTCTTCACAACACACTCATAATTTCAAAGTGGCCGAACAGATGATCAAGTTTTCTCCAGTGTTTTGTTTCCTGAACTGGGATGTGGCTATGCCAAGTTTCAGTTTCAAGAAATTATTTTTATGTTTTTACCATTAACTAAGTTATAAATTTCCCAGAAAGAAAAAAAAAAGTTTCTGATGGAAATGTTGACAAAACATTCAGAATAGTGTTGCAAATGTGACACTCTGCTACAAATTTTGCTGAAATGATTTATAACATTTCCAATAATTTAAAAACTATTTTAAATCACAGCCAGGTTCTGCATAATACATGAACCTTGACGGATTCTCCAACAAGTATTAGGTCACTACATACTTCAATTTCCCTCTTTATGTTTAAAAGGCTGCATCTGGCAGTTAAAAGATTAAAACCTCAGTCAATGGTTATGGTGTGATAGATACACGCTGGAATATTATTTTCACCCGGTAGCTTTCTGTAAGTAGGTCATACAATTTTACAGTGCTCTGAAACATCACCAAAGAGCTTCCTTATACAGTATCTCCAGCAACTGACTCTGAAAGAAGTTGCACTAAACCTTAATGCTTATTTTTTTATTACGGAAACTTTGTTTCCTTGCTAGTCTACATGCAGTACATCATCTAGGGAAGACCTTCATAATTTATTGTAGAAGATCATTTTCCATCCACTCTAAAAGGAGATTTTTCAGAATTTTACTTTTGTATTTTCTTCTTCAGGACCAGATATTTTTAGAAAACTTTGCAGACAGGCACCTAACACAACATATCATCCACAAGATGTGGAAAATAGGATGTTGAGGAGACCTCTGGGACAGTCATGTTTAAAGTTTGGGAAGATGGGGAATGTCTAGCTGTGCCTGCTTGAGTAGATGCTCAGGTAGGTAGACTGCCTTTCCTTCCCTTGTGTAGTACCCTGTGGGATGTATCCCACTGTATTTTGTCATGCCATACTTGAGTGAAAAGTGATGTTTGGGTGAAAGGTAGTGTTTGTTGGCCATAGGTGAGAAAACCATCACGAGTAGTATTAAAACCCAGGAGTAGGACCCGATGGTTCCGATGGGTCCCTTCCAACTCAGCATATTCTGTGATTGCTGAAAACTTTGACATGGTGAGAGGCCTTTGGCAGCACAGCTCAAGACAGCATGGAGAAAACCGAGCTTTAAGTCTGTAAGTGTTACCACCTTGTTCTTTAAAATATATCCCTCGTAACATCTTGTTACATGTACGAACTCAATGGGAGGACAACATCTGTGATTTGTTCACGCTGCTTCCATCCCTCAGACTAATTACGGGCGGCTCAAGCACAGCCCTCTTCCCCCGGCCCGGGGGAGTGCTGAAGCCCCAAAGGCTGCCTGTGGGGGTGCTTCCATCGAGACAGTTCAAATCGCCCCATGTAGGACGGAAAGCCCAGCGCGACCCTCCGAGGGCGGCTGAGGGCCCCCGGGAGGCGCCGGTGGCCGCTTCTCCACAGCCGCCTTCCCGCCCAGGGGACGCACCGCCCCCCAAACTTTATCGCCTTTCCCCGTTTCTCTCCCTTTCCCACCCCCCTTTTTCTTTTCTATTTCTTTCTATTTTCTTTCTTTTTTTCTTTTTTCTTTTTTTTTTTTTTTTTTTTTTTTTTTTTTTTTTTTTTGAGGGAGAAAAGGTGGGGGGAGCTCAATTTCCCACTTGCCAACAGCAGATAAAAAAGTGGGGAGGGACCTCTTCTGTCACAGCCTATGTAGATTAACCTTTCAATTAGCTGTTATCAGGTCCTGTGTCTTAGCACCAGTCCTCGCAATCTGCGTCCGCCCGCACCGGGGAGGCTGGAGGTCTGGGGTGGGTTTCTGTTTTAATTTCTAAATTAATGATAATTGCTCGCGTGGCTCCCCTCCCCCGCCGAGAGCTGAACGCGTGTGTCTGATCTGCCCGTCCACCTTTTAGTGTTTTGGAGTGAGAAGAGGAGCCCCGCGGAGGAGGAGGAGGAGAGACAAGGTATTCTCTCTGTATTCATCTTCTTTTTTCCCCTCTCGCGGAGGGGCTTAGGGAAGGTAACTGGTGCAATCAATCCGCTGGCTGGGGATTCCCTCCACCCCCTCCCCGGCTCGTCTGGCTCTCCTGGCTGGGTCTCTTCAGTGTGTATGTGTTTGGGGAAGGGGGTGGGGGGAGGCTGTGTTGTTGTTGTGTTCCTGGCTCTGGTTGCAGCCAGGAGAGAGAGCGAGCGGGCGAGCGAGAGACAGAGCGGAGAGAGCGAGCGAGAGAGAGAGAGGAGCCGCGATCGCGTTTCAGGGGCAGCACATTCCGCAGGAACCGCTGCTGCAGAAACACACACGGGCAGAGAAAGGAGGTCATTGCAAGCAAAGGGGGGAACCTGCATCAGAGGTTAGATTCCCAGGAGTTTATGCGGGGGATAATAGGGAGCATGCGATGGGGTTTGTTTTGCGTTGGGTGACAGGCTGCAATTTGCCATAATAACCCCCTTTCCCTCCCCTCTCCCAGCGCAGGGGGCTTGTCACTAGGCTGGGTACTTTTTTTCCTTTAGCATTGGAGGCTGATGCACGTGTTTGCAGACACTTGCGCTGGGTAAATGCATTGCAATGCTCTGCGTTTTGCAGGGGAGGGGGAGCAGCAGCAGGAGGTGATGGCTGGGTTGGATGGGGTGGGGAGAGGGGGAATGGAGTGGCGGAGGGAAGCAGGGGATGGCTGAGGTTTTTGTGTTGCATGTTCCCACCCTGTCTTTCTGAGGCGGCAATTGTTCCTTCGCAGACGGGGTGACAGAGAAGTCCCTGTGCTTCGCATGGCGAAACTTGCAGGGACCTGCATGTGGCTGCAGAGCTGGGAGTCATTGTCGTCGTCCCCGTTCCCACCCCCTCCTCCCCTC